>JAPMLY010000450.1:0-50000 GCA_026401115.1 Tetraselmis chui | reverse complement strand
GGTCGTGGCGCGACAAGATACTGCCCGCCGTTGTGGCGCACAACCCTGACCTCATCCTCATCTCTGCCGGCTTCGACGCACACCGCAAGGACGACATAAATTTCGGGTACCTTGGCGTCACGGAGGTGGACTACGAGTGGATCACGGAGCAGATTGTGCAGGTGGCCAATCTGTGCTGTGAGGGGCGGGTGGTGAGTGTGCTGGAGGGAGGGTACCGCATTCAGGGCGGCATCGTGAGCGCCTTTGCGCGCAGCGTGGCTGCCCACACGCGCGCCCTCAATCGAGCCACAGGGCGGTGCTGGAGTGCAGATGAGTGTCAGGCAAGAACCCCCCCTCCTCTCCCCCCCCCCCCCCCCCCCCCCCCCCCCCCCCTCTCTCTCTCTCTCTCTCTCTCCCACCCCCCCCCTCTCCCTCTATTGTGAATCCGTTTGCTCCTTGTTTTGAAAGTAACCCATTTTACTCCTTCGCAATTGTTTTATTTTGGTGCTGATTGCAATGTTATAAAGTTTCACAGAGTGGATGTTGCTGCACCTCATATTGGCCATGTACTACCGTATCCTATGCTCTTTAGGGAACAGTACTGAGGTCGTCCAGAAAAGGGAGAGGGGTGGGAGGTCAGGCGTATGGCCGAAATAGAAACGCACGGTTCAACAGTACCTCAGCAGTGCCATCCTTGGCATGCGGCACATAAATGCTCGAGTAGGATTTAGGGTTGGTAGGATTTAATCGCTCCAAGTCATGTTGAATCACTTCCAAGTTATACGGACAAGGAACTTCAAACACCAACAGCATGCTTGCATTGTTATTGACAGCTTGCCGTTATGAGAGCGCGCCAGTACACGCACACGCGCGCGCTGGTGATGCACCCTCGCGGATATGACATACAATTCAGTAACATGCATTGATAGTGGCCTGCGCTGTGTGTGCTCATTGCTTGACCGTGCATTGTGTAGCCCTTGCAATTGTCGCGTCTTTGATTTCGTGACCCTCTTGTCACTCTTTCCCTCTTATAGTTTTCCTCCGTTTAGTGTCTGCACGTCTATGATGCTTATGGTGATGCCATACTTTGAGTGAAGGCCATTGCTCGTGAGATTGGGGTTTAGGGTTTACTGATGCGTAGCTGGTGCCGAACCGCACAGAGAGAGCGTGCTCTTGAGGAGGAGGAGCAGCGGAGGAAGGACCTCGCAGCCGCGGCAAAGCTACAGGCGGCCATGGCGGCGCGAGAAGCTCTAGCGGCAGCCGAGGCAGCCGATAACACTGCGGGGGCGGAACCAACGGCGCCACTACCCGCGTTGAGCGCCTCGCCTGAAAAAGATGAGGACATGGAGGCGCGGCCGAAGCGACGGAGGGCGAATGTGGACTACGTCGCGCTGAATGAGAAGTTTCAGAAGGAGACGGGAGTCGGCGATCATGATGTGAGCGAGAGGAAGGAAGAAGATATGTGACCAAGTAGCCGGTCTGCTCTTCGCGTAAAACCATAGTGACATGGGCGCCTGGGAAGGGGGTCGAGGGGCTGCAGCGAGTCCCGTTTGCCGATGATACATGTTGTGTAACAATTTTCAAGATTGGCAATTTTCAATTATTATGTGACCGGGGGGGGAGGGCTAGTACACTCTTCCCATAAAGTCCGTTACTAGTGAAATAGGGCCTTTCGCCTAGGGCGGGTGTTTACCATGTAGGGTTTCTAGGGTTTAGCTGTACTTTAGCTCGTTGAAAAGGCGGGCCGAAACTTGTGTTAACGGCGAGGCTAAGGGGGAAGCGGGGCACAAATGGGGCCCGTCACGGCTACGATATGACGTATTAGGGTTTGCGGCCCAACCCCGATTTCGGGGTATACCCTGATTCGGGCGCCCCGGAATTCGGATTTGCCACACTTTGGCTCGTGAAAAATCCCGAAATGGGCGACACAACATGCGGTTTTTATGATCCCAGCATGTTGTCCGCAAACATGGGAGCACGTGGGTGTGATGGCATGTGCCGTTAATATGCTTGACGTGGGTGGGCTCGGGGCCGGAAACCCACAGCTTGGGAGGCTAAAAAAAGCCTTAAGCTGAAGTTTAGAAAACGAAGTCGACTTTCGCTTTTTTGTACGGAACTTTATCGTTCGCGTAGCGATGTGCTGACGTCGGCCTGTTACGTAAACCCAGGTTTAGAAAATGAAATCGAAGTTTCATGGACACAGCTAGTACGAGTACCGGTATCCGTACATGTACCGTACCAGTACCCGTACGAATATATGTAGGAGTATCCAGCGCATCACCACCCGCGCGCGCACCCGGCGCGCGAATTCGAACATGACGAGCATCAGCTCAGCGGCGTTGCTGTTTTTCAAACTCGGCGGAACCCCCCGGAAGCAGTCAAACGTGCTGCCCAGCCGTCACGCCCCCCCCTCGGCTTCGCAGCCGCAAACCGCTACCGTGTGCGAGTGCGTGTGCACGATGCACCTCAACGTTGCCTCCGTGATTGCGCTGGTCGCATTTGCGGCGCTGTGCGATGGCGCCGCTGCAACTCAAAACTTTGACCCCACCCACAAACGCAAACTTCTACTTCTCGTTGTCGTAGCTGCCCTGGCTATGACACTAGCACCGGCAGCCGTTGCGTCGCGCAAGGCGAGGCAGCACGCTGAGAACATTGCAGAGCCGCGTGGCCGGAAGCGTAAGGCCGAGACCACACAACGCCAATACTGTTGGAAGGAGGACGGTTTTGCTGGCCTCAACGCCATCAGAAATAAGCCCCCCAGCGCAGAACTAGGCAAGGTCATGTGTTATGGACAGAGTCCGTGCCAGCCACGGCCTGGCTAGGTGTGGACGGGATGGCGGCGCGGGGTGGGCCGGACGGAAAGAGGGCGGCCGCCCGCTGCTCGGCTGACATCGAGCTGAGCAGTGCCAGAAGCTCTTGCGGCAGAGGATTCTCCGGCACGTTCGCCCGCTCCATTCTAGCAAGCGAGGCATGTGGACCCCTTCCACAGGTGGAGGCGTGGCTTGCGGATGTAGGCGCCTGCTGGTGTTCGGGCGGTGCGGGTGGCCATGCTACCGGTCGCGCGCGCACACATGTCGTAATGTACAGCCACGACTTCGTTTTCGACTTTGTTTCGGACTTCGAAACGAAAACGAAAACGCCCGACTTTGTTTTCATTTTGGGCTTGAAACAAAGTCCGAATCAAAGTCCGTGGTACGTTTTGGGGTTGACTTTGTTTTCTAAACCCCGTACGAGGGCGAATCGACTTTTAAAATGTACGGGTTATTGGAAATAAAAAGTCGATTTCGTTTTCTAAACTTCAGCTTAACTTCGCCGTACAGTGTCCGATTCGAGCAAACTACGTTGCAAGTGGAAGCCTTTCCCCCAAGTAAATATAAGTTTTCAACTTAATCTACGCCTACCGGCCGGCTGTCGCGTCAAATCCGCCGTCCGATGTCATCCAAGCCCTCGTACAGCCAAATAAAGCTTTTAGGGTTTCAAAATCTGCCACATTCGCGCGGGGCTAGCAACCCCTAGACAGGTGGTACCCGCATACCCGCTCCGCTAATACGCTCAACAATCAGCGCTCTATATTTCTTCTATTCACGGCGTTGCCCCTTTCATGCCCCATGATGGCATGGTGCCGTGCCCTTTGCCGCCGGCTAGATGAAGGCCCGTGCTAGGGTACTTTGAAAGCTCCCGCCATTTTTCACGCCCGGCGATGCGCAAGTTTCTAAGGCCAACGATCCGCGCGCCAAGGTGCTTACACTCCAAGTCAACCGCCCCTCAAGCCCAATAGGCCCCCAGCCCGTGCTCCATGGTGGTATTTTCGGGCACCTGGCAAGAAAAACCAGCGCACACGACATGCCATTCTCGGTGTCGCCGCTTTGTAGACGGCCGGGCGCAACACAATAATCGGCGGATATTAGTGCAATTGTGCAAACATGCTGAGAACCCAGTGTCGAGTAGTCTCCCGGCTTGTCGCGACACTACGTGTGCCGAGCCACGCATAGAGGCGTGCATAACATGCACATGCACGAATTTCGGCCCGCAAAATATGGGCCGAAAATCCAACGTGGGTGCCCACAATAATTGGGGCGTGCCGGTGGTGTGCTCTTCGAAAATCATTATTCTACCCCCCAATCGAGTTGCATGGCCATCGCGGCAGTGCGTGGCGGGTAATTAAAGCTGTGGTTTTCCGGCCCCGAGCCCACCCACGTCAAGCATATTAACGGCACATGCCATCACACCCACGTGCTCCCATGTTTGCGGACAACATGCTGGGATCATAAAAACCGCATGTTGTGTCGCCCATTTCGGGATTTTTCACGAGCCAAAGTATGGCAAATCCGAATTCCGGGGCGCCCGAATCACGGTATGCCCCGAAATCGGGGTTGGGTCGCAAACCCTAATACGTCATATCGTAGCCGTGACGGGCCCCATTTGTGCCCCGCTTCCCCCTTAGCCTCACCGTCAACGCAAGTTTCGGC
The DNA here is from genome assembly GCA_026401115.1 of Tetraselmis chui. NCBI lineage: Eukaryota > Viridiplantae > Chlorophyta > Chlorodendrophyceae > Chlorodendrales > Chlorodendraceae > Tetraselmis > Tetraselmis chui. The sequence continues at coordinate 45,552 of JAPMLY010000450.1, read as the reverse complement.
CCGCCTTTTCAAGGAGCTAAAGTACAGTTAAACCCTAGAAACCCTACATTTATAGGGTTTAATCTAGGGTTTTTTTCTAGGTTAAACCCTAGAAACCCTACATGGTAAACACCCGCCCTAGGCGAAAGGCCCTATTTCACTAGTAACGGACTTTATGGGAAGAGTGCAGTATGCAGCGACAGGACTACGACAAGGTTTCCAAGCTCGAAAGGCAAAGGCATGTGGTTGGAAACGAGGAAGCGAAGGTTCAATGTAGGTTTGCCCGATGTCTTCTGGCTATAATATATATGAAGTGAGACCGGAGGGTCTGGCAATGGATAGAATATGACGTTTTGCGGGTCTTACTTTAGATGGCGTTGAGGGTGGAGCTGGTGTTGTATGATGGTGCTAGCATCTTTGAGTATCAAAAGGGCTGCCAATCTATGCTATATCAAAAGAAAATGATACTAATTGTATTTTGTCAACGCCTCCTTGCGTTGCTTAATCATTAAGTGTAAAGCGCACTCAACTCATGTGATGATGAAACAATCGGTGATGCGTGCTTTATTGTTATCCTTAGATGAATACGCCCATGTCTCTCTTTCTCTATGTACTATACGTGTCCTCTATGGTATGTCTCGTATCGTGAAGCCCACATGGGGTGCGTAGTAGCAACGGTGAACTATATTGTAATCCGGAGGGTAGACTGTTGTAAGTAATACCGTATACGTATTAGTTGCAGATAGCTATTGTAAGCTACTCTAGATAGGATTAGTACATGTCTAGATCGGACATAGCGATAAACGGTTTGACTCGGTACATAGCTGTCGCTAGGCTACAGCTCCAACACTGCTGTTGTCCCGACACCATGCATGTAGGCTGGTTGTCTAACTCAGGCTATGTCCCCTCCACCACACCCATACTACCAGAACCCGGACCCCCTCCATGGTCACACCCCCTCATCACATTCAACCATGACCCCATCAACCCCGACCTCGACATGCTCCCCACCGGTAAATTCGCTATCCACGCACACCCCTCACTCCAAGACACCACCATACTCTGCACACCCGACGGCCGCGCGGTCACCACCCTCAACGGCCCCCGAGTCCGCCACCTCTACCAACTCTTTCGCCCACTCCCACACCTACCACTCCCTCTACCCCGAAGACATAGTCTTCTCATCAAGCGGCAGCAATGCCCCTCACACCTGGCAAGGCACCAACATAGCCAACCCCGAATACGACCACGAATGCATGAGACGAGCCATGGAACACGCAATCACCAGCGCACACCTCACAGCCCATCACACACCCAGCGCAACCATCCTCATCCTCCCCCGATGGGAACACACACCATACCGCCATTCCAAATACATCGACTCCCCATACACCCACCACCTCTACACCCTACCTAATGACGCAAACACATTCCTGCCCCCCGACCAACACACTGGCAACCCCACCCCTACCCCCTTCGGCACACGCTGGATGGTAGACATTTACCTCGTCGCTAACCCCCTCGCACTCTCCACCCTCCCATCACCCACAGCCATGACCGCACTCCATAACACTCTTGAATCTATCTACGACACTCACCTCCCCATCCCCACCATCACCACCCCCCCCCCACACCTCCTTGTCTCCTACTCACCCCACTCAACAGGTATATACCACCGCCCCCCGAACCCAACTCACCCCCTCACGTACCCCCTCCCAGAACGCGTACACCTAACGTACCCTCCCACCAGAGGCACCCCTGCTTGGAACTGGCAGGACTTTGTATATACAGACGGCTCGAAAAAAGGCGGCTCGACCCCCCTAGGAGCAGCAGCCACCCACCCCGCCTCGGACACCAAAATCAAAATCCTGGTGAACTCTACCCCTCCCTCACATACAATAAATCGCGCCGAACTAGCAGGCATTGATATAGGCCTCCAACTTGGCCACACCCACCTCCTCACAGACAGTGCATGTTCCCTTCGCCTCATACAAGGTTACTTAAACTGCCCATCCGCCTACCGCCATAACATCCACCGAGACACCCTCCTATCTATCACACACACCCTTACAACCCGCTGCGCAGCAGGCATACGCACACACCTCGGCAAAATCAAAGCCCACAACCACTCCATCGGTAACGACCTTGCAGACGCCCTCGCGAACCAAGTTGCGGATGGCCAACCACCCGATACTATTTACACCACAGGTTCAGAAGTCACGATAGGCCACTGGACATGGCCGTACACCCTCATTCCACAAACCCTAGGCGAACCCATACCCTACAGATACACCAACCTCAAATCCGACGCACACAAATACAGCACACAACACACACACACCCTTCTCTCGGATACAACCAAACACGGAGCCCTCCTCGCTCGTGCAGCGAAGGACGGCGCCGACTTCTCATATCACAAAAAACACTCCTCCCTCACAAATATCCAGTTCACACACAAACAAGAATTCATGTGGGGTGTCCACAACACCCGCCTCCTTACTCACAACCCCACCCTGCGCTGCCCACTATGTGGACAATTCACTAGCAACGGCCACATGGCCGGTAACTGCCCCTCTATGTCTGGACTAAGACAGGACCGACACAACAGCGCTCTGCAACTACTCCTAACCCTACTGGAACGCCACAACGGAGGACGCTGGGAGACCATCACCGCAGACTTCGGTAAAAAACCCATAAAATCGTTTGAATCCCCCACCCCTACCCACTCCCCTCACGATTGCCACCCTCCTCACCCCACCCACATGCCCACCCGCCTTGTTGCTGCTGATGAAGGCCTCTCACATGACCGCTATGCATCTATTAAAAAGATTCAGATAGGGGAATGGAAATACTGCACAGACAACAACCTCACTCACACAGCCGACCTCATACGTGACAAATACACACCCCTTGCGAACGCCATCAGAAACCACTGGCCAGGCACAGTGGTCGACATCCTTCCCATCGTCATGAGCCGCACAGGTACACCGCACTCCTCCACCATCACGAGTCTCACCTCCCTACTCACCGCCCGCACAGACCCTCCTGATAAACTCGTCACGAAAGCACGCCTCGAAACATCTCGCATCCTTACACAACTCCATACGCATACTGTCCAATGGCTGCATCACCTCCTCCGCATATACCGCATCAAGTCCCGCACGACCTCCCGCCGCGCATCCGCACATTGCTTCCACGCACGACCCTGACTGCACACATCCTTCACCTCTACTTGCATCCTCCCCGGGGGGGAGTAAAACCCCCGAACACCCTTGGAGAGGTTGGATTAGGTGGTTAACGGTCTAGCCCTGACTTGTAAGTTCCCTGTATGGCATAGTTGGGAGGGCCCAGAGACAACAGCCGACGCATCCGGCTTTTGGTGAAAAACCGGCGCATACGGTACATGTTGTAAACAATTTCAATTTCAATTTCAATTTCAATAGTCACCACACCCGGCCCCCTCCTGGGGCCGTCACGACTTTACGTGTACCTATCCGTTTCCAAAACTAACACGTTATGGGCCCTCCACCAAGTTACACTAGAGAAGAGCGCGTGTAAAGCGCTCGGCGCCATGCTAGTCCCACCTACTCGCACGTGGCGCCCGCCCGCGGCGCAGCGGCGGCAGCCCCTATTGAACCATGCAAACACAGTTAGTGTGGAAGATAACGTACGCAAACGTAGTTACAGTCACAGTCCCGCAAACGGAACAGTTAAGGCGACAACCAGCCTACAGGCGTGGTGTCGGGACAACAGAAGTGTTAGAGCTGTAGCCTAGCGACAGCTCTGTACCGAGTCAAACAGTTTATCGGTATGTCCGATCTAGACATGTACTAATCATATCTAGAATAGCTTACAATAGCTATCTGCAACTAATACGTATGCGGTATTACTTACAACACTCCCCCTGCAGGTAGCTACGGGATGAAGCGTTGCATTGGGTCTTGTCCTCCAATGATCGCACTTCGGTGTCTTGCAAGTGCATGTCTTGGGAGGAGTTTGGTGAGCATGGCAGCGTCGGCAAAGCCTGTGAGTTGGAGGCTGTGGTCCAGGCCCCCCCCCAACGTCAGGCGCATGTGAATGGTGCCATGAAGGGAGCGGAGGACCTTTTGCAGAGCGCGCCAATGTGCCTCTGTGGGTGAGGCTTGGGCGGAGCCAAGGATGCGCAAGACCGGGGAGACAGCGGGGCGCGTGCAGACGGGGGCGTAGTGGGGGCTGCCCAAGAGACTGGGGTGGACGTCTGGGTCAAAGTCGGGGGTTGCGTGTGTCGGTCGCCCGATGACTATGGGGTCAACGGTGGGGCGACGACGGCCACGGGGGGTGTGGTCGCCACGCTTGGCTGGGGAAGAGTGATGTCCATGGAAGAGTAGAGGTGGGCCACCCGGAAATGGAGAGCGGCCAGCCAATGGGGACGGCGGGGCGTACGAATTCGGGTGGTCACGGGAGGGGGGGACGCCGTGAAAGGGCGCCTCCGGGATGAGAGGTATGGGGTGGTGAGGGGCATATCCAACCGGGGGGTAGGGAGGGTGTGGCGGGAGTTGTTTGACTGCGATGTCGTGTAGGGAGGGGTCGCTGTGTAGGATAGAATCAGCCGGGGGGTATTGGGGGGGTGGTTGCAAGTGTTCACCTACGAGGTCGAGGTGAGCATCATGGCGGCGCCGAGTGACAAGGGGGTGCGGAATAGCACTCGCAGCAGCAACAGCATCCTCGGCCAACTGCGAGTCGAACCGAGCTGTCAAGTGCGCCACTTGCGCAACGAGCAGCACGAGAGGATCCGGGGGGTGTTCGAGGGGGAGGGTGTGCACGTGGTGGCCCTCCGGAAAGTGTGCGAGGTGAGCGACGTGGCGGCGCTGAGCGACAGGGGGGTGCGGATTAGCACCCGCAGCAGCAACAGCACCCGTGGCCGACTGCAAGTCGAAACGAGCTGTCAAGCGCGCCACGTGTGCAAAGATCTGCGCGAGAGTGTCCGGGGGGTGTTCGAGGGGGAGGGTGTGCAGGTGGTGGCCGTCCGGAAAGTGTGCGAGGTGAGCATCGTGGCGGCGCTGAGCTACAGGGGGGTGCGATATAGCACCCGCAGCAGGAAGAGCAGCAATGGCGGCCGACCGCGAGTCGAGATACGCGTCAAGGCGCGTCAGTTGCACACGTAGCAGCTCGAGAACACCCTCGGTAGTATGGACAGTGCTCTGCTGAGAGCCTGGGTCAGGGGAACCAACAGGTGCAACAGGCGGGTTTTTCTGCGCCATTTCGACAGAGGGCGAAAAAGAAAGAGCTGGATTAAAAACAGGCAGCGGTAAAAACCGCTAGCCGGACTCGTGCCTAACAGCGGTATGCAAAGAGACGGCCTGATGCCCGCCGACCCCTCGGCCTGTAGCCCCGGGGTGTCTCAGAGCACCTTTTCTGTATCCTCCACCCAGTGTGGGGCACAAGTCGAGGCCAAGGCCAGGACAGGTGGAGCGCTGCGCTGATGGCGGAGTCGCTAATCTAATATGAAAATAAAAAAGGTAAGCTACGGCTAGCGTGCAACCTGTGGATGCGTATTCACCCGACAGTGCACCCCCCCGTTCTCCAGCTTGGACCTGTGTGCACCCTGGCCACACACGACGAGTGCGTCGGTGTGGGTGGCTGGCTATCTCCGGCGGGTGGCTGACTTAAGAGGGTGGTGGCGGGTTTTAAAATCGCAGTTTATACTGGCGATACCGCCGACTACAGGTTGAAAGTACTATTTTTCTAAAGAAACTTGCCTTCTGCGGGAGAGCTGTCGATCGCAGCTCGCCGAACCAGGTTGTCGCGCGTGAGTGACGTGAGGCGGGGGCCCATAACCTATTGAACCATGCAAACACAGTTAGTGTGGAAGATAACGTACGCAAACGTAGTTACAGTCACAGTCCCGCAAACGGAACAGTTAAGGCGACAACCAGCCTACAGGCGTGGTGTCGGGACAACAGAAGTGTTAGAGCTGTAGCCTAGCGACAGCTCTGTACCGAGTCAAACAGTTTATCGGTATGTCCGATCTAGACATGTACTAATCATATCTAGAATAGCTTACAATAGCTATCTGCAACTAATACGTATGCGGTATTACTTACAACAGCCCCGGAGGGAGCTGCGCTCGCAAGCCCGTCGGCATCCCCTCACCTCCCCGTGGTGGGCGCTGGAAACCCCGTAGCCGTACCATGCTTGGGACGGTAGGGGGCTAAAAGGGCCGACAACGCGATCCGCGGGATCATCAGCTGTCGGGAAAGCCATGTACAAAGGGCTTTCGAAAAACGAATCTGTGCAATACCGGCGCCAAGATCTCCCGCTCGGCCCGCCCGATATGTTTTTCACGGTCTAATACTGCTTGATACATTCCTACTTTGAGGGGGTGGGGTATGTACCTCATCAGCGTGTGATGGCGAGGAGTGTACGGCCGGATCAGCGGTGGGACGCGGGCGTTGGAGCTAGTGGTGGCCAGCCGGGAAGCGGCGCCACGAAAGGGCGCTCGCTAGCCGTTGACCAACCATGTGCCATACGAAACTTCCCGGGGTGAGGCACGATATGGCACATGCCGGTGGTCGGTCGCAAGCGGAGGAGCGGCTAGGTTAGGCGGCGGCATTGCGGTCACTAGCAGACTCCTACGTCGACAAGCTACATCTCCCGGGCGGAGGCGTAAGCTTGGGCGGCAAGGAGGTTGGTCGCGACGGGGAGAGCGGCACGATATGGCGACGATGACCCTCCGGGTCGGCGCCGCCGAAAAACCCCGCACGTGGGGTTTTGATTAATTTCCGTGCACCCGCGGCCCGAAGGATCCGGCTACGGTGACCTGCCCCCCCCCCCCCCCCCCCCCCCCCCCCTTTTCGACACCCACTACCCCGACAGACCATAGACATAGAGTGTGGGCCCGGGTGAGCACGGAGGCCCACGCGCAAAAGAGGCTGCTCGGTGGACGCGCGATCGGAGGAGGGAGGGTACGGGCGCAGGTCGGACTATCATAAAGGTACCCATGTACTAGACAGAGGAAAACCGGGGAAATGAGCGTGGACAATCCATGCGCGAAGGCGACAGCGCCAATTATTTCATCCGTTTGTGTGTCTCAGTCCCCCCCATCTGCCCTCGAGATGACGGGGGACCTCGACAAGGAGGACCGTCGCGTCGGTAGGCGTGGCAACGACCTTGGGGCGGGGCTTACGGATATACGAGCGACCACGTGAGGAGGGGTTTTTTGCCAGCCTTTCCCCTCCTATCTTCGGCAAGACCGAAGTCACGCGGGAGCTAGATTAGTAGGCTGGCCCGTCGCCCTTCCCGAACGCCGATCGGCCTAGGCCGGTCGATACCCCGGTTCTGAGGGAGCGGGCCGTGCGTCGTGAAGGTCGAGTAGCAGTTTAGTTTTGCATTTCTTGATAAGTGAATTTATCATTTAATCTGTTTTTCTTGATTGCAAAATTTTCACGTTGTTACAGCTTATGCGGGGGGGGGGGGGGGGTGGCAATTGCTGCGATTGCTTACACTTTTTACTCCCGAGGAATGTCGACACACATCGCGGATAGGTGTGTCGATAGGAGTACCCGGTCGAAGAGACCCGGTCTAAACTGGCTCGTAAATCTTGTCTGGCTGAGTATAGAGGGCCGATAGATGGTTGCCGGTCATGTTTGCCTCTTTGCTATGAACAAGTTTAATTTCAATACCTGCTCCCACGTAAAAAAGTGGAAAGGAAAAGAACGTGTGTAAAGCGCCCGGAGCCACGCTTGCCCGACCTAGCTTTCAGTCTCACCTAGCCTTCAACGTATCGATGCTCTCGACCGGATCTGGTTGTTTAGAACAGACCCGCGAAAATTCGGCCCGTGTGTACTCTAATTAGTATTGTTAGTGTTTTATCCCGAGGTAACGCCGCAACGCTCACCTAACTTAGCGAGGAGCTAACCTTGTCCACGGCGAAAGGGGGGTGTCAACTCGAGCAGCGCCCGTCTATGCTTTTGCGTGCCTACACGGTCCTAACAACCTTGTTAGTTTTGCTTCTCCCTCGCCGGTCGCTCTCATGCGTCGGCTAATTCGCCCGTGGACAGTTTTTCCCGGTACATGTCAGAATAGTACATTAAGCAATACATTTGTAGGCGCCCGCCGGCGGCGCAGCGGCGGCGGCCCCGGAGAGGGGTGCGCTCGCAGGCCCGTCGGCACCTACCTCTACCTCCACGCGGTGGGCGCTGGTAACCCCATAGCCGTGCCAGGCCTGGCACGGTAGGGGGCTGAACGAGGTACCGGCAGCTGCGATCCGCGGGATCAGCAGCTGTCGGGAAGCCCTGTACGGAGGGTTTTGGAAAACATAATATCCGTACACCGGCACAGGGATCTCCCGCTCGGCCTGTCCGATATGTCTTTTTCGCGACTAAATACTCGCAGATACTCTCCCGACGATGGGGCGGGGCCGGCGTTTGCGAAATATTTTTTGGCGAAATGGGGTACGGACGGATCAGCGGAGGGACGAGGGTGTTGGAGCTGGCGGCGGACAGCTGGGAAGCAGCGCTTGGGACAGCGCTCGCTAGCAGTCGCCAGCCCTGTGAGAGTCTCAAGTCTCCCCTGGGGGCGAGGCCTGATGCTACGCAGGACGGAGGCTGGTCGCAGCCGGAGGAGCGGCACGGTCTGGCGGCGGCGGTCCTTAGGATCGCCCGCCGCCGGAAAAGCCCGGTACGGGGGGTTTTTGGAAAAATTCCCGTACCCACCATCTTTTGAGGACCGGCGACTCGATCCCTGTGTTCTTCCAACCCCTTCCCTAGTCGGTACCCGGTTATCGATAGGCTGCCTCAGGCAGTGTGCCTAGGGTTATCGTAACGGCACACTGCTCGTAAAGGCGACCCCCTAACAACGTAAACCACCGGGGGAGGGTACGGACGGCCACAGCGCGATCAGATAGGTGTTGGAACCAGACGGGAAAAGGACAGGGGACAAGAGAAAATCTGGCTCGGGGGCAGGAGAGCCAGCCGGACACCGTCTGCAGCCTAGTTATTCTCTCTTCTCAGCCCCCGAAGGAGGAGAGAAGACTCGGCTAGGTGGCGAGCTGCGTCGAGAGGAGCGGCTAATACCTCGGGCGGGGTGGAGCACGGATCGGGGCGGGACCGACGACGACCTATGCGAGGGGGGTTTTTCACCTGCCTTTCCCCCCAAGCTCCGGCACGACCGGAGTCGCACGGGAGCCGAGGTCAGGCAGGTTCGCCTCGACCAGCTCCAGCTGGACAGCCTTGCTGATCAGCGACCCCGCAGCGGCTGGAGCAGGCCGCGTAACGTGGAGACTAGCGACATTTTATTTTTCATACTGTATCCAAAAAAAAAAAATACGTATAGATCAAAAAATTATAAATACCTGGATACGGGTATGTTTTAGACGGTATCGTTACTGCCATTGGAGAGGTTGGGATTAGTGGTTCACGGTCTACCTCACGCTTAGAAGTCCAACTACAGGTTGAGCATAGCAAAAGGGGGGGCCCAGAGACAGCAGCCGGTTTTTACTGGTATTGTTGTAAACAATTTCAAATACATTTGTAACCGCTTCATATCGGTAACTCGCCGGTAGCGGCACGTTCATGTGAGCGCATGCCGCTACACCTACCCGGCATGAGACACACGCTACAACACTACACCTTCGACCAAGCTGGCACCTTCCTCGACGCAAGCTAGGACGACGTCAAGGCCTCGGCTACTTTGAGGGGTGGTGTTAGCGCTAGCATCCCGTTGCCTAGTGCTTATGTACTAGGTAGCTATTTGTCATCCTAGTACTTAGTGTTATGTTATTAGCGGTACTCTATTCCCTACTAGTGGCGGTCGGCCGGCCCTGCCGGTGCCTTCGCCGGCCGCCATCTCTCTCCTTCTCACTTCCCTAGTCACCAAACCCGGCCCCCTTGTGGGGCCGGCACGACCTCCGTGTAACTATCCGTTCCCAACTCTAATAGACCTCCCTTCGCATACATGGAGGTAGGGGTTGATTATTAAACAAGCATCAATATCAAAAGAAAAAAATGTTTGCCTAACTCTTTCACTATCCCAAGGAAAGTTGGCTCCCGCCGCTCCCAAGATCAATACGACGCAAAATTTTATCGAGCGATGCTTATTGTTGCTGGAAATGCGGTGTTGAGTAGAGTGATTGCAAGCGCTCGCACACATAAAGCAACGTTGTTGTTCACCTCTACTACCTTTGGTGGCTATGTGTTTGTACTATACATATATGCAGTACATATACCTATCTATCTGTGTGTGTGTGTGTGTGTGTGTGTGTGTGTGTGTGTGTGTGTGTGTGTGTGTGTGTGTGTGTGTGTGTGTGTGTGTGTGTGTGTGTGTGTGTGTGTGTGTGTTTGCACGGGCAACAATGCGCGAAGGAAACGCATGCCAATGAATCATAGTGAGTGCTGCACTCCGGCTCGTTCATCATGATATAACTTGCTAGACTCCAGTCGAATGAAAAATGAAAGCATCAATTTCCAATGGCGTGTATTGAAATATTCAAAATGTGTACCCGATGTGCCCCCTTATTCATCACGGCTTAAAACACTGCCTTTTGGAGATTCAAGGAGTGTCTACATTTGCCAAAGGAGAGAGCCGACGGTTGCACACGGGTACATGCGATATCGGCTTCCCGGAATATAATTTACGGACATTAAGCTGTATTAAACTAAACGTAAAATGCGCCGCGGGTAAGTAAGTCATAAAAACGACAATCAGGCGCCATTTCATCTTTGTGATTTCGGATTCGCACCTTACGCAACGTGGCGGGCACCATCGAGCTTTGTGTGATGTGACAAATGTTGATTAGTAAGGGGTTGAACATATGTTCGTCCCGCCAACCTTCATGACTCAACAATTCACTTCAGTGATACATTTGTCAGCACATATTTTGCCTCATTGTGAAGCTTCTGATGTACAAGTTGCTGATCTCTTCCGAATATACAAGTAAGTCATTTTCCGGTGAATCTTTTGTCTCGGCCACAAAATTTTACCCAAATTCGCTTCGCAGTGGCATCAACAGGAGTAAAAGCTGTGATGATTATTTCATTAGTTCCTGGCATTACGACACAGTTCAATCTCGTTCCATAATATCCTGCCAAACAACTTACTAAAAAGGGAAAACACAATTAAGGCGCCGCATCATGCGAAACATGGACAAGCCATGATGCTACTAAAAAACTAGTTGTGTTGCAGCGGCCACGGCAGTGTGCCCTCATATAGCTGCGCCACCGCCAGCAAAAGCGCAATTACTAAATTACAATGTAACCGCATTGTGAGGCACTCCCGACGACAATTGTTTTGTATATTTGATAGTATAGATACTTGTGTAAAAATATTGCTTACAAGAAGAACCAGAAAGTATGGATAGTTGTGGTAGATGTATTCGTATGAGGTTCTTTTGTGAACTTTGCCACCATCCGCGGATAAAGATTAGATAATATATTTATATGGAGTAGTACTATCTGGTACCTGTACCGGTATCTCTGTAGTATCCTCGTCCGTGCTCGACCTACCCTGGCGATGCTTAAGCGTTAGTCACTAGTCGCAAAATCTCATCTTTCGCGGATGGTGGCTAAGTTCATCTAAGAACCGGCCTTAAACTAGTTAGTCACTAGTCGCAACCCGGTGGGTGTTGCTGATCCATCATCAGTGACAGCGACTACGCATCTCTGGCGCAGCGAGTGCATAAGCAGCAACCCCATCAAGCAGGATGAGAGAGTGCCGGCGAAGACGACACCGGCAGGTGGCGGCAGGCCTTTCACTACGGGCCAGTCCGGTGGTCGTTTGCTGTTTCTGGTATGCGCTCGTTGTGCGAATGACTGTGGACACAGAAGCGGCGCTCAACCGGGAAAAGGCCTTCATAGGATACAGCGAGCGCTCGCCCGCAGACGGTGCGAGAACGGCGACTTGGCGAGGGGGCAGCTAAGGACAATATGAATAGACGGCATGCTTCAACGTGTCCCGCCGTTCTTTTTATATGTAATCAAGCTCCACAAACGACGACTCTGCGGTGGCTCGTAGGTGATCAGTGCGGAAACAGACACAGCTCGTGCGAGGAATGGGCGGCCAACGGAGAGTGCGACCGCAACCCCGGCTACATGAACTCCGCCTGCTCCAGGGCGTGCCATACGTGCGGCGACGCTCTTCACGGCGAGCCCCAGCCGCACGACCCGTCGAAACCCTGCAGCGACTGCGAAACTCTGAAGCTGACGACAAAGCACGGCGGCATCGCCATCAAAGTGGTTCCCGCCGTTTACGATATTTATTGAATCATCCGCTCAGAAGTCGCTCTGTCGCTCCGCTACAGTCAAGAGAAAAAGTTAGATATCCCTGTTCATTATCAACAAAAACCCGTATTCACAATTGTCATAAGGCTGTTACCCATCAGGTTAGTATGATTGTATAGTATAGTAAGGAAATCAACCCCAGTCCAAAATTCGAGAATACGGGAATGCCACAAATGGAATGATATGATGCCTGAATTAAAATCCACGCTCACGACTGCAGCCTGTTCCGTGCTCTTCCGCCTACAGGTGAGAACCGACTGGTCGCCCAACACAGGCCGCGCAGTGCTGGCAGAGGCGGCGAAGCCACCGTCGCTGCAACGCCGATCAAACTTTTACCGCTCCGAGAAAGTCCCTCCCGAGGGGGCCATCGACCAGTTTGGCGGCCCCGGCCCCCCCTACGCCCTCCTCCAGGTTTGCCTCGCTAGCTGCCTAGTGTGCGCCCTTTATATGATAAGTACGCACACCACATGATGTAGGAATGGGGTAGAGCGCAACCTAACAGTACTAATTGCACGGCGCAGGGGCACATGCCGGGGCTACCGAAGCTCGCACGGGAGTTTGCTCCGACTGTGGAAAGGGGAATGGTATGTAAGTGTGTGGGCGACTCATGATGCGGGTGATTGAGGAAGAGGGAGGGAGATATTGATTGATTTATTGATTGGCGTGGGCACTCACGGGCATTGTGTGATCACTAGGTGTGCTTGATCGGGGAGGGGCCGGCGTTTTTCATCGCCGTTGGACCGCATCCCGAGTGGGGGAATGGGCACACGGTGTGGGGGCAAGTGGAGGACATGAGCACGGTGGACTTCATAGTTGACACGTTGCCTGTCAAGCATGAAGTCAGTAGCCCTCTCCCTTTCATTCGTATCCCGCTGCTCTTTTTAATTGCTTACCTTGCTCATGCAATTGTAGGCGGTGATAATAAGGATTCAACAGGCTTTGCTCCCTCCCTATGTTGCCGAGTGACATGCATGCGATTGGCTGCGCAGGAATGGGGAGGGACGAAAGTCACAGTGTTGGAGGGGCATGTCGAGTTCGCACTTGAGATACAACACTAATGAAAAAGATTTGCATGAAGTGCGGGCTGTGGGCCGGCTTCTATCTGAAGGCATTGATTGTGCAACATACAACACTAAATGGATTATTATTATTTTTTCCCAATAAGGGGTTCGGTCATGAGCCTTTTACAAGCGTTGATGCCCTTGCGTGTTTACTTCGACGTTTCTTCTAGTCATCCTTCCATATTTGCTGCCTTGGCTTCCGAGCATCTGGCTAGGGAGGTGAATTCAAATCGTTTAGATTCATTTGCCTCCATGCCAAACTGTCTATTTGAGTGTAAAATTGCTTGATCACCAATGACCCTTCATTCGGTTTGTCTCATCCGCTACTAGCACATGTAGAGTACCTAAGAACTCACCCATTCCGTATTATGCTGCTCCTCTACGCTTGTCGAATATGTGATAGGAGGTAAACGTCGGTTGTGAAAGGTATTGATGGCTGGCTAGTGACATGTATTCATGGGCGTAAGCTACCCGAGTGGCCGTGAAATGACCGTGAGGATCTCATTTCACGGAATAGGCTGTGACTTTCACATTCGGCATCAAAACTCTCCGTGAAGTGCGTCCCCACAATTCCCACTGTCAATAGAACCTCGTGTTCAAGCGCAGTGGTGGCAAATCCAAGCCAACTCATATATTATTTAGTACTTTTCTTTCTTACCGCCGGTAATAAAGACCAGGGAAAGTAGTAGGAAAGTGCTTAATTTGCATGGGAAATCCAACTTTCCCGCAATTTCACCCAAACCGTACCCGTACGGGGCTGGCGCTTGCCGCTGCCACCACCGCGATGGCCCACCCTCCGCCCCCACTCGCCACCAACATCTCGACCGCCATCGAGCCTTCGACTCGACTCCCTAACCTTCCTTACCCGTCTGCACGCCCCCCGGTGCGTCGTCGCAGCTCGGCGTCGTCTCTCGACTCACAGGGCCGTCACCCGGGCGTCATCGCCCACGTCCGATCCAGCGCCACCGTCTCAGAAGCTCACCCAACCCCTTTGCGAGACACATAATAGTATGTCTTGCTCCATCCACCGAATCCGCACCTGCGAGGACCACTCTAACCCTCCCCCTGTCGACCCACTCTAGCCAAGTTGAGATATCTTCCCTCTCAAACCGAGGATACGACAGTTATATCTCATGCCGGACCGTATCATTACCTTCCCGATTACAATCAGCCGAACTAGCCACCGATTCACCGTCCCGTATCACCGGCCTCCGGTCGACCATCGTCGCCAAGACTCAGAGGGCCCTCACAGCCTTCTACACTCTCTTACACCCGCCACGGAGGCTGCATCACCAATCAACTAGCCCAAAATACAAGTAATTCTCCCAAGTCACAAGTTGAGCCGACCGATCGCGCTCCTCCATTCTATGCCGTAATAGGGCCACCCAAGAACCCGCTACTCGTCCCGATCAGACAAACAAGCCCGAACATATGGACTGCACCGATGAGACACACCCAAGGCTATTGCGCCCACGCATGCCATCCTCGCCGAACCACCTCTCACCCACACCGACCCAGAGAGCCCCTCGCCACCTTATCCGACTCCACCCACCACAAGGGCACCCGCCCTCCAACCTCTAGTTCGCCCGGCCCTTCTTAACTACACCGACTTGGCGGACAAGGCCGGGCACGTCACCGGCCAGGCCGTACCTCGCCCACTCGCTCAACCACCTCACCTATCCGTCACATGAGAACACTTTATTACTTCCAAAGATTAACCGGTGGCTCTCAAGCTTGCCAAACTAGCGAAGCCCGGTATCGCCTTCATCCTCGGCTACAAAAACACCACAACCAAAAGTATTATCGACGCTACTATTAGCTTATGGGGCGTGAAGGTCACCCATGAGAACACCCGTACCTTATCTAGGCTCGACTCGCCTGCCCTTCCGACCCCAACGGGCCTAAGCAACTCCCCCCCCCTTTGACCACTGGCATAGTTATGATCAAAATTGGACACCGCCCGGCCGCCCATGAGCTCATGAACATGCAATACCACATCAACAATGTCGCCGAGTTCTTGACCGATCATGTGGGCAGCCCATGCGAAACCTCCGTCCAAGGCGCCCCCTATCTCAGCGAGGAAGAGAGGGAGAGCCACCACATGTGACTAACATGTCTCGATCTCAATGGCCTCGACACCTACCAAGCCCATGACCTTCTAGCTTCCGCCTTAGCCCATGTATGATACGGCTGAGCATACGCCTCCCCAAGCGTCGAGATGGGCATCTGCGACGCTACCGCAATGGCGCGGACCACCTACGAATTTAGATACAACTCATGTACCCAAGATCCGTTATCTACGTCCCGCGACATTCTATCTTGCAAACGCTCGAGCTCATGGACCTCTACATGACCCGCAAGAACACCATTGTGGCAAGATTGAAGCTAGTCTCGGAACAACTCACTTACTGTATGATCGACGCCACTCCCGAGTGCATGCTAGCCCATCGAAGATAGTTTGGCATACTTCATCGTTTCAAGCACGCCACCGCCACAAGTCAAAACACCCGACACCCCCATACCGTCGACCAAAAAATCTTCAAATAGAAACTCGACTTTTGCATGGCCGAAGTCTATGGTTTCGAGCGCTTCATTCTCCCCAGGGCCGAGGTGATAGGCAGAACGATTACGGACCCCATCACACACGACTTGACTAAGCAGCTTGTGTTGAACGTGGTATGCACGGTTCGATAAGGAAGACACTGTAACTTGCGGTGTGCTGGTTACAGGTACGCTACACAACCAGCCTTGGGTGACGGCTGGTGTTGAGACGAGAGAAGTGACTTCAGCTACGGCGTGATATCGTGCACATGCACTCTAGATGATGTCATGTACATAAGGACTTCTATCAGAGCATACATTAGCTCTCTGTAACTAATCTACATTAGGAATTACTTACAACACTCCCCCTCAAGATAGCTAAGGTGTGTCTTGTAACCATATGGAAGTGATTACATAATTCCCTCTACGATGTGTGTCGCTGCATGGGTCCGGATGTCCCCAGCATGGCGCTCCTGTGTTTCACTAGTGCAGGTCCAGGCAGTGGCTTGGTCAGCATGTCAGCAACCTGTGGGTAGGTACCGTAGTTTGATAGTCCCCAACTGCACGTGGTCCTTCACGAAGTGATACTTCAGGTCGATGTGCTTGGTCTTCTCGCTCACCAGTGCATTCTGCGAATAGGCAATGCAGCTCTGGTTGTCTTCCCATATGGTGGTCGTCCCGCTGGCAGGTTGACTGAAGATTTCCGAAAGCATTTGTCGAATATGAATGGCCTCCTTAGTTGCGTCCGCTGCGGAGTAGTACTCTGCCTCGCATGTTGACTATGCGACGCATGACTGTTTCCTCGACTTGTAGCTGACTGCACCTCTGCCCAGTGTAAACATGAAACCCGATCGTGAACGGCGTGTCTCACGGTCATTGCCCCAGTCTGCATCAGCAAAGCCTGTCAGTTGGAGAGTGTTGTCCGCACCCCCCCCAACGTCAGGCTCATGCTGGGAGACCCTTTGAGGTAGCGCAGCACCTTCTTAAGGGCCTGCATGTGTGCCACCGTGGGGTTAGCCTGCGCAGAGCCCAGAATGCTAAGCGCGGTTGAAATGTCCGGTCTAGTGCAAACGGCGGCGTATTGCAGACTGCCAAGCATGCTCGGGTAGATGTCCTGGTCCGCGCCCGTGAGGGGCATCGGTGTCTGTTTGGCGATGGCAGCTAAGAAGCCAGGGTCCATGGGCAGACACGAGGGCTTGCAGTCCACCATGTCATGCTTGTCGAGCAGTTCACGCACGTATTTGCTCTGATCCAGATTGATGGTGCGTGCAGCTCTGTCCCGTGTAATGCGCATGCCTATGATGTCCGACAGGTCGCCCTGGTCCTTGATGTCAAACCTGGATCGCACCAAGGCGGTGAAGGCCATTCGCCATGCGGTGTTGTTGCACGCCACCGGAATGTCATCCACGTAGAGGGCAATCATTGCGAAAACGCCATCTGCCTCAAAGATGTAGATGCACGGGTCGGACATCAGCTGGCGCCATCCCTGAGAGACGAGCCAGTCGCGAAGCAGCTCATTGAACTCCCGGGGGGACTGCTTCAGGCCGTAGAGGCACCGGCGCAGGTGACAGACATTGGTGGTCCCGTCATCGAACCCAAGTGGCTGTCTGATGTAGACATCCTCTTTAATGGGCGCGTACAGAAACGCCGTGTCGATGTCGAGACCGCCCAGTTCTAAATCACGAGCTGCGGCGATACTGAAGAAGACGCGGAGGCTAGCGAGGCGGATGACGGGTGAGAACGTCTCCGTGTAATCAATCCCCTCGCGCAGGCTGCACCCATTTGCGACAAACCGCGCATTGTACCGAGAAACGGCACCAAAAGCGTCTGTTTTAGCCTTATAAACCAGAAGCGAGTGCGCTTGTGCGGTTGGCTAGGTCGTCGAGGCGTAGAGTAGGATATAGCCGTAGTAGGCTAGAGTAGGTCCGAAGGTAGCGGGACTGTTCCGGAGAACAGAATTAAAAAGTGAAGAAATAAAAGTAAAGGTAAAGTAAGGTGTAAAGTATTATTATTTAAAAAATATGGTTGGCGTTGCCTTCGGGCGAGTTTCCAAGTTGCACGCCGAATGACACTGCTGTCTCGCGTATCCTTCAGGTGGAGGGCTCCATAACCTGTTGAACGTGGTATGCACGGTTCGATAAGGAAGACACTGTAACTTGCGGTGTGTTGGTTACAGGTACGCTACACAACCAGCCTTGGGTGACGGCTGGTGTTGAGACGAGAGAAGTGACTTCAGCTATAGCTGTTAGCTGTCTATAGGCTAGTTCGTGATATCGTGCACAGGCACTCTAGATGATGTCCTGTACATAAGGACTTCTATCAGAGCATACATTAGCTCTCTGTAACTATTCTACATTAGGAATTACTTACAACAGCTTGGCCATCAACGCCTTACTGTCCTATCCAACCACTTAGCATCTCTCCTCCAACAGTCCCAACGAGAACAAACTTGCGACTAAAGGCCGCAACGCCACCGGCGTCTTCTCACTCGGCTGCGAGGACTCCACCTTGACCGACAACCAAAAGGTCGTCCTAAGGATTTCCTTCCCCTTCCCTTCCCCAAAGTCACCTGCATACAAAAGAACCAATGTTCACTTTATGCCCGACCCGGTCAACCCTCTCTTCATGCGCGTCTACCGCTTCCAGTTCCCACTCCATAAGAGGGTGAAAAATACGCATTAAACCCGTCCTCGACACTACTCTTGCGCTCGATCGCATTGGCATATCCACCCAAGCAGCGGCGGACGCCACCTAGGCCTCGAGTGGCCGACCCTCCCGCAAGGCGATCCGACCGAGACACTTCCACGCTACCACAGAGCGACACAAAATTATCTTCGCCTCCTTTTCCCTCGACGCACACGGATCGAGCCTTCTCGGAGGCCATGTCCAACTATCCCAACCAAGTGCCCGAGCTACTTTACTATCGCAAGCCACCGACAAGCTCAAGCGTCTTCCACACTCTCTCCGAGATCTCCGCGTTTGCAAGCACTTTGTTAGTGCCTCGAACATCCACCGTCATGAGAGATACCGACCCACTCAAACATGCCCGATCGGCGACAAAGAGTCAGCCACCCATGGAAATGGAAAAATACTCCCCCGAGACTGTGGAGGAGCAAAGCTATATGAGGTTGACCCTGGTTAACCGTGCAAATACGATTAGTATGGAAGGTAACAAACGCATACGTAGTTACAATCACTGTCACGCAAGATAGGACGGTCACAAAGACAACCAGCCCGAGGCGTGGTGTCGGGACAACAAAAGTGAGAGAGTTGTAGCCTATCGACAACTCTATACCGAATCAAACAAGTTATCGGTATTTCCGATCTAGACATGTACTAATCGTATCTTCAATAGCTTATAGTAGCTATCTGCAACTAATAACTAGATGGTATTACTTACAACAGTCCCCTGAAGGTAGCTACGGGATGAAGCGTTGCATTGGGTATGCTCCTCCCGGGATTGCACTTCGGTGTCTTGTTACTGCATGCCATGGTAGAGGTTTGGTGAACATGTCGACCACCATTTTTCCAGTGGGGAGGTACCTCAACTTGATGGTTCCTTCTCCACGTGGTCCTTGAGGAAGTTCCACTTCAAACCGATGTGTTTAGTCTTCTCGCTAACCAAGGCATTCTGAGAGTACGCGATGTCGCTTTAATTGTCCTCCCAGATGGTGGTGGTTAAGGTGATGGGGGCGTTGGAGATCTCCCCCATAAGTTGGCGGAGGTGGAGTCCCTCCTTGGTGGCGTCAGCCGCAGAGTAGTACTCGACTTCAAATGTAGATTGGGCCACGCAAGTCTCTAAATTGGACTTGTAGCTCATGGGCCCGCGTCCGAGGGTGAATAAGTAGCCCGAACACGACTTGCGGGTGTTGCTGTCGTTTGCCCAGTCAGCGTCGGCAAAGCCTATAAGTTCGAGACGGTGGTCCGTGCCCCCCCCCCCCCCCCCCCCAACGTGAGGCGCATGTCGATGGTGCCATGGAGGTATCGGAGTACCTTCTTTAGAGCCTACAAGTGAGCGTCCGTGGGGGATGCTTGGGCGGAGCCAAGGATGCTCAACGCCGTGGAGACATCGGGGCACGTGCAGACGGTTGCGTACTGGAGACTACCCGGGAGGCTGGGGTAGATGTCCTTGGCCACCCCGGAAGAGGGGGGGACGTCATGTGCTCGAGGCCGGCGAGAAAGCCAGGGTCCATAGGGAGGGACGATGGCTTAGAGGCGGTCATGCCATACTTGGCCAAGATGACACGCAGGTCTTTGGACTGATCTAGCGAGATGGTGCGGGCCGAGCGGTCGCGGGTGATGTGCATGCCAAGTAGTTGGGAGAGGTCACCCATGTCCTTGACTTTGAATCTTGCACCAAGTTTAGCCTTGAACGATGTTAGCCATGAGGGATCATTGTTGGCTGCGGGAATGTCGTCCACGTAAAGAGCGATCATGGCGAAGACATGACCGGCGCGGAAGACGTAGATGTAGGGATCTGATACGCATTGTTGCCACCCGTTGTCGACAAGCCATGCACGAAGGAGCATGCTGAACTCGCGAGGGGATTGTTTCAGTCCGTAGAGGCAGCGTTTGAGGTGACATACTTTGGACGTGTCATAAGAGATACCGAGGAGTTGGCGGATGTACACGTCCTCCTTGATTGGGGCGTATAGGAACTGTTAATCCATGTACACACGGAATGGCATGACGGGGGTTAGAACCGCCGCTTCCCGGAACGGAGTTGTACGCCTTATCCAAGTATTGTTTAAAAGTCGGTACCCGATAGGAACATATTGTGCATATGAACCCATCGCATCGCATCGCGAATAAGCTGCGAACATCTATAGCGAACACATATAGGTGGAGGGCCAAGACTCCCCCGGGGTCTAGCGTACATATGTGTCCATTAGTAACCCTACGGAGGGATATGTAAACACTCCCCCTTAATGGACAAACTCCGGCCGGTGCCCTAGTAAACCCCGCGTAAACGCGGAGGGCCCATAACATGTTAATCCATGTACACACGGAATGGCATGAAGGGGGATAGAACCGCCGCTTCCCGGAACGGAGTTGTACGCTAGAGGAATCCTATTTACATATCCCTCCGTAGGGCTACTAATGGACACATTTGTACGCTAGACTCCGGGGGAGTCATGGCCCTCCACCTATAGGTGTTCGCTATAGGTGTTCGCCGCTCAGTCGCGATACGATGCGATGGGTTCATGTACACAATATGTTCCTATCGGGAACCGACTTTTGGCGGTACTTGGATAAGGCGTACAGCTCCGTTCCGGGAAGCGGCGGTTCTATCCCCCTTCATGCCATTCCGTGTGTACATGGATTAACATAACATAGTGTCGATGTCGAGTTGGCAAAGCTCAAGGTCGCGGGCGGCGGCGATGGCGAGGAAGAGGCGGAGGCTGGCCATACGGATGACGGGGGGAAACGTTTCCGTATAGTCGAGGCCAACACGTTGGCTGCAACCCTTGGGGACGAACTTGGCTTTAAAGCGGGAGACATCGCCTAGAGTGCCAAACTTGATCTTGTAGATCCACATGTTGTTGACGACCACGCGTCCGGGGGGAAGGTCGACGAGTTCCCAAGTGCCTTTGACCATGAGAGAGGAGTACTCCTATTGCATTGCGGCTTGCCGATCTGGTGCTTGGGCGAGAGCGGCGCGGTAGGTTTTTGGTTCCACACAGTCGCGGGCGGAGAGGAGAGCGACGGCGGAAGGCGACGCACATGCTGGAATGTGATGTGGGCAAGCAACCAGATCGGGCATGGAGGGGAGTTCGAAGATGTCCTCTTTGGCCTTGCCTTGTTAAGGGTCACAACATGCGGTGACACGTACTTGTGGGTATTCGGCCATGTGGGCCACGAGGTCGCCATAGCGGAGGGGGTGAGAGCGGAGACGGGATGGACGGTCGGCCTCAAGGGTCATATGAGTGTCGGGGACCTGGGTTGAGGGAGGAGGTAGGGGATCGATAGGGTGGGAGGTCAGCATGTCCGGCGGGTTGTCAGCATCAGAGGCATCTGCGATGCCCGAGACAACCGTGAGACGCGCGCCGAAGCCAGGGGTGTTCTCTTGGAACACAACATGGACGGAGGTGGTGATGCGGCGGGTTTCCGGGTTGTAGATGCGGTAACCAAGGGCGTTAGGCGGGCAGCCAACCATGACGCCCCGGAACGCTTTTTCGCAGAGTTTGCGGCGCAGCTTGTCGGGCACTTTGGCAAAGACGGTGCAGCCGCAGACCCAAAATTTGGAGGCGTCGGGTGCTGACGACGTAAGGAGAGTGAGTGGAACTCCGCCGGTAAGGCCTGCTGAGCGACTATAGGTACGGTTGCGCAAGTACACAATTGTGCTGACAACGCACGACCACATGAAGTTCGGGACGGCCATGTTGTGGAGCGTTGCAGATGCATTGTCCCGGATTGTGCGCCATAATCGTTCGGCCTTGCCGAGCATGTGGTGGGCATAGGGAGCCGAGAATTGTACAGTGACACCCATCCGAGCACACATTTTCCGGGTCGGGGAGCCTCAAAAACAGAGTATGAGTCAAACTTGATGACTGGGGCAAAAGCTCCGGACTGAGAGTGATGGCGTGCATGTAAATGACGCGGTTCCTACAAGATGCTTTCCAGCTATGTGCACGTGTCCTCTTTGGTTTCAAGAACTGCACCCACATGTAGTGTGTATGGTGATCGATAACGAGCATGCAGTAGCGGAGTGGGGGGAAGGGACATTCACATGGCCCCAAGTATCAAAGGAAAGGTTCAACAGAGGGCGGGACGGTTTCGTGCAAGGGGTGTTGTTGCGTGATGCAGCAGTAGGCTTGTGGAGCAAACATGGATCGCACGAAACATTAATTACGTAGTTGGCTAACGCGGGACTGGTTGGGACACCGTGGGTATGTTGGGCCTGCAGGCTTTGCATATTAAGGTGGCCGAAACGGTGGTGCCACAGTCCTTGGTCGCACTAGGCAATGCGTGCAACACTAGCGCCGGCACTAGGCAAAGAATCTGCATGGGGTCTTGGGGGCAGCTTTGGCTGGGTGGGGCAGGAGATAGAGGCCGTTGCCGGATGGGTTCAACACACCCATTCATGTGGGGACCACGACCAGTCTTGTATCAGAGTCTAGAGGGAAAATGAATTCGCAACCGCTATGCGATTGCATCCAACTGACACTAAGGAGGCGACTAATGCGCTGAGTAGAGCGAGAGAACATGCCAAGAGTGTACAACGCATGAACTGTGCGGTGGATGAGCTGGCTTGACGCTAACAGAATGGAAAGACGTACAATGCCACTGCCCTTAACATCAACACCGACTCCTCCACAACGAGAGGGAGTGGAGGGCGAATCGAACGTAACGAAGTCATGTCGAAACGCGGTTAAGTTGATCGAGCATGCGGAATCAACCACCCAAAACTGGTCACGACCGGGAGCGATGGAGGATGAGAACCCGACAGAGGTGAAGGGGACACTCACCTCAGTGTCATCAAATTCGTCCGTGCATTCCTCGAGAGTGGGAAGGGTGTTAGGGTCATATGTGGGTACGTCGCTCAACATGGCAATGTGAGCCGAGGCAAAGCCAACAACATGGGTGCCATACTTTTGGATGATCAGTTTACGTTTGGCCATGGTCCACTTCAGCAGGGCGTCGTCAGACGCCGTGCAAGAGGACAAGATGAGGTCTAGACTGCCACATGCGCTGCATTTGTTGGGCAGTCTACGACCGCCACGAGTGCCACGTGGATTGTGGCCTCGTCCGTTGTTGGAGCCGCGACCAGAGGCGACAAAAGCACAGATGGGCGGGGCGGGGCCATCGGTGGTTGGTTGGGCCTGATCCGGGGTTTCGTTGTCCATGTTTTGAGCAAAGTGAAGGATACTAGCCATTACTTCGTCCGCAAAGAGGAGGTAGTTGGTGTCGAACGCGTTTATGACACACTGTTTTGCCTGACCAAAGTGGCCAGTGTTGGAGATGCCGCGGAGCATGAAAAGTCCTAGCTTGTGAGGATGGATGGCTGCAGAGCCATCGATCATTTCGCACGTCTCGTTGTAGTCGTCAAAGTTTTGACGCATGAAGTGGACGTACTCAATAAGGGACTGTCCCGTGCGCTGGCGAAGCATTGTCTAGCAGCGACAAGGAGCGTGCGAACGAGCGATTATCATGACGTTCGCATAGAATGTCCCATGCGGCAGTGGGGCAGTCCGGGCGAGCAGCGGAGATGCACTTAACGGCTTGTTCAGCGCGATTATTGTCATTGGTAGCATGCAGCAACAGTGCGTACGCGTGCGTATGAGCAGCTTCATCGAGCCAGACTCCCGAGTCCCGTAAAACGAGCTGCGGGATGAGGTGCGCAGCTTTCAGTGACAAAAAGGTGAGGAAGTTCCTCTTCCATGGCTTGAACTCATTGTTGGGTCCCATTGTGGGAACCGTCATCTTCATGGAGCGGTTGAGGGACTCCTTGTCGAACCGGTGGCCTCGTTGACAGAGCGGCCGATGACCACTAGGTCAATGGTGGAACGGCGGCCCCCACGTCCACCGTTGCCTCCACGATGGGCGATTGAGGCTGGCGGGCTAGTGGGAAAAGGTGGTTGGCCACTTGGGGACTATGGGTGGCTGAACGGTGCTGGCGGCGCGCCAGGGGAGCACTCTTACTACAGCTGCTAGTATGGCTTGCCAAGCGGTGGTGGGAACGGCTCGGGGGGATTGAAATACGGTGTGGGGGTGAGGGGGGAAGGCTGAACGGGAGGCTAGTTCTAGACAGGGGCGTCGGTAGAGCGTCGCGATGGCGCAGAGCGGCAGTCTCTGTCGCTTGTGCGTCCAGTCGGGCGTTGATCAACGCCATTTGCTCGAGAACGAGTGAGAGGGCATCCGGGGGGGGTGGGGAGTCCCGAGTGCTCTGACGGGAGGAGAGGACATCACCGTCGTCAAGGGTGTCAGCAGTGGGCCATGTTGAGAGATGTTTCGGT
The DNA here is from genome assembly GCA_026401115.1 of Tetraselmis chui. Taxonomy (NCBI): domain Eukaryota; kingdom Viridiplantae; phylum Chlorophyta; class Chlorodendrophyceae; order Chlorodendrales; family Chlorodendraceae; genus Tetraselmis; species Tetraselmis chui. The sequence continues at coordinate 20,760 of JAPMLY010000450.1, read as the reverse complement.
GTCATCGCGAGCGGTGGCGGCTGCCATGAGGTAGCGAGAGGCAGTGGTAAGAACCACTACCCGCACTCGTGCCTAATAGCGGTTTCAGAGAGACGGCTTGTTGCCCTGCGGCCCCTCGGCATGATGCCCCGGGGCGTCTCAAAGTACCTTTTCTGTGTCCTCCACCAATTTGGAGCACGAGTTGCAGCCAAGACCAGAGCAGGTGTCGGGTGCGCTGATGGTTGGCTCGCGAATACTAGGTAGAATGCTATATATTAGCTATGGCTGTCGTGCACCATGTGTATGCGTATTCACCCACCAGTGCGCCCCCCCCCCTTCCCCCATCTCCAGCTTGGACATGTATGCACCTTGTCCACACACGACGAGTGCGTCGGTGTGGGTGGCTATCGGGCGTCCTCGGCTGTCAGGCAGTTGCCTTAGGTGGAATGGTGTGGTGGTTTTAAAACGCAGTTTATACTGTAGATACCGCCGACTATAAGCTTTGTAAACTTGCCTTCTGCGGGAGAGGTGGCGATCGCAGCTCGCCGAACTAGGTTGTCGCGCGGTGAGACAACCGCATAATGTGAACGAGACATGTTGTGAATAATGTAATGTCACTTAGTTTCAAATCTACTTGGGGGTGGGTATCGCACGGGTCACATGTGACCCATTATATATTTTTATTGTTACTAAGGGGTCGAGTCATACATGTTTTTTTCTTTCCTCTAGCTCACTGCTCACCGATGAACGCTCTCGACCGGATATAAATTCAAACACCGACTCACGAAAATTCAGCGCGTGCTTAAGTAGTACCATTGTGACCTATTCGACGCGGCAACGCCGCAGCGCCCACGTGACTCACCGGCGATCTTACCTTGCCCACGGCGATAGGGGGGAGGTCAACACGAGTAGCGCCCGCCTTGTACTTGGAAGTGCCTACGCGTTGATGACAACCTGATGTCGGCCTTACTCTTGCTTCCTCGCCGGCCGCTCTCATGCGTCGTTGGGTAGTATTTCATACTACTTATCAACCTAGTGCTTAAGTTAGTGGTTAATGGCGGCAACTTGCCGATAGCATCACGTTCCTTTGAGCATTTGTCGCGCGATACCTACCCGGCTGGATTGAGACCTGCGCTACATGTACAACACCTAGTACGCGTAAGACGGCTCCTTCCTTGAGACGGGGAAGGGCGATGGTATGACCTCGGCTACCTTGAGGGGAGTGTCAGCACTATAAACGTCCCATTCCGTGGTGCTTATGTACACGGCAGCTAGTTGTCATTTTTATATTGAGTGTTGTACTGATAGCGGCACTACATTTCCCCGTTAGTGGCGGTCGGTCGGCCATGTCGGTGGCTTTGCCGGCCGCCGATTACTCTTCTCTCATCACCTCCCTTGCCCCAACAGCTGCCCCACTTGTGGGGCCGGATAGAATATCCGTGTAGCCATCATCCTTCCATCTCCAATAAGAATGCTTACACAAATATAGTATGAAGGTGTGCAGAAGTAAGGAGATTAAATATGTTATTGTTTGTTTGGCCGTCCATGTAATCAAAAGAAAATAATTAAAAGGTCGTGTCGCCTCCCTCCATTGCACTCGGCTTACTAAATAGGCCTAGTTTGTTCCCGCTAGTTCTTGCATGCTCCGCTTTGCTTTGTCTAGGGCTCTCGTGAAACGGTCGTTCGTAATCCATGCTACGTCTATAGATTCGAGGGCTTTTTCAGGGTTTGAGGGCCACGTACTCGGTCTCAATGGTGGACAAGGCGGTAAAGTTTTGCTGTTTGGATATCTAAATTATCACGCCACCGTTGAGCATGACCATCTCCCGTGATTGGGAGCGGCGTGTGGCCGTATTACTGCCCAATCCGAGTCTGAGAAGACCATAATGGTTGTACGGACGTGCGGGGCGCATGAGCCACACGTGATGATAGAGGACCGGGTGCCGTTTAGGTAACGCAAGAGGCACTTCAACTGCTTCTTGTGGATTTGAAAGGGGGCAGACTAGTGACGGCTAATGACGATGGTAGGGAAAGCGATGTCCGGGCGTGTGCACATCTAGAGGAAGTTGAGGTAGCCAAGAATGGCACGGAATGTTTCGTGGTCAACGGACAAAAGGGGGCCCTGTCCGAAGAGGAGGGGGTGTCGACGTCGCGATAGTGAGTGCGGGATTTAGGGAGAGTGGAAGGGTTGATGTCGGGCATACCTTTCTTCTCGAGGAGTTCCTTGGTGTATTGTTCTTTGGACAAACGAGTTGTGCCAGTCTTGAGATCGCGGGCGATGTCCATGCTCATGATGGAGGCGGCATCCCCGACGTCATTCATGCTAAATCGCTGACTACTGCGGTGGTTAGCCGTAGATCAATGCGAGGGAATCAGAGACAACCAAGGTGTCGTCGCCGTAGACCATAACGATACAGATGCCATGCATGAATGGAGTACATGTTGGTGTACGAAGTGGAACGCTTTACACCGAGGGATGTGAGGGTGGTATGGAAGACGATATGCTATTCATGAGAAGCTTGTTTAAGGCCATAGATGCTTTTAAGGAATCGCATTACACGGGTAGCGCCATCCTCATCTCCATGGGGTTGACGCATGAAGATCTCCTCATGGAGGTCCGCATTAAGAAATAGGTGCTTGCATGAGTCGTTGTGCCGATAGGGGGTTAGCCAGCCGGCCATTGTGGATAGAGACAAGAGCGAGGCCGTTGGTGAGGAGTCCGTTGAAAGCGGCGTGTGTGATACGCTGTGCCACGGGTGAGGGTGGAGGGAGAAGGAAGCCATATCAGACATCATATTGTGAATGTTATAGATTGGGAAGTACGGAACGTTGAGGGGACCATGGAGAAGGGTAGTGGCGGAGGGAGGGCCATCAGCCATGCCAACACTGAGACCGGAGCCTAAATCAAGATGGTCCGTGAGCGCGGCGTGAGCTAAAGTGGACTCAGTGCTATCAACTGTTGTTGTTTGAGGAATGGGCGCTAAAGGGAGAGCACGTGAAGAGCCACGGCTGTGACCACGGCCTTGTGCATGGGAGCCAATACGAGGTCCACGGCAATTTTTCATGGGTGGGTAGCCAAAATGTTTGCGTGGGCAAGAGTGGTGGAAGAGGAAATGTCTGCCGTTGTTGTGGTGCTCGCATATGCGATAGGGACGATCATAGATAGCCGCATTGGCCTCAACTTTATGCGTGTCAGTATATTGCATGAGATTGGCAAAAGCCATGGCATCTTGCACCGGGAGGACATGACTGTGGGGGGGGGGGGGGGGCGCCGGGGTGGGCTGAGCAAGGAGTGGTGTCATAGGTGGCAGGAGTGGCTAGTATTGTACATATATATTTGTTAGCTGTGCGAAAGGGGTTGCAACAGCCCGACGACCGTCAAGGCATGCAACGAGAGCCGAGATAATGCCGTGACGTGCAAGTGCGTGGCTAGGGTGTAGGTTGGCAAGTGTCGCGGCTACTAGTAGACTTTCATGGACGATGTAAGGGGTGTGGTGGGACTCGCTCATCACTAAGTTCCCCATAAGCACGGAGGTTACGTTGTAAGTAGGTATCTATGCGTTTGTTCACCAAGTGAGGCTGAAATAGCATGGGCAGGAAGCGAACGCTCCTCCTAATGCCCCTCTAGTCAAGCAACCAGTTAAGAGCTCCTAAGATTAAATCTTAGGCATCCGAGCCCGGAGAGCTTGTGGTGATGAAACTAGGGTCATGCTCGAAGTTACTTAGAATTATAGCCATTGAGGGGTGCTCTTCCATAGCTATATTGAGTAGAGCCTGCACGCGATGATGGAAGGAATTGTCGTGTGAATTAACGTGAGCGTCTTGCGGAGGAGGACCCTCGAGCATACATACGGGGTATGTCGAGTCAAGAGCGCATAAGTGGTTCATAATTTCATAAGGCGTCTTCTATAAATCGGAAACTCCTATGTTTCATGGAGCTTAGGCGCCGACGAGCGCACAGACATGCTAAGACTATCCTCATCACGGACCTCGGGCATGTCTAGATTTGGCGCGCTTACCGTCGGGGGTAGAGGTTCTGCTTAGGGGCGGATGTCCATAGTCTAAAGTGTTGTATGCGGCAGGAAGAGGCCGCAGCAGTTGTGGGCTTCCGGCGAGTACGCGGTGTGTTTCCGCATTGGTAAATCCAAATTTGGTTGTCTGGCGGCGTCGGCGTTTGTGAGTGCAGTATGCATGAGGATCATCCAAGCAACGGGGGTCATGAGCATGTGGTCGTAGAAGTGAGAAGGTTGTGTGCTAGTACGCAGTCGGCTGGTGTCCGTTGGGGAAGGGACTCGGAGTGTCTGTGTGTGGCGGCGGCGCGAGAGTGTTTGGCGGCGGCGGCGTGAAAACCAGTTGCGGCGGCGGGGGGTCCATGCATGGTGACACGTTGTTGAATAAATGAGAATGGTTAGCGCATGAAATTGCGTGATACTCGTAAATTACGAGGGCCCATACATAACCTATAGTCGGAGCATGGTCATACGTATGTTGGCAGCGTTTAAGTGAAATAAGATATTGGCGATGGGTACAAAAGTTACGGCTCCACAATTGCAGCCGTTGCTAATGCGACTGACATGTACGAGTACTGATATACTATGACAGGGTTGGAGTGGGGAGATGGTCGCTTTTTTGGTTTTTTTTTGCGCCCACGGGATATATATGACAGGCAGGTATACCCGCACGGGCACCCTCAACAAGCAGCGTTTTGCAAGCACGACTGAGAGCAGGAATTCAAAACAAACCTCAAAACTCATCATCGATCATGCTCCCGGGAGCTTGTCGTGTTTTGCTGACTCTACTACTTGTCTGCTCAGCAGATCTTACATTCCTGTCCGTGCTCTCGTTGTTCTTCTGGTAATCAATTTCAGCACTTTTGTCACTGGGTCTTAGTAGTTAAAAACAATGTACTACCAGGTTTCTACATCAGTTCAGTTTAAGCTGTGTTGGGGCTCACTTATGCCAAAGATGTGGATCACTAACAGAATTTGGATTTGGGTCACCCTACACGCAATGTGAGAGGGAATCGGGTGGGTGGGTTTGCGTGAGCGATAGCTCTCGCAAAAGGCAGAAGGTGGACACACAATCGCTGCTCGTGTGTTATATAGGGTGCGGAAATTTTACTTTCCGTGCGCGCGTGGGCGCTTGAACCGTCAGGGAGATGTAGCGTCGGAGGTAACGCTTGTAACGGAGGTAGCGCCGGTTACTTCGTAATTTAGCCCTGTAATTCAAACCTCTATATTACTAATATGACCATTTAAGCTTTGTTGGGGCTCACTTATGCCATCTGTCGCCGACTGGCGTGTAACGTTGGGTGGGGGCCCGCCAGGGGTCATCCACCCAAAGAGTTACCAAGCTCCCGGGCACGGGAGCACTTTTGGGTCGATGTAGTCGAGAACTACGTCCGGCTCTCGCGCCCAACCGCCGAAGAACTTGATCTTCTGCATTGGGGCACCGATACTGTACGCAGCAGTAGCTGCACCCTTTCGGAGGGAGTGCGAAGTCCACGCGAAACCGTCCGGAGGTTGTTCGTGTACTGCACGAAGTACGCGTTGTAGCCAAGCTGTCAGGGTGTCCGCAGTCCTGTTTGTCGTAGGCTCGCGTATACTAATGGCCCATCGTCTGTCCGGTATCTTCCCGGCGGAGAACCTGGTACGGGCAGCGTCGAAGTACTGTAGTAGTTCCGCGATGTCCGGGTGAGCCGAGGCCGGTAGTTCACATAGGAGTTTTTGCTCCGTGGAAGTACCCCGTTGACCTTTTCTCGTTCCGTGGTATAGGAGGATTCCGCCGGTCGGAGTACACAACAGGTCTCCAGACCGGCACTTAACTCCCGCTCCACCTCGACAAAAAAAATGCGGCCACGAGCACCGTCGCTAGACACGCTCCGAACAGCAAAATGAGGTCTGCTTGAGTCTGAGTCCACGTGTCTGTCAGCGGTGTGCGGAGGTCCTTGGCCAGGCGTAGCGATGATACAAGAATCCGGGCCGGGAGGTACAGGCGTGTGCGGCTGGGCTGGAGGGAAACTTGGGACGCTGCGAGACCCCGCCGGACCTTGGCGACCAAATCGCCTTGTGCGACTGGTTCTGCGCCGTGGTCTTTGAAAAACCCGTTCACGGCTGAAAGGTAAGGCTGTAGACTAGTAGCCTTAATGGTGCCACGTTCTCCGGTCCATGCGATGTAGCGGGCCATGGTAGCGGTTGTTGCTGCCAACGGCGGTAGGCCTTGCTCCTCGTAGAACTGGAAGTAAGGCTTGATTGCGCTGTTGTACGTGTCGGACGTGCTTTTCGCCCAAGCGGCGGTCAGTAAGTCGAGCGTTTTTGCTCCAAGGCTGTCAGTGCCCAGTAGGCGTTGCATGTAGGGGCGCATCGAGGCGGCCCAGGGGTTGTTGCAGCCTGCAACCTCCACCTTGTAGCGGACCTTTGCTGGTCTGGTGGGGTAGGCTTGGACTGCTGGCTTGATGTGCCGTGTGTTGAACAGGGTCAGGGTAGCACTGACAGCGCCCCGGCGGAGGTACAACCAAGGCGGGAGGGAATCCGGAATACAGTGACGGGCCAATGAGGCTTGCCGACTGTACCGCGTCCGTGCCGCCGCCCGGGACGGAACAAATGAGGTCGGGCCGGAAGGACCGTCTCGTGGCACGCCAATTCGGTAAGGGCATGATGCCACGCTTTCCCTTGCCAACGGGGGGGCACCACCGTGGCTGCTGCGTCGCTCTGCTGTAGTTTCTAGGCGAGGTCGGGTAGCAGGGGCCATGGCGGGTTGCACCAGTTGTTTTCTGCTTTCCGATCCGCATCGGCGAGGTGAAGGGCGTCCACGGCTTTGCACGATGGGTCTAGCCAGTTTGCGTTGTAGCGGGGCAGTAGCGTGTTGAGAGTCGACGCAAATCGGTCGATTGTGTGCGAGCCGAAGTGTGTGTCCATTTCGTGGAACACAGAGGGGTCGAGTTGCTAGTCGTCGCTATCGAGGTGGCGGCTGAGCTTGTCTGCCCACGTGTTTGCCGCAGAACGGATGTATCTGGGCCTGATGTGGATGTTGTTGGTGTCCAACAGGTACCACAAACGGCGTAATTCGGTCATCATCTCCGGGGAGCGGGACGTCAGGCCGGCCAGGACGTGGCAGACCGCCTGGTTGTCTTCGTGGAGGAGGACGTTGCGGCCAGCCAGGTGTGGCAAGAAGCTGAGGACGGCCAGACGGACGGCCTTCAGTTCCTTCCAGGTAATGTGCTGCTTTTCGTCCTGTATTCCCCAGAAGCCGCGCGCTTCGAGTCTGCCGTTCAGTACTGCCCCCCAACCATACCCCGAACTGTCGCAGTGGATGTATGCTGACTCGACCGGGCGGTGTATGTTCTTGCCGTTGGCGTGGCTGGGTACTTGTGTCCACCACCGTAGATCTCGACTGAGCTGCGGGGAGAGGCGGACGCGGCCTCCCCACTTGTCGCCTAGTACGGAGTGCAGTTCGCCGAGGAAGAATCTTGCCGCTGGAATCGCAAGAAAAAGGCACTGCGCCTGACCCGCGAATGACTGTAGTTCCTTGACAGGTAGCCATCTGCAGTTTCGTGTTGCACGTTGCAGTAGGTGACGAGCTTGTTTTGCGAGCTTCTGTAGCTTTTCCACTGGGGCGAAGAAGTAACATGTAGCTGTGTCGATGTCGATGCCCATGTGGTGGCCGTATTGCGTCGGCTCCCTAAAACCCTTGGAGGGGTGGCGGAGAAGGCCGAGATTGGTGAGGAGGCGGTCGACGCGCTGCCGGAGCGCGAGAGCGAGCGCACGAGTGGCTGCGAAGAGGAGGAAGTCGTCCACATAAGGTAAGATTTTGGCTCCGCGCCACCGCGTGTGTCGGAGGAAGCGCTTGCTCGGTCTGTCGCTGTCGGGTTGTGTAGGCGTCCCGTGCTGTGTCGTAAACCCACCGGGGTCTGGTTGTCGGAGGTGTCGTACGAATGTGTCCGTAAAAGCGCAGAAGTGGTAAGGCCTGAGTGACCATCCCATCGGGAGTCCAGCTAGTCGGTACAGCTGGCCGCGAACGTTTACTGTTAGATAGTCGCGCTGCTATGGCACGATGCCCAGCGCGTAGAACCCGTCTTTGAGGTCGAACGAGAACATGTAGTCGCCCTTTCGATTCAGATGACGTACGCCTAGCAAAGACTCCATCCGTAGTCGCTTTCTGACGCAGAAGCTGTTCAAGTGTCGTAGGTCGACGATAAATCGCCACTGATTGTTGCCGGGCTTGGCGACTAAGAAGAGTCTTGATACGTACTTGCTGCAGGTGGTGCGTTCCCAGGCTCCCGTCTCCACGAAGCGCGCGAGCTCGGCCTCGACAAAGGTGAGCTGCTCGGGGGTAGCGTCCAGCAATGAGATGCCTTGGTTGAACGGGGGTGGGGGTCGGTTGTTTAGGAAGGGAATAGTAACGCCCTCCCGGATCCACCGTAAGACTTGTCCGCTCGCGCCGATATCTTTCCAGGCTTGCCAGTTTCGCCGCACGCGATGACGCATGTAGTTTGAATCTGGGTTGCAGGAATCGGCGCGGCGGGACACCCCGTCATTCGTCCTTGTCGGCCTCGGTCTTTTTGTGTGCCTTGTCGGTAGGGGGAGGGGGCGGCCGCTCGTGCGGTCCTTGGGCTTGGCCTTGGTTTTGTCCGGCTTGTCCGGCTTATCGTTCGGCCTGTCCGGTTTGTCTGGTCTAGGCTTGTCGGCCTTGAAATGGGCAGCTGCTTGCGCTTTTGCAGCTGCTGTGATGCTGACTTCGAGTCGTTTGTCCTCCAGGGCTGCCAGGAGTCCGTCGACGACGTTGCATCCACGGTCGGAGGCGACCGTGTCGAAGCACCGTGAGTAGACGAGACGCTCCGCGACGCGTTCTTCTCCGTTGAGAATCTTCTTGGCCTTGAAGCGTCTGATGTAGGCGAGTCGCGCTTCCCCCGCTGAGGCCACTGCTTGATTAGTACGTAGCGGTGCGTCGACGAGGGAGTAGGCGTAGGTTGTTTCGTCGGGGGTAGAGGTGACCGAGCGAAGCGTTTCCATAGCAGTTTCGAGTGCCGCGTTAGCGGCGGCCGTAAATACACCATAGCAGAGCATGTGTCGATACTCGTCGCGGGAAGAAATTTTCGCGTTGTCCGTAAAAAATTTGTCGGCCTCGTCGTGTCGAGGGTTCCACAGGCACGGGACTGTTGTGCCAGATGGGGGTAGGCAGTCCGCGAACGTACGGGACGCGAATTCGGACCACTCTCTAGGGTCGATGTACTCTAGAGGGGTGTTTTTACTGTCACCTGGTAGAGCGTCGAGCTCGAGTCGTCCACCCGCAGCGCTGTCGGAGTCGGCTGTGGGGATGGCTGAAGTAGTTGGTTTTGTTGAAGCGGTTGCGACGGATAGAGTTTCGACCTGGGCTGCTAACTGCTGAACAATCTGTGTCAGCAATTGCAGCTGGTCTGGCTGCTGTTCCGGCGCGTCACCAGGCGCAACGTAGAGGTCAGTAGGCAATACCAGACGGTCTGCCATTTGGACTGAAGGAGTGTGTTTTCGTGCGTCGTGAAGGAGACTCAAGTGATCAACACCTTGCGTGGCTAGCAAGAGCCACGATGCCGTTTGCGTGAGCGATAGCTCTCGCAAAAGGCAGAAGGTGGACACACAATCGCTGCTGGTGTGTTATGTAGGGTGCGGACATTTTACTGTCCGTGCGCGCGTGGGCGCTTGAACCGTTAGGGAGATGTAGCGTCGGAGGTAACGCTTGTAACGGAGGTAACGCCGGTTACTTCGTAATTTAGCCCTGTAATTCAAACCTCTATATTACTAATATGACCATATTAAATGAAATGACATGTTTCATGTACTTAGTGACACTTTTCACTTTGGTACTTCAATGTTACACGATGAAGCTTGAGCGACCCAAGACCTGCCAGAGCGGCAGGCCATCCCTCAGCATGACAGCAGAGGCCCAGCTTACGGACCCCCTCGAGCACCAAGCTTTTATATAAAGACCCCCTTGTTGATGGAAAGAGCTCCTGGCCGCAGGCTACCAAACTTTGACGCACCGTTTGTCATCCATCGTGACGCAATACCTTTTTCCCGTGTGCTGCCGTGCTTTGCGGGCAGCGTGTCCGAAGCGAGGGCTGTCGGAGCAGAACACATTATTCTTCAGTATGTCCGAGGTGCGCGCCAGGACCCGACCGCCTGATGGAGGCAAGCGACGAAGGGCTGACGAACTTTTCGAGCTTATGGATAAAGATCTACTGGGGGTGGAAGGTACGGCTTGCGCACGGTTTTTAGAAATCCAGCATTCGCAGCCGAAACCTACATTCTTGTTTTCCTCTTCCGAGGCAATGCCGCGTCTGCTCGCGGAAATGTCGGGTCTGGACTGAGTCGTGGACTGCGGGCGTGGCTTTATGGAACATTGGGGCTGTATAGAGCAAGAGGAGCTGGTACAGGTGTTGCAGGAGCAGTGTACCGCACAGTCGCACCTGTGGCAGCGTCTCTTTGGCTGCGTGGCCCTTATCGGCGGACTGTTCTTCTTCGGCGCCGCCCTTCACCACACGCTCGACCCGTGGAGCACGGTGCGGCCGCCTACCGTTTGAGAAACAGCACTATCGGCCTTAGAATTTTATTGTGGCCAAGGCAACTTTTAAACGTGCAGTGTCGGGTGATCTTGATGCTTATGTCCTTATTGCCGACTTTGGGATGTTTCAGGCGGCATTGACGTGTCCGTGTTTGTTTGTTGGTCTTTGTGTTGCTTTAATTTTTTTGCTCGCCTGTTGAACTGTCTTTCTTTTTGGTTGCTTGTGCACCTGGCTCCTGTGCTTGCTCGCTTCTTAGCCTTTCTGCCAGTGCGTGCATTCGTTTGACAACGAAGTTGTTTTTTGGTTCGTTTGCTTGTTGGAGGTTGCCCGTTTCGTTTCGCGTTAGTCTTCATCTGATTTGCGCACCTCCGCCTGCGCACTCTCCCTCAACAGAGATACACGGCAGAGTTCCGCATGTCATGGAGCCCACATGCAGTCGCACTAGCGCTACTGGGGAACGGGGTGGCATGTCTGGCAGCAGGGGTAGGGTTGCTGCGTGTCAAGGTTTCCCTAGGACAGGCGCGCACTGGGTACTCCAAAAGCACGGCGGCCCGCCTGCTCCTGGCCTCCATCGTGCTAGCTCAGGTGTGCTGTGTCTTTTGGGGATGGGCGCTCTGGTATGAGTACTACACCCTCAAACTGCGGGCCCAGATCCCGCCCAGCTTCAAATGGAGTCTGGCGTGGCTGCCTACTTCGCCACTCGTAGTTTGTGTCATCTGCAAATGCGTGGCGGACATGAATGCGGAGATGCAGCATTCGGTGGGTGAAGCGACAGATGCCCCCCTCTGCTCCTTCTTTGCACCCTCACTCACGACAATAGCACCACACACACACACACACACACACACACACACACTGACACACATGTTTATATACACAAATGAGGGGAAAGCGGGTGTGGGTGAGGGCAGACACGCATGCCAACATCCACTTCACCTTCCAAAACAAGCACATGTACAAGATAGAGCAACACCCATAATCCACACACACACACACACACACACACACACACACACACACACACACACACACACACACACACGCACGCAAAACCATGAACTTCCACACACACTTTCGTCTGCAGATAAAAGTCCACCGAACGACGCTATAGTAGCATAGACCAACAGCGTTTCATTTTGCGGTGAACGCTTTGAATGACTGCCCTAATCGACCTGTTGCACGCAGGTCACAGACCTCAGGAGCAAAATGTACAATTACAAGAAACTATGAAAGCAGTCAGCTCAAAAGGGACACACACACACACACACACACACACACACCCTCTACTGCGCGACACTCGGCCTTCGTAGCAAGCCACGAGCTCAGCATTGTCACCCATTAGGGCACTCCCTCTGATGATACCCCGTCAGTGGCGATTGTAACTGGGGTATGATGGTACAGTGGTGTAGCAGAGAGTCCCCATCCAAGCTACACAAGGCGAATCAGCTGCTCTCTGAAGCTCTGTGATAGACAGTTCTGTTGCGTGGCACAGTAAGATGGGCGTCGATCAGTTTCACTTTCAGATGGGTGGAACGCACGGCCCCCAGAGGCAAGTGGGCGGGCAGACAGGAAGGCGTGCTGCTGACAGGGGGGGGGGGGGGGGGGGGGGGGTGCGCTCACTTGTACGTTACTTCTCGCCCCGTGGACATCTTCATCAGTGTGGAGACGGTCATGCGCGTGCCGTCCTCTGAAAGTGTGAAGGTATCTGAGCACCAGCCGCTGTAGGGCTCACCCCATTGAACTCTGCGCAGCACAGTCTAACTGTTTAAACAAATTGCATGTTGCTTTCCGAATGGCTCCCGATGTGTGCCCCCGAGCATACAAGCCAAACCGCACTCAACTGAATACATGAAACATGACAGTAATATATGTATTATATTTCATCTTCCTTATTAGCATTAAGAATACACACTACATCTTATTTTTGTAAGCACTGAAATGCACTCGCCAGCCTGTTAATTTAATCTTAAATTGCGGAATAACTCAGCAGCCATACAAAACACTCGTGAGGACAATTCCCTTGATGAGCACTGGCTAGGCACCGTGCGAAATGGACGTGTATTCAGGTTCAGATATCACCAGGTGTTATGGGCACTCACTGTATCGACGGTCCTTCCTCCGTCTGCACGACCGCCCCGCTGTGGCTCCCGCGTCGTTTGTCCCGTCGAGAGTGCGACACGCTGTCGCCCGTCTTGGGGTACCTCTCGACCACGTCCAGCACACCGCCAGCCTTGATTGTCGTTCCAAACTTCTCCGGCGTATCGACCACCTATGGTATCACATAGACCCTTCGTCCGCTCAGTGGAGAGTCCCGTGTTGCGCAGTGTGGTGCGCTTATCCTGCGGTCCTGAGGAACGGCGACACTTGCCTCCATGTAGTTTAGGAAGCCGATAGCGCGACGCAGCACCCAACCCAGCTCCACGACATCGCACGCCTCGTCCATTCGGTCCGACGCTTCCGAATCCTTCCGCCAGCCACCCGCGTAGTTGGAAGCGGGGCCGTTGCCTTTCAACGCTTCAGCCTGTGCCCATGCCAGCCGTTACCTTTGGGGGTACAAGAAGACGACGACCAACTCTGCTCTCAAACAACAAGTAGTAGTGCCAGGCTGGCACATGCCATGACGAGACGCACCAGAGTCAGGGGTATCCCTGAAGTCGAGCTCATTTCCAGACGCTGATGCAGAGGCCTCAACCGCCTGAACAGTGCCGCTGCCTGGAGGTATCTACGCGGTGAGCGTGGTGTTCGCGAGGGGCGAGCGCCGGGCGTCACGGCGCCCATAACGCTGGCGCTAATAATCGCATAGTCGGCTTTGGACATGCTGTCACAATTGGACTACCTAGCTGTCACGCTGCCACACTTCGACTGCCTGCGATGTGCCCTTCGTCAAACTTGCCACAAACACACACGCGCCCCTTCAGAAATTTCTCCTTGTCAGCCCTCACACCCCTTGTCAGGTCCGCCTAGACACCACTGTTGTGATTGTCGACTGTCGTCACCTTGGATTCTCGTCGCGAGTTTCTCCTGAAAACGGCGGTCCTCTTGGCAGGGATGAGCAGGGTTTTGGAAAATCACACGTTCATAAATTCCAGCGTTGTGTACGTGATTGCCAAGCTGTACATCTTGCGCGGCAGCTGGAGCGCCACGACACAGTCTGCTTCGAGGCCCTTAATTATTTACAGAATCCATTGGCCATTGGTTGGGCCGTCGTCACAGCCCAAAATCAACCACAGACCGTCGCGTCAACCTGTGTGCATACATTCTCCAGCAGGAGCTCGTCTTGGACCCGCTAGCACTGTCCAGCACGCCACATTCAGGTCGCTTGGTGCTGTCTGTTGTGCTCATTGCTACCTGTCGTTACGCGGAAGGGCCCTGTTACGGAAAATAGCCGTATCTCGGTATCTGTACCAACTTTGTTTCAACCCGTATCAGACCAGTACCCACGACGACGTACAAAGGAATGTCTGCGACCGTCCACAGCGGCGTTCCTGGCGGGACGGCCTTCCTAGCTAGACCGTCAGCTACTAGTCCCCACGATGCATGTTATCATAGCACCTTCTCAACAGCTCCGGTCGCGCACACTCGACTCAGTCGACCCTCGGTTGCTGTTGAAGCTTCACGTGAGACATCCGGCGACGGCTTTGATGGGCTGTGGCAGTTGGTGCCGTCGCCGGGCAGAAAGCTCGCCGCCTACGACCTCATGTTCTCCACCGACGGCGAGGGCCGATCAGACCCCAACCAGCTCCGTCAGTACATCAAAGAACATTCTGGTACGGCATAGCACCACCTGCCGGTTGACTTCCTTATTGCTGATATTCTGCAGTCGCAGTTTGAACCGTGCCTGATGATATTCTCACTTCGACCTCTGCTCGTCCCCAACAAACAGACGGTCCACCGCGTTTCGCGAGCCCCATCCTGTCCGACGCTGGCGATGAGCAGGTAAAAAATTCGATGTGACGGTGTTGAAGCTGGACGGTGGCGGTATGGGGGCGTCACTGACAGCACTGCGTATTGTGGTTCTGACGGACTGCAGGAACGCCGAGCGCTGCCCCTGATGCTGTACCTCCCCGGATTAGACGGGTCCGGCATCTGCGCAGGTGCGGCACCCACGACATCGTCATTGAGTTATCGTACCGCCTTCCCACAGGGCGTTGATGTCGATCAACGCGAAAGGTATGCTGTCGACGTCGTTGTCGAGGCCTCTCTGATGCGTGCGCTTTATGTATCGCACGCTCGGACGAAACAGCTCGGCAATATCCTTTGCTCCAAAAGTCTTTTGACCTGCGCAAGCTGGTGATACCTCTGAAAGACAGAACACCATTTCTACGACTCGTGAAGATTGTCGAGGTAACAACAACAACACACAAGCCCTTTCTCCACTGTGACGCCACGGTTGTTGTCCCCCAGGACATGCATAATCGAGTGATGTCGACTGACATGACAGGATTACATTCTGCGAGAGACGGAGGGCCATGAGCGGCCCGTCTACATTCTGGGCGAATCATTTGGTGGGATTCTCTCACTGGCAGTGGCTGCTGAGCTCGGGTGCGTGCAGTTATCCTGCACACTGCACTGTGTGTGTATTTTAATATGTTCGTGTGAATTCGTATGTGTGTGTGTGTGTGTGTGTGTTTGTGTGTGTGCGTGTGCGTACATGTGCGTGTGTGTGTGTGTGTGTGTGTGTGTGTGTGTGTGTATGTGTGTGTATGTGTGTGCGTGTGTGTGTATGTGTGTCCATGCGTGTATGTGAGTTAATGTGTGTGATGGTTTGTGTGCGAATGAGTGAGCTTATCTGTGTGCGTGTGTATATTATTTAATTTATATTTGTGAGTGTATTTATATTCGCGTGTGTGTCAGTGTGCGTGTCTGTGTATGTTTATGTGCATGCGTTTGTGTGAGTGAATTTGTGTGTGTGTGTGTGTGTGTGTGTGTGTGTGTGTGAGAGAGAGAGAGAGTAAGTGAGTGAATGTGTGAGAGTGTATGTAAATGAGTGAGTATGTGCGAGCTCATGTGTGTGTGTGTGTGTGTGTGTGTGTGTGTGTGTGTGTGTGTCTGTGAGGGTATGCGCGTGTCTGTGTGTTTTTGTTTGTCTATGTGAGTGTGAGTGAGCGTGTCTGTGTGCATTTGTATGTGAGTGAGTTTGTGTGCGTGTGTGTGTGTGCGTGTGTGGGTGCGTACGTGCGTGTGTATGAGTGTGTATGAGTTTGTATGCGTGAGTGTGTGTGTGTGAGAGAGAGAGAGAGAGAGAGAGAGAGAGAGAGAGAGAGAGAGAGTGTCTGACACGTGTTCTTGTCTACACTGCCAATGGCTTACAATTGACTGACTCACCACAGAGAGAAGATCGACCGCGTTGTACTTGTTAACCCGGCAACAAGTTTCCCCCGCTCCATCTGGCCCTCTTTCGGCCCCGTCCTCAGTCAGCTCCCACCCCAATTATACAAGTAAGCTGTCGCCGGCTCCTCCCTGCCATGGGCCCCCCTGTCTAAAGCATAAGCGTTGTCGTCCTCACTCCCAATAGTTTGAATGACAACACATTCGAGTTCCCAATTAAGCAGAGTCTACCTTTCACACCAAACCTATCGTCATGCGGTTGCGTTGCTGTGCTGCAGTGCTGCCCCCTTTGCCCTGGTCCCTCTCCTCGGCGACCCATTGAAGATGGCGTCCTTCTACACTCCTCTGTCCGCTGCCCCTCCCGAGCAGGCCGAATACCTCGCTCAGGTGGGCTGCTCCCTGCCATACCACCCCGCGACGCCCCCTTCCTCGCCCCCCTACTACTCCTTCATGCTTTAGTTACACGAGGATGGCATAAGTCGATAATACACGCACTCAATTGCATCTCTCAACTGTTCAGGGACTGGTGAACATGCTGCCGCTACTCGGCATGCTGTCTGACCTGCTGCCATCCGACACGCTGGAGTGGAAGATTGACATTCTGGGGAAGGGCGCTCAGTACACTGAGGGGAAAATGTGGCAGGTGGGACGTAGTCTAACCTCGCAACGCCCCTTGTCGTTCCATTGTCTATCCGGCCTTATGAGTAGGAATGTGATGAAGGGAGTCATGTTGACACATTTGCATTTTTCTGTTACTGTCACTCTCTGGCTCGCAGGTCCGTCAGCCCGTGCTGGTAATCGCAGGCGATGCTGACATGTTGGTTCCCAGTGCGGAGGAGTCCATCCGTCTGCGCGAGATCCTGCCCCTCTGTAGCAGAAGAGTCCTGGCGGGGCACTCACATCTGCTCATGCAGGAGCAAGGAGTCGACATTGCACAGATCATAAAGGTGCGTGCCGTTTATACTCTGTATCGTGAGCCACACAACTCTCACACACACACACACACACACACACACACACACACACACACACACACACACACACACACACACACACACACACACACACACACAATGCAGTTACAATTTCACTTTAGGGTGAATTTTTACCGCATTTTATTTATTTTCGTGTGATCTCAATCATTACGGTCTTTGCTTGTCGGAATGACCTCAGGAGGAGGGCTTCCTTACGACATCGAAGACCGCCCCACCGCCTCCCCTCGCTAAGGGTCAGAGTGAAAGAGTGGTGGACGCTCCTGCACCGGCGCTGGTGCGGTGTCTCTATTACTATCACTGCTCGCATGCCACGCACGATTATATGTTAACGAGACATAGTTCACATTATATGTTAACGAAACATAGTAAACATTACAAAAACACAGTTATCTCATTTGGAAAGAATAAAATATTTCGAGTAGCTTTCGTAGATACGGTTTCCCTTTCTGATAAAACGCTAAATACCCAAAGGAAAACTAACGAATTAATGCGTCTAAAGCCAAATTATCTATGACATTGATAGAACAAGTAGCTCACCACAAACCTGTTGTTGTTCCTGAATGTATTTCGTCTGATTCATGTTGACTAAATACGATTGTAAATGGTTTCCTTAAAAATAAACACAAAATAGGAAAAATTAGAATAATAATTAGATTATAGGAAAACTGAATGGAAAGAGAATAAAATGCGCCTATGATAAGCTTCGAAGACAAAGATGAAATTGCTTACAGAAAGTTTACGCTTGATACCTACTTACAAAGTATCGCATGATGACGGAAGTAACCGTTACCTACGGGGGCAAAAAATCCATGATATTTGTGCACTGGTTGTTGAGGTGTGCTACCTTACCGAGAAATTGGGATGTTCTTGATGTGCGGTTTCTCATGCTGCAGGGCTGGGCATGTCCACTGAGTGGCGAGCGGACGTAACCAATGTAATCGGCCCGCAATTGATGTGGAACTGTCAGATTCAAGACGAGTGAAATCACGTTGAGGGTGCGTGCGGTGGCTTGGCTTGATTATGGGAAATATCCGCAAAGGCTGTCAGTGGATCGGTCGCAATGTTGGCTGGTATCCGCTAGAAACCCCAAATTTCTCCTTTCTCTCGAACTCAACTCGTAGTTTTACGTAACTAACTTCTTATTGGAAACTTCATTTCAAAGGCGACACGATAAGCGCTTGAACGACATCGCTACTACAGGAACATGCACCCACGATTCTATCCAATGACAATGACTATCTTTTTATGTTCCATTCCATCTGTGCAACACCATTTTGTTCAACATGTGTCCATTACCCTCAACGGCAACCTTTGGATTATGCTCATGGTGGTTGTGGTGTTGCAGTGGCGTCCCCCCCCCCCCCCCCCCCCCCCGCCGGGTTTCATACTTTCGCATGGGAAAATGTAATCATGCGACGATCGTATTGCCAAATCTAGGCAATGCTTTTGCGCCCAAGATGAATTTCGTGAAAAAAACCGGGGGCGAATTCGAGAACTATTGTCGGGCTTGTGTACGTGGGTTTTTCGCACCCGGACCCGTGCGACACGCTGTTTCGGACAGTCGCCGTGCTCATGAGACGAAAGAAGCAACGGCTCAAAGCGCCGCAAGAATGATTGTGCGACGGTCTTGCAAGTATGATGCAATAGCGATGGAGGAGGAAAGTGTTGGGAAGGTGGCCGATGTGATCATAATATATTATGATGTTTGTAAAAAACGTATCCTACCGTCACTAAAGACAGTAAAAAGATCCAAAGTACTACTAAAGTACTACTGAACCTCAAAAACACGGGGATGGGTCGGTAGCTCGAATGAGCAACGCCGATCGTCTTCGCTCTGGGCCTGGCCTCCCATCGAGCGCAAGACTGGTGGACAGGGCCGCTGAACAGCGTGTACCATTCACCTCTCCCCACCCGAGCCTAGCTCAAAATGGTCAGTGGATCCGTAGCGACACCAGACGGTACACACTCAAAGGCGCAGCTTCCAGGGATTTGAATTTCATCCCCCCGACAGCTATCGCGCCATCCACTTCGAAAACCACACATGTACCCGTCAAAGTACTGCGACACACCAAAAAACCACATCGCTTACAAAAAGTCTCTTCCCCGGTAGGCGGCGCGCCACATCGCGCCCCTCCGAGCGTCCGGACGTCCCTGTCCGCCGCCAACATCCACCAAACCCAGGCCCCATCGGACCTGGTCGCGTGCAGCCAACACGCGCACTACTCTCAAACACCTACTCGAAAAGCCACACTCAACTCCACTACTTATCTCCACCACTCGAAATCCTGCTCGAACGCCATGTCTTCGACCCCTACCCCCCCCCCCCACCTACAGGCAGATGCTTATGCCATCGCGGGATCGGCCCGTGAAGGCGCCCACCGCGGACCCTTACAACCCCCGGAGCTATCAAGCGGGACATCCGCTCGCTCTACTCAACACTGTGCCCCAACCACCCCCATCCGCCCAAGACTTGGGCACCGCTTTGGAATCCTCATCAGTCAGAGGACTCCGGACGCCTCCGGTCCTCGCCGCTCCTAGGTCAACCACTGACCTGGGACGGGCCGCTGACTCAACAACCCCCACAGACGACCCGTACTGGTGCGATCGTCCCGCTCTGTCCCACAGTAAGGACCAGTCTAACACCTCCCGTCCCCTCCCGCTAACCCCCGCTGATACTCTCGTTACCAGCGCACTTAAACCGATACCTTTCCCTCACCTTAGTGCGTCCCAACCACTGTGCTGTAAAGTTCGACCACTAATGCACCATCATGTACCTCGAAAATCATCTTCTTTAATCAGAGAAAACAAAATTTATTATACAGGCCTGATCCCTGCCCCTGCACACGCCACTGCCCTGATCTGTACTCACCGACGCCCCCTCCCCTCTCATGCTACCTACCTACCCCGCAACTACACTAGTCCACTCGCAGCTGCTCAAATTGCCTGGCCTGTCGCGCCGGCCCTTGCTCTACACGCTCCCTCTCGCCCGAACTCGCCGCTCGCCGACCGCCACCCCCCGTCCCACAACACGGCCCTGTATATTACCCAGCGACCCCTCCCGCTAGCCTGCACTGATACACTGGTTATCAGGGCACTTAAATCGAAACCCTCTCCCCACCTTAATGCTTCCCAGCCAAAGAGCTGCACAGTTCGATCAATAATGCATCACCCTGTAACTCGCAAAAAGTCGTCTTCCTTAGAAATTTTATTTACAGGCCTGATTCTTACAACTGCACTAACCACCGCCCTGATCAGACACCCCCGTCTCCCCTCTTCCTGCTGCCCTCCCCCTGCTCCCTCGCTCTATCCCTCACTCGCTCCAGTCGTTGCTCCTCTCCGCTTCATCCTTTTCTATTTTACCTTTCTTCCCTTTTTTACTTTTACCGCGATAACACGCCTAACTCAACAGACACTAGCGCTTACCTGCGATTACCACACTGTAGAACCTAGTGCACTCGCTCTACCTCCCCCCTTTTACACGCCCCATGCTCTGCCCTACTCGCCCGTCGCTGTGATAATGGCAGTGCTTCCCCTGCAGAGTTTAGCCCACCCGACCTGCTCTACCCGAATAATTAACCGATCACCCGCCCCCCCGCGCACCCCCCTGCCCCGGAAATATCGCCCCTCCCTTACAGAATCAGTCTGGCAGTCCCGAACCCGTAACAGTCCCTGCGATACACGTACTCCCTCGCCCCTACAGTCCCCACTTCCTTTAGGCCTGCTCCGAGGCTTCTCTCGGAAGCCCCGAAGCACTTTTGATACGATATCGACAGCCCCCTCTGTCACAGTTCCCCACTATCGCCCTACTTCTAATACCTACCCCACCTTGCTTACAATTTTTCAATCCCCCCTCCCCTACCCTCTCATCCTCTCCCCGCCATCCCTACACTTACCACCCTCTCTTAAGCTCAGAAAGAC
>JAPMLY010000449.1:0-60666 GCA_026401115.1 Tetraselmis chui | reverse complement strand
GGCGGTCCGATGAAAAAGGCAAACGTGAGTCAGAGTCGCCGGTCAGTGAGAACAATTCTACGTACCGCAATCATCAAGACAAATAACTTTCTCAATCCAATAAAGAATTGCTAAATATATTTGCATCATAAATTGGAAAAAAGGTAACCATGCTGACGAGATGAAACTACGGGCTGCGGGTAATAAGGGTTTCCCTCCCTGCTTGTCTCTTACGTGTACACAGTTTAAAGCCGGTTCTTATTAGGCCAACTTTGCCACCATCCGCGAAAGACGGTGGAGAAATAAATGCAGGAGAAAGCAGTAGCAATATGACAGCAAGGTCGTGATAATCCTTAATAATTAATTGTGATCCATAAACACCTCCGGTGACGTAAAGACACAACATAATTCGCAAACCGTACAAGTAACACCTTAATATCTGGTGTGCACGCAGTTTTTGCTCAGCAGATTCTTGTGCCGGTGGGGTAACAGACGTGACACAATGTATTGAATCACAATATATTATGAGGACCAGAAATATCTCTGTTGGTGGCTTACACTGTTACTCTTGTAATCAATGGGTTAAAAAGAAAATGTTGCGAATAGTTATCAGCTCCAATAAAAATATACGCTTGCTATCAGGCAGTAGGCACCTAGCGATAAAAAAGAAATAGCAAATAAAATATTCTTAGCGCTATAAGAAAAAGCAGCGGAGACCACCAAGCAAAAAGAAGAAGGGAGAAAAAACCCTAAGCCCGAGGAACAGGAAGGCAAGCCACAGCATCAGCACTGCCCTCCTGCACAGCATCTCGGAGATAGGAACCCAAAGTACCATGAAGAACAGCAGAAAGACGTTGCATGAAAGCGCCAACGAAATGGTAAACCGGATTCCTCGGCTTCTTTCTCCGTGATGCTTTGGAGGAGGGTTTTGCGGATGCTGTTGCACGCTGTCGGGGCTTTGGCCTGCTCATTGCCCCTCGTTTATAGATGGTTTCCACTACTGCTTGAAACGAATAAATAAATGCATGATAAGGTATTATTGGATAAAAAATTGGTAATGAGAGCTCCTCGATGGTACCCGTACATAATGGCTGCCGGTATGCTCTACATTATATACTGATTAACGGCTCATTGGTACAAAGACTGCAAGTACGCTTTATATGGTACGACAGCATGGTAGTACAGCGTCAACGGGCGCAGTTCGTCGTAACTTCGAATCGTAGTAGTAAAGCACAAACGACAACCGTAATGCACGTGGGTCATGTACTTCCGTTAATATGCACCCGTGACATCAAAATCGCAATAAAAGAAATGAGTGGCGTAATCATCATCGACGACAGCTATCGACAGCTATGATACATCTTAAATACGAAGGATTACATTTTAAGAAGAATCAAGAGGCTGAACGACTGTAAATTTAAGGGGCCCATATCCATAATCATAACATAAATATGGTCAGAGTTGCCTACGGCGAACGTCTAAGGGGTCTAGCGGTTCACCGGCACACTCACACTGCGCTTCGTATCCATCAACATTGCAACCGCCGCTTCGGACACTTTGCCCGTACAGTCCCCCGAGGTCTTGGCAGGGGTGAGGGCTACGGTGACACCGTCGAAACATTCCTCGAGCGCGCTGACAATGCCACCCTAGATGTGGCGGCTGAGATATTGGGCCTTCCCGCATCTAGCCTACCCAGCAACACTCGCTCCGAGATGTCTCTTCCCATACGTTTCGGCGGCATGGGGGTGGGGGATTTGGCTGCCTTGGCGGATGCGGCCCATGTCGGAGCGGCCGGTTTGGCAGTGGGCTCAGCTATTCGTTTCCTTACAACACAAGACGCTCGCGTGCGCGGGGATTCCCAAGACGATGTTCCAATGGAGCCGACCATGTATGGACGGTTAGCGAGTGCTATGACCACAGCGGTGTCCCGTAGGCATGGTACACCGGACGGAGACGACGGCGAAAACGAACCCATGTGGTCGTTAGAACTCGCTTCGTCGTGGGCGCGCTTGGACGCTGCGTGCGGTTCTCACGCTCTCGCCGAGTCTGAACCTTTGATAACCACAGCCTTAGCGATGCTCCCCCCGAAACGTCCAACGGTGGCTCGCGCCGGCTGCGTTGCCGAAGCCCGATCAAACAACGAGCAGATTGCCCAGTCCCTTGATGGCCTACCCTCGCTCGTCCCTCTTTCTGCGTTTGCCACGGACATCTTTCCAAAGCTACAAGCTGACATCAGTGAGCGTGTCAACTTGTTTCGCTTCGCGAAGCTCGCTCCCACGTTTTCCATCCGCGCTCGGCCGGAGTCTAGGCGTTTTCTATCTCGTCTCGGCCACGGCGCCCTTGCGTTTTTGGCTTCGGACCCGCCTACTTCGGGTCGCCTGGGCGAGCTCCGTGAAAAGTTCCCTGAGCACTACGACGCAGTTTTCCGCGTCGCGGTCTGTCGCATCTTCGGCCTACCCTCATCTCGCATCCTCTCTTCTCTACGCTCCCCCACTGCTTGTGCTTCTTGCCATCTCTCGGTTCAAGCTATGCGGGGTGCGTTCTCGTCGGCGGGTGTTGACATGTCGGATGATGCGTGGGCCACTGCTTTTGCGGACCATTTGGCTCGTTGCGGCGGAGATGCTTCGGTCCACACCGCTCACTCTTGGTTAGTGACGGCCCTTGCGGAAATCATCTCCGAGGTTCGTGGCGCACTCGGGGTTGGCGTCGAGGTCCTCACAGATCCCACGATGCTAGTTCAACTCCCCAACGGCAACGACGGTCTCCCCGCGGATGTGGGTGTCTTGCACTATCACGGCATCCGAGGCTCAAAACTTGCCCTTGATGCCGTGGTTTCCGGTTTGTTCGGCGTGTCTAGCCCCCCGTCACCCGAAGTCGCTCTCCGCCGTGCTGAGAAGACCAAGTTCGAGAAGTACTCGGAGGGGTTGAGGAGTCGCCCCGACATCCGCTTCATTCCCTTTGCAGTCACGGAATTTGGTACTCTTGGCGGCCACGCCACGGCTTTCTTGACGGAGCTAGCCAAGCAGGCAGCCGCATCTAAAGGGATGCACGTGGGCAAGTTGTTGGCCTCCCAGCGTCGAAAGGTCTCTCTCGCCGTCCATGTTGCTCACGCGGACAACGTCTTGCGTGGTTTGTCCGCCGCTGCGGACGGCACGGAGGCCGCTTCTTCCTCGGCTGGGATGCCTTCTCCGGCCACGGCGCTCTTCACCCGCGCCATGGGCCGCAAGCGTCCCCGTGCTTCCTCGAGCGGCGCGTGAGGCGCCGCTTGTCGCCTCCAAGTGTTGCATTCTCGGCGTGGCTTAAGAGTTTCCTTAGTATAATCTGCTAGGTTTATGCACAATGTAGTGCTTTCCTTTTGCTGTGCTTTGGATTCCGTGATCCTCTTGTCACTCTTGCCCTCTTGTTTCCCCTCCCACTTTCCCTGTCCGTGCTCATCTGGTTCTTCTTGTAAGCAAAAAATTATCAGAGTTGCCATATCGCAACTAACAAGCACGCCTCAACTTCTTACAATTTCTTACAAGAAAAAAACAGTGGAGGCCACCAAGCAAAAAGAAGAAAAGAGGAAAAAACCTAGGCCCGAGGAACAGGAAGGCATGCCACAGCATCAGCACTGCCCCCTGAAAAGCGTCGCGGAGATAGGAACCCAGAGTGCCATGAAGAGTAGCAGAAAGACGTTGCATGAATTCACGTCGCACATCCCCCCAAAAACGCCGAAACGGAACAGAAGTAGATCGACGAACAAAATGCTGCATACGGACTAAAGCATGCCTCAACTACAATGACAATTACATACCGAAAGATCGCTACCCGTAACGTAAGCATTAAGGATTAAGGATTTTACGCATTCAGGATTAATAATCATTACGAGTAGCCCATAGTTGTGCCTTATGATAATGCCTTTCTGCTTATTTCAAACACACACACTCTCTCTCTCTCTCTCTCTCTCTCTCTCTCTCTCTCTCTCTCTCTCTCTCTCTCTCTCTCTCACTCTCTCACTCACACACATACACACACACACACACACACACACACACACACACACATTTTAGCAAATGAATGTATCAGGATCGCTACTTGGCCTCGCGTTGGTTTCAAAACGACGTTAGGTCGTCGGGAATATAGGTCCATGAAGACACAAAGTGTATGAGACGAAGGGCACATGTAGGGCTTTGAGGCATATGACACACATATTTAGAAGCCAAATCATACTTGTGTTCCCTGCAAGCGGGTTTTGTAGAACATGGCCGCGACGGGGTTTAGGTTTGTAAATTTGAATAAAAGTACCCGTTGCGAGAGTCGCTAGTAGCGTGATGATTCGTCAATCGGTGATATGCGA
Source organism: Tetraselmis chui (assembly GCA_026401115.1). Taxonomy (NCBI): domain Eukaryota; kingdom Viridiplantae; phylum Chlorophyta; class Chlorodendrophyceae; order Chlorodendrales; family Chlorodendraceae; genus Tetraselmis; species Tetraselmis chui. The sequence goes on along the minus strand of JAPMLY010000449.1, from coordinate 56,351 downwards.
AGAGAGAGTACATGTCGCCAGTGACACTTGTACGGACATAAACATGGCTCACCTGTATAGTAGGTACGGCAATGACGTACACCGCTCACGTGCATATTTCATATCGCGATGTTGCCCTAACGACAACCGCCGAAGCCAGTCATGAAATAAAAGCTCACAGCAAATAAGGGACAGCGGAACTGATAGGGACAGACCCCGTGAATCACATGTCGCTAAGAAAATTATTGATCGGATATAAAACCTGTATACACAATACAGAGTTGCTTCCAGCAAACAAATGATGTTGGATGACAAGCTTCCGGGCAGGGTCCTTCCCTTTTTGTCTGAACCGGAATCGGCTAGGCGTCGCCAGTTTGACGCTCGGACGACGGTCGTGCGATGAGAATACATATTCTTTAACGATGGGACTTTGAGATGAGATCCGAATCTGATAATCGATATGTTTCGGGTGAAGATTTTCTGATTCATTGTCCTTTCCTCGTCAAATGTAGATATTACTTGCTTGAGTGTCGTACCATGGCACCCTCCGTGATAGGTTCATATCTTCGTGATACGCGTTGCAGGTTTCTGCAGATGCTGTTACATGCTTTCCTTCCCCGTGGGCTTGGCCCCGTGTGCTTTGCCTTCTCTTGTTGGTGGTGTCCACTATTCTTTTGTAATAAACTGTTTTCTTTTATGAAAATTGCGTTTTGAGTATCGATGAACCTGTAAGTTGTAATAGAAAATAAAAACACTTTCTTACAAGAAAAAACAGTGGAGGCCACAAAGCAAAAAGAAGAAAAGAGGAAAAAACCTAAGCCCGAGGAACAGGAAGGCATGCCACAGCGTCAGCACTGCCCTCCTGAAAAGCGTCGCGGAGATAGGAGGAACCCAGAGTGCCATGAAAAGAGTGCCATGAGTTGTAATAGAAAAGAAATGTAAAAAGGCACCGTAATTTGTGATAAAAAAATTTGTGATAAAAAATTTATTTGTGATAAAAAAATTATTTGTGATAAAAAAATTAGTTTCGGTGATCCAAAAAATGTAATAAAGAACACTTTGGGTCCCTGTCTTCGTGATGCTCTGCAGGAGGGCAGTGCTGACGCGGTTACATGCCTTTCTGCACGAGGGCCCGATTGTTTTCATCCTTTTTCCTTGGGTGGTGTTTTCATCGTCCTTATTGCAATTCAAATCTACATAAGAACGTCGATTTCGTCATCAGAAAAAAAATTATGGATACCTAACCTGCTACAAGATCTGTACAAATACGAGCAGTAGCAGTAGCACTACAACGAGGTAGACATATATTTAGGGGAAGATGAGGAGTAGTACAAAAGATAGTACATGCAGCCGTAGATAAATAGGGTACAACTACAACGAAACAGGGTACCGTACTACAAGCGTACATGCTAAATATAACAGAAGCCATTATTATGACGATATATCAAAGATGAGAGGGCGATCGATAGAGAGTCCCCCCTTCCAAGATCGAAATTGATTTAATAAAACCCTTTTCCTCGTATACGCCTTCGCGGAGGCTCCGCGGAGGCTCCGCGGGCCGCGGGCCGCAAGAGCGGGCCGCGGGCGTGAAAGCGCCTATTACCACTATCGTCGCCATGCCGTGAAGCGTTTAGCCCCCGACTCACAATTTTGCCACAACGAAAACCACAAGTTCCAACACGTAGTATCTATGGAATTTCTTATACATTCTTGGGGCGGTCGTATCATCGGACCCCGTTTCTTTTAACGCCATGCGTAGTGGAAGGAGCCTTGCCGCTCTCCTCATCGCGGCCTCGAGTTTGATGCTATCGGATATCACTCGACATTGTCCAGTGGGTGACACATGCCTGTATGTCGCCCTCGCTATCTATTTGATGGGCACGACATCGACTAATCAAGAGCAAGCGGTCATGTACCACTTGATGTTCGTATACTCGAGTGCGCCCGTAGGAGCTATGCAAAACGACCCATAGCAACACGCGCGCCGCTCGCCTTGACCATTTTCCTCATTATTCATAGGGGAATATGGTATATTCTCCAGTTGTGTAGTTGACATAGGACTACCCTCTCTTGTGTTGTTGTGGAGGCGATAAGGAATGGGCGGCGGGATGTGTCGCTAGGGATCACAGGCGCGGGGAATCACTACCGCACGAGCTACAGGTCTTCGGGCATTCTGCGGAGAAATGAAAATCCCGAAAACATTAAGGAAACCCCGTCATGGTGAAAATAATCAAAAATAATGCTCTGTGAGGGGGGGGGGGGGGGGGGGGGTCACAGAGCAATATTTTTATATTTTTCTGTTGAGACGTCACGTACCGCGGTCATACGAGTAAAGTACAGGTATCGGGTACCTGTACGCTGAAAACATGGGCAACACAACATCGGGCCAAAAATGATCCGGGAAAATACCGCCAGTAGAGGGGGAAACAATTATACACAAATGTCGTTAGAGACAATGCGACACTTACGGACTAGCCCTTTAATCAAAGAAATCTTCTTACAAGAAAAAGCAGCATAAGCCACCCAGCAAAAAGAAGAGAAGAGAAAAAAAACCCGAGCCCGAGGAATGAAGGCAGGCCACAGCATCAGACTAGCCTCTTAATCAATAATAGCGAAAATACGAATTATTCACTTTACTTTGCTCGTGGATTCCACCGCAATAATAAATGAATCTTGATGAGTATTATTCAGAAACTTTTGCCAAACAATGCTAATATGGGTTCAGCCGTTAGATTGCGCTAATGATTAACAGAGAATGATAAATACAAATGTTGATATCCACTCGGTTATTTCCAACGTTGCTGGTGCACCTTTTCAGGCGAGCGAGCATATCGATTATCATATGGACGGTCCCGTGGTTCAACCAATAGGGGGAAAGACGGGGGGACCGCACCTGGCCACCATGCGCCGCCGTTAACAGTGCCAAGCAACCCGCCTCTGCATCCACGCAACCACCCAAAAGCACGTTGTCCGCGCTCAGCAAATCCAGCGCGCATTTGACCCGGGGCCCGGCGAAGCTGAGCTTCCCGAGCAGCCCCACCTCGCGGCCGCCCCACACTCCCAACTCGCGGTCGCTCCACGGCACGTGCAGCAACACCTTCTGCAACCCCGCCGCGAAAGCGAGCGCACAGTCGGTGGTGAGGAACGCCAGCAGCGTCGGCTTGCGGTCTCGCCAGGTCGAGGGTGACGTCAGGGCGTAGCCGCCAAAGAGGAGAGTCATCGAGTCGACAGCGGATTGCAATTTGCGTTGCACCTCGACATCCACCGCCACCTTCTGAATGACATCTTCCAACTCCAGCGCCACCATAGCCACCTCCCCCGCCCGACCATTCCGCTTGGGGGGTACCTGCGGCAGCGACCACACGTTCTGCGGCGGTGCCGAAAGGGGCATGAGGTTGGGCGACTGCGTGTGGGGTTCTAGTTGGGGGAGGCGGAGGTCCCAAATGGGCGCGTTGAGCTCAAACAGGACGTGCATGCTCTCCATCTTCCGCACACTCACAGCACCCTGCGCATGAACGTCCGGAAAACCCGCCTCCTGCCAGAACACAAACATCTATACCGCTAAGCACACCTCACACGCGAACACCTAGGCTCTAGGTAGCATGCATAAGGGCGGCAGTCGTGGCGCACCGCCAGTTTTGTCGTGGAAGCCAAATGCACCCAAGCGCCAGCGGTCATCAGGATCTGCCTCGGTAGAGCGGCTGCACACAGCGTGTGGCGGTCGTATTTGCTGTTGCCGGTGTGTTCCTGATGGTAGTTCATGGTGAGAGTGGAGATGGAACAGACAAAGGAACATGCACGGTGGTACTTACACTTAGTTTCTCAACCACAGAAAGACACGCACATTAGACACACGCACACAGCTCAGGTGGGAGTGTCGTAGAGGATGCATGAGAGAAGCTCAAATACAGAAGCTGATTGCGCACCATGTCGATGAGCACCTGCAGTCGAGGGCCCTTCGCTTTGGGCTGAAAGTCGACGCTGGTTGCCTGTGGCCCGCAGCCTGGCAGAGCCAGTACGGCCGCTGGCCAGCTCGCCTCGCAGAGCGCATGTCGCAGCTTCAGCGCGAAGGCAGTCGCCTGTGCGACGTCCTTGAAACGCACCTCGTAGGAGGCCTGCTCCACCGCGACGCACTCGCCGTGACACTTGGCCACCAGGTCCATCACGCGGCCGCGCGTGGTATCGAGCATCGCGTCGCACACTCCCGAGTTCGCTGCTCGCATACCCGACAAGTTGTGCACCTGCGATACCACCAGAAAGGCTGCAGGCGCAGTGGTCGGAGGCTGCGTAAAACTGTCTCCCGTGGCGCTGAGCGTCGTCACGCTGAGTGCGCTCAGGTGGCTCAGGTCGACCTCGCGGTGCGGGCGCTCCGTCGGCTTCGTGTCGTCGCTGTCAGCATACGTAGCTTGAGTGGTGAAGAACGCCGACCTCGCGAGCGACACGACAAGCTGTCGGACGCTGTCGGAAGCGATCATGGCCTCTTCTCGCGCGAGTTGTTGTTGTCGCTCCCGCAAGTGCCCCACCTCCGCCTCGTACCCTTGTTGTGTGAGCACTCGGTTCTGTGTACTCTGCCACAGCGAAAATAGTACCAGCGCAGACAGTACAGCGACGACGGCGCACAGCATCACCGCCACGGGGACAACCCAGGGCGTACAGTCCGCCGAGAACCCGATTTCGAGGAACCAATCTCGGTTAGGCGCTATGACGGGGATGACGACGCTGTTCTTGGGGGTACAGACAGAGGCGAAAATGGTAGAGTTTGTGGAAACTAAGTCGGTCGCGTTGGAATTTATGGTTTCGCCTCCGGTGCGAAGCGCGAAGCAGGTACCGTCCTCCTCCAGGGTAGTCAGGCCAGCAGCCTCCAGCATTACATCGAAATCCACCAGCGCGGTGGTCATGCCCCAATAAACTCGGTCGGGGTCGCCGTAACAAGGGGTACCGCACTTGTACGCGTCAGGTTTCCCGAACGCCTCGCTACGATTCGCAACTGGGCCGTCCACCCAAACGGGGTAGCGCGCAAATACCGCTCGCCCCTCCTCGCCCTCCAAGTTCAGCAGGACTGGATCTGAAATGGTTACGCCAGGGGTACCTGCGATTGTTTTGAACGAATCGGGACGCCTGTTGGGGTCCATGAAGAGGTTGTGCCCTATTGCGCCTTCATGGCCCTCAATAGGGTGGATCGCGGAAACCACGCCACTCGGTGCCAGCTGCAGGTTGCGCACGGCCGAATCCGTCTCCAGTAGGTCCGAGGCAATGGAGTCGAAACTACTCACTAACTCTGGAAAATAGGGCGTCTGGCGTACGAAAGCACCCAACGACATAACAGGTAGCGTGTGAAAGGAGACTTGCTCCTGAAGCCTGTCTGCTATGCTGCTGGCGATACCGAGCGCCGCCGCTGTCTGCGCCTCGCAGGCCGACTGCCCACCGAGAATAACACCGGCCAAGCCGCCGGAAATGACGACGAGAGTCCCAAGAAGCAAGATCCATATCGCATAACGAGGGCGTACCATTGGAAGCCAAGAGAAGCAGGCCCAGTATCCCGGAATGCCTTGTTCGTGAGCCGCGGACGAGGCAGCATGCCTGCTCCCACCTTTACCATCACCAACAGTAAAGTCAGCACAGCCGGGGGTGCGACGGGCCAGCGGCGCTGCAACCTCCACATCTTTATCTGCTACGACTTTTGGCTTCCACCCGCTAGGCATTGTATGACGCAGGGTCGCCCGCCGGGCGGAAGAAGGGGTAGACGGCCTGCTGGCGTCCGGGGTGTGTTGCAAAGTCGGCGAGGGCTGCTGCGTCTGGAAAGGTTGTCATTATAAGTTCCGTTCCGGCTGTCCTCAGACATACAGGACCATCGAATGTACTAATCTGGTCCGCGCGTCAAGCACGCTACTTTTGTAATAAAATATTTTCTTATCCATTCCTGCCCGGGTGAAAAACAATCCTGCACTCATCATCTTATTTCTAAGATGCTGGCATAGTTCACCTTGGAACCGGAGCGCTCAAACTTTGTACAGGGAGACAAGTAGCAGGGAGGGAAACCCCAACTTAATCCTTACCCGGCATCAGTTACAGGTACCTGTAGCTCAAACCCCTCACGCTGCTCCGAAGCAAACTCATCTTTCGCGGATGATGGCGAAGTTTCCAAAGCAACTAGCGGAAAATTTTGAAAATGATATATTAACAAGGATTGTACAATTTAATATACCGCTACCGCGCTGTGCGGTTGCTTGTAAGGGCCTTCTTGCTTATTATGCCATCTGGGACTACGAAAACAAAATTTTGGCCGGCATCCCTAATCCTAGATACTCCTAGGGACAAAGTATCTAGGATTACCTAGGACAAGGGGATCCTCTTGGCCCGCTTTTGTTCAACCTGGCGATAAGCACCCCCCTCCGGAATATTGGAGAACGGTGCAAGGATTCAGCGGCGATCCAAGCCTTTTATGATGATGGCAAGTACTTGATCAAAACGCCTTTCGTCCCGACTGTGATGGTGGGGTCTGCGGAGGGCGTAGCCCAAAGCATACCTGATTTTTCTAAGACACGCCAAGAAACATCGCCCTCCTTCTTGAAGCCCAATTAGTACCGGTATTTAGGATATTCATAATTAAGATAGGGGATTTAGTAGTTTGTAGTACTTAATGTTCAACAGTAAAGTACTGTAGTATTTAGTGCAGTAGTGAGCATTTCTGCGCACACGATGTGCGTAGGTGAATGAATCGCCCTGCTGGGGCTATAAATAATAGCTCCTACCTAGTGACTCGCAAGGGAGTCATCATTTTCGCTGTCAGCACAAGTGCGCGCCCGTTGGCCCACACTCCCCTGCACTTGCCTACGCTACAGCCCCAAAGGTCCGCAGCCGTCGCTCAGCACCTCCTCAAGCCTGCTACCGTTGTTGCAGCACCCCGATATCGTGTCGTTACACTATCCTTGCCCGTGCCTACCCGTTGGTAGCGCTCTGGCCCGTTCCGTAGAACTTCAGTTTTGCAAGATTGCTACAGATTGCTACTTTCAGCCTGACTTGAAACACATCCGATTCGGCCGCAAGGCACACCGTCGTGTAGCTCTTGCCAAGACGAGTCGAACGAGTCCTGATTTGCTACAATTGACCCTTTACCGGCTTCGAAACTGCCCGAAAGACGTTGTTCTGGCTTCAAGTACTAGAGTTCTGCAAGATTGCTAGACATCCCGCGTTCCAGCCCCCTTTCTAACAACTCCGATTCTTCAGCCAAGCATACCACCGTGTAGCTCTTGCTCAGACGAGTCCAACGAGTCCTGTTTTGCTACATTTGACTACCGAACGGCTTCGTAGCAGCCTCCACCCGTAGGCGAAACCCGTACAGTACCGCTCTCGGCTCCGTTCTTCCAACTGCCGCTGACTCACACAGCTCCAAACGGCTCGTCACAGCTCTACTACGCCGCGTCTACCTGTTTGCAAGCTTTTCAACATATTTTGACGATTCTGTTGTGGCGTGGACTCTAGGGACCCTCGTCGGCTCGACACCTCTGCACCTCCGAGTCCAACCGAAACGCCAAGCAAGACCGCCGCCAGCGCCGCCACTTCGTTCGTCCCCCGCCGCCGCCAGCGCCGCCACCGGCAGCCGACGCAGTACTCTACAACGACAGTACACGTACAATTTCCCGTACAACATTTTGGTAGTGTTCTCCGGTACACTTACCCGTATTCTATATCCGTCATATACCCGTATCTTCAGGTCCGTACTCGTCATCGACAGGACACATCCGTCTCCGGTACCCGTACCCGTGTCAAACCCGCTTCGAGCAGTTTTCTCCCTTTTCCGCTCTTCTTTCTAATGGCGATTTCACCGTTCACTCCTACCGAGCTTGAGGCCATGGTGAATGAGACTGGCGTGGATGACGGTTCTCTTGGGTCGGAAACGTGGTTGGACCGACTGATTGCTACAGCCGGCCGGGACCCGTCGTGGAAGAGCTCCTCGACTTTGTTGACTTTGGCGCGAGCGCTGAGCCGACGCGAAGCACTCGACGCTATGGAGGATGATGAGGCGATGGCGTATTGTGTCAAGCTGGACAAGCTGGCCGCCATGTTCGAGCCCGACGAGGGGAAGTGCGGGGCTTTCACTCTGGCCGGTCAACGCTGTGAATCGCGTGCGCGCGGTGCACTCACCTGCCAGAACCGTCGTCACAAGACTCAAGGCATGTGGTCGCTAGCCAGAAACGAAGATGGCATTGCGGGGCATCCATCTGAGTTTATTTGCTATGGCTGCCACGAGGACTCGGACAACCACGCCGACCCTGGTGACTACTTGGCGTGCCTCACATGCACGGCTTGCCTCAACCGCTCATGCGCGATGGATCTAAATGGCGGCGGGGACATTCCAGAGGAGGCACATTGGCAGTGCAGTTGGTGCGCCATCAGCAGGCATCACCTTCCGTTATTCCTTGGGGCCGCCAGTCGAGATGGGCAGCCCGTGATGCCGGAGATCGTCGTGCTGCCCCGACTAGTTGGCGTCCCTTCGGGCACTGCGGCTGGTAATTCTGCGGGCGCACCTGATGGGGTACCTTCTTCGAGCCTCAAAGAATCAGGTGGTGGTGGCGATGCGGGTACGGAGCACAGGGGCAGCGGAGCTATGCCCGACACCACTCGTGAAGCCGGACGTGGCAGAGAGCATGCAGACACAACCACCAATAATGTCACAGGGGGCGGCCCGGGCGCAACGGTCCGCCAAGACAGCCGCCTTGAGGCCCGCATTGCCTCCCTAACAGAGATCGTGGCGAGTATGCAGTCTCAGATGGCTCGTGTTCTTCAGAGTACAGGAGCGCCATCGACTACGCCTGACAGACGTGACACGCGTCCGGCAGGTGCGGATCTCCCCTCCTCTCTTCCCCCTGGCCTGTCGGGACCTTTCCAAGTCCCCTTGGCGGAGTTCAGCGGACCCAAGGGCACGGATGGACAAGGCCGTGGTACGCAAGATAGTCAACACTTTCTTCACTCCATGTTCGCCATGCACTTCGACCTGATGGCGCTCTCCACTGAGAGGGAGTCTCGCAAGTTTCGGGTCAACATGGGATATGTGGAGCCGGCGATGGATGACGTGCCGCAGCATGTCCACCTGGTCCGCTACTGGAAGGGAGTGTTGGACTTCCTGTGGCGCATGTTACACGTGGACAGCGGGGACTTCAGCCCAGCCACAGCAGCCGGCCTAGCACGGCGCAAGCGGGTGGCCACCATCATCACCAGGATCAAGTGGTTATTCGCGGTAGTCGAGTCGCTTCAGCTCCGTCACGTGCCAGGGGAGCCTGCTCTTAGCTGGGAGGTGATCTACGCGTACGTGGTGCGGCTATACCACACAGACCTGGAGGGCCAGGACGTGCCTCCGGTGTTTGACCAGTTTTGGGGGCCTATGGTGGCGCGGCTCACCGAGCTGCTGGATCAGGGTGTGAAGCCACATCTTCACGACGAGATGCAGGAGCAGTTGAGGTGTGCAGCTCGCGGTCGGCTGAACCACTCGTGGATCCACGAGCTTGCCCAAGACTTCGGACTACCGGCGACCCGCAAGACCAAGTCCAAGCGTTGCCTCCTCTGCCATGGGACGGATCACTCCATGACCGATCACGGCAGCCGCCCCATCACCATTCCGTGCCCGCGCTGCGGGAACCTGCATGCCCTATCGGGTCCGTTGAAGACGGCCTGCCCCAAGTAGGGGCGCCCGGTGGGGCCCCGCTGGAGCTCCGGGTCCCCAGGGTTTCCTGGTCTGAGTTCTACGCTACCCTCCGATGACCGGGCTGGTGCGGTTCTATTCGTACTAGCTTCAGTATTTGGAGACCAATGTGAGCGTGTCTTACGCGTGTGTGCCGCCACGGGTACCACACTCGGAGAGGCGCTAGTGGACCTGCCCCGGGAGTGGGGGGTAGGAAGGATTGATAACCCGACTCCTTCGCATATCAAGTTGATGTGCCGAGAGGTGGCGGTGGCGGTGGGATTGCTCCCCTCGCGTGGCGAGGAGGCGCTGCTGGGTGACTTGCTAGACTTCCTGGCCAAGGATTGTGCGGTGGTGCGTCGGCGATACAAGCACACGCAGAGGTGGTACGTGGAAATGGGGCTATTGGACGGGGCGCCTCCCCTCCTCACTCTGTCAGTGCCGCCTCGGACAACCTGCGATTGGCACATATGGGCCTCGCGGCAGCCCACGGCAGGGGACGACTGCTTTGGGGTACGAGAGGCCGGGCGACGATTTAACCCCGAGAGGCTACTTGCACTTGACTTCATGCCGCTCGACATGCGGCAGTCGCTTGTCGAGGGCGTACGCTACGTATGGAGTGCTTGGCCCCCACGGTGCACCAAGAAGAACTATCAGTCTTGCGTCGAGCACGCCGAGCTGGCGGCTGGGGATTTCGACCGTCTGATCGCGATGGGGCTGTGCGAGGGCCCGCTGGACTACGCGCCGTGGGTGGTAAATCCGATAGCCTGCATAGTCAAGTGGGACCCGCTGAAGGTGCGCAATGTTATGGACGCTCTGCGCTCTGGCGTCAACGAGTACATGGTGCGGGTGCTTTGCGAACTGGACATGGTGCATGTGGTGGCGCCTCTCTTGCTGCGGGGCATGGCAGTGAGCAAGTTCGACATCGCGGATGCCTTTCTCGTTTGGCCTGTCTTCGCACGCGACTGTGAGGTACAGGGATTTCGACACCCAGCTACAGGGGAGTATTATCGATATCGCTTCATGCCTTTCGGACTTAAGCAAGCTCCGGGGATTCAACAGCGATGGGCACGCTTCGTGCTAGATGTGGTTCAGCGTCTTGGACTCCGTTACTGCCGCCCGTCTTCTCCTGAGGGAACTCCCGCCAATATTCGAGCGCTGGGGGGATACCTGGATGATTTTGGGGTTGGCCACCATCCAGTCCTGTCCGCTTGGCAACAACGCCTCCAATACTGGTCGGTATTGTGCGTGCTGGGGGACTTGGGCATTCCAGTGAAGCACTCCAAGAACGCGTGGCCCTCTGAGGTTTGCGAGTGGACCGGTCTACAGTTGGACACAGTCAGGGGAGTGATGACGCTCTCTGCATCACGATGCGCAAAGCTTCTAGCGCGCATCGAAGCTTTTCTTCGGGCTGATGCAGTCGGGGACAGCCCGCTACGACTGGAGTGGGCTTCTTTGGTGGGGAAGCTACAATTCTGCTGCAATGTGATTATGCTGGGGCAGGCGCGCCTGCGCGAGCTTTATGTGGCTCGGGATGTTTACGATGTGAATCTCCCCAGTTCGGCGGCGTGGCTTCCAGATGTTCGCTGCGTCTTACATAAGGCGGCGGTGGATGACTTGCGGTGGTGGCACGGTGTGCTATCTGCGGGTGGGGGGCAGCGACGCCTCTTGTGGCACGCTGAAGATGCAGCGTGTCTATGGGGACCACGGTTGTTGCCAATTCTGCCCCGGGACTTGGGCAGAGGGCTGTATGATGGCACTGTGGCAATCATCACCACGGACGCCAGTGGCTGGGCTGGTGGGGCGTGGTGGGAGCATCGCCGCATACACTACTCCTTCACGCCGGAGCAGCTCGCGGGGCGGTACCAGGACTCTGCCAACCTGCGGGAGCTCTACATCCCCCTATTTGCGGTGCGCAGGTGGGCAGTGGCTCTACAGGGCCGCCGTATTTTGTTCTTGATGGACTCGGAGGCATCGGTGGGTGCCATCAATCGACGGGGCTCCATGGTACCGCATTTCAATGATGTGGTGCTGGCCTTACTGGACCTACTAGGAGGGCTTGGGTGTGAGGCCATCGCACGGCACTTGCCTGGCGTGCAGAACCGTCTCGCGGACGGCATCTCGCGCCTTACCGGTCGCCGGGATGAGGGGGACTGGATGATGGATGAGCGGCTGTACCGCAGGCTGTCGTCCCTGTGCGGTCCGTTCGATGTCGACGCGTGTTCCGACCCCCTTGGACACAACGCGTTTTGCTGCCGGTTCTGGTCCGCCCTTGACTCTTGTCTCGAGCATGACTGGGCAGAGCTGCTTGTGTGGTGTAATCCTCCTTTTTCGGAGGCGGAGCCAATCCTGCGGCATTTTTGGCGTTGCTTTCACAGCTGTCCAGAGCGCACGGCTGCGGTGTTCATACTCCCTGTGTGGACCTCAGCTTCCTGGTGGCGCTTTGTGGGGGGGGGCTGTGTCGTTGGCTACTGGCACGCGGGCTCACGACTATTCACGGCTCCTGCTTGGCACATGGCTTCTCGGGCTTTGCCTCTGCCACGGAGCAGAGTGGACTTGGGCCCCACTAACTGGCCTGTGGTGGCTGTGTACTTCCCCCCTTCGTGTGCCAGGCCTGCAACCTCACACCCATGGCACGCTTCGCTGCCGCGCTTGCGGGGATCGGCCGCTTCAGACTTCTTATTCCTGCGCGGGATGCGACCTGGTGTTGTGTCCGGGCTGCGCCGCAAGGAGTTGCACAGGTCATCCTGAGCTCTTTGTGTGTGTGGATTGCGCACTGGCGGGAGTAGAAGCACATGCGTTGGGGATGCCTGCGTCTGGGGGCGCGGGCTTGGGAACTCACCGTGCCGACTGGGTGCGGTTGATTCGGGGCGCTGAGGACTGGGAGGCTCGTCGGCTACGAGTCTCGTCTCAGCGCACTTACGCTGGAGGGCTAGCTGATTTTACCGATTTCTGTCACGCGCGGGGGGTGGCCCCACTCCCTGCTGCTCCAGAGTTACTACGAGGCTACATCTACCACTGCACACACGACCGTGGGCTGGATGCTGGCACGGTGTCGGGTCGCCTTTCGGCCGTGAGTGACTGGCATCGGAGACAAAGCTCCGCCTTGACTCGTGTCGGGCGGGCGCCGTTACCTAACGCCGTCCGTGAGGCTCCAGTGGCGGACGTCATGGCGGTGGTCAGACGACTGGCGAAAACCGGTCGCCGCGGTAGACTCGGTTTGTCCAAGACCGAGTTTGCTGCCATCCTCCGAGCGGGTTTTGATCTGTCTTGCGCTTCTGGCCACCATCGGCGGTTGGCCTTGGTGATCAGCACCTTGGGTTGCCTGCGACGACGGGCCGCTGTGCACCTTCGCGTCTGCTATGAGGTGGATGCTTCTGGGCAGCTAGTGTTTTTGCCTACTTCCGAAGTTTACATAGCTCGGGATCTGGACATCGGGGGCGAATACATTGGCCTGCGGGTGCTTGTCGACAAGAACGTGGACTCCCGCATTGACGCGAACGCCTATATCCCTGAGTGTGTCGGCTCTCTAGGAGTTCGCCCCGTGGATCTGTTACGGGATTATTTGCTGCGCTTCCGCCCACCGTCCAGGGGATATTTGCTGTCCGCTCCTCGGTCGCGGGCGCTGGGACCTGCGACCTTCAATGCTGGCGCGTACACTTGCCTAGGCTCCGCGTACCGGGCTGCGTTCTTGCGGGCCTTCCCGGATGCGACGGGCCGCACCACCGACATTTCTCGCGTGTCCTCGCACTCGGGGCGCAAGTCATTGTCGCAATGGCTGTGGGACGCCTACAGCTCTCAGAGGCTGATCGCGGATGTTGGTCATTGGCGGTGCCGCAAGGATGCTGTTCAAATCTACTTCCACACTTCGCGAGCCACCATTCTGCGATGCATCGCGGGGCTCTGATAACTGGTGGCTCGACTCAGCTGCTACCTCTACATGGGAGTCATATGGGAGACATCATACACGGCAGGCGCCTCCTCGGCGCCAACGTGTCATGATTGTTCTACGCGGCAGGGACCTGCCACCCATGTAATAGTCACCCCCTCTATGTGCACAGTGTCCCATAAAAGGTGGGGTCTGCGGAGGGCGTAGCCCAAAGCATACCTGATTTTTCTAAGACACGCCAAGAAACATCGCCCTCCTTCTTGAAGCCCAATTAGTACCGGTATTTAGGATATTCATAATTAAGATAGGGGATTTAGTAGTTTGTAGTACTTAATGTTCAACAGTAAAGTACTGTAGTATTTAGTGCAGTAGTGAGCATTTCTGCGCACACGATGTGCGTAGGTGAATGAATCGCCCTGCTGGGGCTATAAATAATAGCTCCTACCTAGTGTCTTCGTGCATGGTACCTCCGGATACGGCCCTTGAACTTGTCGAGGTGATACGGGCGATGGTCCCCGTTGTTACGGGTACTAGTAACCTTGGAGCCCCTTTGGCGATGGACTTCTCGATGGCAGACGGCCCTCTAGCGTCTCATAATGAGAACTATGTTCACTCTTGGCTGCAAGACACCGTTGAGGCTCATCAACTCCTCTTTGGACAAGATCGTATGCTTTGCTATGTCGAACTTCGGAGGGACACACGCCGCTTTCCGCTTGATGATCACGTGTGCGGTACGCCGCTATGGTTTCTTGCTCCGCACCCTCCCCCAAGATATCTGCCGACCGTACCTTGCTAATGCAAATAGGGCCGTTCGTGCAGCAGTTTATCGAATCTTGGGCGTTTCTTTGGACGCACAAACACTCGATAAAGTAAATTGTGCTAAACGACAGCTCTCCCTCCGTGCGGAGTTTGGGGGGCTTAATGTACCGTCCCTCGAGCTCGAGGCGGAACCTGCTCACTATGCTTCATTCATTGCGACCCTCGCCAACCTAATTACTGATTACGAGTCCGAGTCGCTAGGTCCTTTGTACTGTCTCATCCGATAGGAACTACTAAATGTTGCCACTTCTACTTTACCATGGGCGGTCCAATTGCGCAATTCGTACGACACTATCTCCACTATGGGCGGGTTTTCGGAATCGGAGCTTGTGGTGTTGACTAACACACTGAACCAAAACCTTTCCGATTATGCCGGGCCCGATGTCGAGTTGGTGGTATCTACGGTCAACAATGCGGTGGCACCCGCTACCCAAGTGACTAGCCTACAACTTCCGACTCCCGATGCTCTCGCTCGCTTGGGAGATTCCGGGGGCCACATTCAACGGGGCATTTCGCGCATTCTTCGTGCCCGGGCCTACCTTGACCTCTTGGCGTTCTGCAGACCTTTCCCACCGGACTATATGAGGGTGATTTCGGGTACGGGTCGCCGGGCTTTGGCTCTCTTTTTCGCTTCACATGACTTCAGTTTCAAGGTGCCATCCGATTGCTATACGATGGCAGCCCACCGGGTGCTTGGCTTGACTGCGGAGCGCGCCGCTCATGTTCGAAAATTCCCTCGGTGCAATGAGGCCCCTTCAAAATCTCGCGGGTGTGGATCTTCGTCGACGGTATCGAGCATCTTTATGTCGGGTGAGCGCTCAACAGCCGCTATGCTCATGGACCATACCCCCCGGTGCCCGTGCTCTTGGTATATCATTCAACTCCACGACCGTATTGTCCACGTGCTTGAAGAGCTCATGCTTGAAGCGGGGACTACTACTAAGGGCCGGGACTTGCGGTTGGAGGTCCGCCGTATTCGGTCGGGAGCTTCACGTGATCGTCATGGGGATATGGTTTGGCTACACTTCATGGCTCCGCACCGTCATCTTGTTGTTGATGTGACGGTAACAAGCGCTCGCACGAACACCAACGTTCCTCGTATAGGTGCTCGCCTCCCACTCCCTGGCAGCCTTGCATTGGGAGCTCAGCAAGGCAAACTTGATGCGGACCTCCGCACTTCCACTTTGCTTGGCACGCCTTCGGTTCAGTCGGTCCATGACTATTATCCCTTCCCCATGGAGGATGGGGGCCGGTTGGCGCCGATGGCGGCTGAGTTGGTCGATCGCTTGGCTATTTTGGTGGATGTTCGTCGCTTCCCTAGCATGGGGGCCGCTGACTCTCGTTCCTTGCGCTATGACAGTTATGTCCGTATGCAACATTTTGTTCGTCGATCTACTTCCGTTCCGTTTCGGAGTTTTTTGGGGGATGTGCGACGTGAATTCATGCAACGTCTTTTTGCTGCTCTTCATGGCACTCTGGGTTCTTATCTCCGTGACGCTTTTCAGGAGGGCAGTGCTGGTGCTGTGGCATGCCTTCCTGTTCCTCGGACTTAGGTTTTTTTCCTCCTTTCTTCTTTTTTGCTTGGTGGCCTCCACTGCCTTTTCTTGTTGTAAGAAATGGTAAATCATAGGGACAAAGTCAGTAGAACCGTATAATCCTTACATGGGAGTGTAATCAGATTAAAGAGAAATTTCTTACAAGAGAAAGCAGTGTAATCAGATTCCGGCGCCGGAATATGATATACTGCGCACAACACGCACTTTACGCAGAGCCAGAGGATGAAAGACACTGCACTACATACTACTTAGCGGAAAAGTCCCGTTGTGAAATCCATATAATTAATCCCCCTTCACCGCGGAAAATAAAAACAACCTACAATTAGTTATATCGCTAACTTCGATCGCTTTGCTAGGTGACATGCATGCTAGTCCCCCTCTCTCCCCTCACCCATGCACAATTGGCACACCACCAAGAAAGAATGGTTCAGGCATTCTTAAACGTCCCACCGTAGCTATTCCTACCGGGGCTGTAGTCGAAGCGCGGGTGATTATCCTAGGCGCCCCTTATCATTATTATTATTATTATTTGGGCGCCCGCCGGCGGCGCAACGGCGGCGGCCCCGGAGGGCGGGTGCGCTCGCAGGCCCGTCGGCACCTACCTCTACCTCCACGCGGTGGGCGTTGGTAACCCCGTAGCCGTGCCATGCTTGACACGGTAGGGGGCTGAACGAGGTACCGACAGCTGCGATCCGCGGGATTAGCAGTTGTCGGGAAGCCATGTACGGAGGGTTTTGGAAAAACATAATATCCGTACACCAGCACCGGGATCTCCCGCTCGGCCAGTCCGATATGTTTTTTTAGCGACTAAATACTCTCAGATACTCTCCCGTCCTGACGGGAACGATGTTTGTGGAATGTTTTTTGGCGAGGAAGGGTACGGACGGATAAGCGGTCGGACGAGGGTGTTGGAGCTGGCGGCGGACAAATGGGAAGTAGCGCTAGGGCACGGCGCTCGCTAGAAACCGTCAGCCATGCGAGAGTTTTAAGTCTACCCTGGGGGCGAGACATGAAACTACGCAGGACGGAGGTGGGTCGCGGTCGGAGGAGCGGCACGGTCTGGCGGCGGCGATCCTTAGGATTGACCGCCGCCGGAAAAACCCGGTACGGAGGGCTTTTGGAAAAACATTCCCGTACCCAACAACTGAAATTGTTTACAACATGTCCCCGCAAACTGGACCGCCTGCTATCTCTCGGGCCTCTCTAGTCTCTACCAAGCCATTCATGACTTATAAGCGAGTTTAGCCCGGGTCTCTTTGACCATGTACACGTATCGACACACCTAGCTTCATTGTGTGTCGACGTTCCTCGGGAGTAAAAAAACTGCAAGCAATCGCAGCAATTGCCACATCCCCCCCGCCTAAGAAGTAACAGCGTAATAATTTTGTAATCAAGAAAAGAGACATACAAATAAATCCACTTGTCGAGAAATGGAAAACTAAGCTGCTGCTCGACCTTCACGATGCACGGCCCGCTCCCACCGAACCGGGGTGCCGATCGGCCTAGGCCGGTCGGCGTTCGGGAGGGACGATGGGCCAGCCTGATCTAGCTCCCGCGTGACTTCGGTCTTGCCGAAGATAGGAGGGGAAAGGCTAGCAAAAAACCCTCCTCGCGTGGTCGCTCGTCGATCCCGCCGCCGCATCCCGTAAACCCCGCCCCAAGGTCGTAGCCGCGTCCACCGACGCGACGGTCCTCCTTGTCGAGGTCCCCCGTCACCTCGAGGACATGTGGGGGGGACCGAGACACACATGCATAGAAAGACTGGGCGCTCCTGTCTCCGCGCCTCAATTTTCCCCTCTCATTTCCTCGGCTTTTTCTTTGTCTGGTACCCAGGTACCTGTCGGATAGTCCGGCTTGTGCCCGTACCCCCCCCCCTCTGATCGCGCGTCCGCCGAGCAGCCTTTGTTGAGCGGGGGGCCCCGCGCTCACCCGGGCCCACGCTCAAGAAATCTGTAAGTTTGTCGGGGCAGTGGGTGTCGAAGAAGGGGGGGGGGGGGGGGGGGGGGGGGAGCAAGTCACCGTAGTCGGATCCGGCGGGTCGCGGGCGCACGGAAACTATTCAAAACCCTCCGTACGGGGTATTCCGGCGGCGCCGACCCGGAGGGTCGTCGCCGCCAGATCGTATCGCTCCTTCCGTCGCGACCGTCCTCCTTGCCGCCCAAGCTTACTCCCCCCCCGGGAGATATAGCTTGTCGACGAGGCGACTCGCTAGTGAGCTCCCCCTAGTGTTGCTTCCCAACTATCTCGACGCCTCGTACCCAACATCTTTTGTGGTTCGGCGACTCGATCCCTATGTCCGACCCACCCCTCCCCTAGTATGTACATGGTTATCGACTAGCTGCCTTAGGCAGTGTGCCTAGGGTTATCGTAGCGGCACATTGCTCGTAAAGGCGCCCCCCTAACGACGTAAACCACCGGGGGAGGGTACGGCAGGCCACATCGCGATCATATGGGTGTTGGAAACAGACGGGACAAGGACATGGGACAAGAGAAAATCTGGCACGAGGGCAGGAGAGCCAGCCGGACACCGCCTGCAACTTAGTTATTTACTCTTCCCGGCCCCCGAAGGAGGAGGGAAGACTCGGCTAGGTGGCGAAGTGCGTGGAAAGGAGCAACTACTACCTCGGGCGGGGAAGAGCACGGATCGAGACGGGACCGACGAAGATCTGAGGGAGGGGGGCTTTCACATGCCCTTCCCCCGAGCTCCGGCAAGACTAGAGTCGCACGGTACACGAGGTCAAGCACGTTCGCCTCGACCATCACGCTGACCAGCCTCGCTAATCAGCATCCCCGCAGCGGCTGGAGCAGGCCGCGTATCGTGGAGACTAGCGACACTTTTTATTTCATACTGTATCCGGAAAAATGTATAGATAAAAAAAAATAACATGGTTGCATGTATGTTTTAGACGCTATCGTCACTGCCAATGGAGAGGTTAGGATTAGTGGCTCACGGTCTATCTCACGCTTATGAGTCCACATTGGCTTAGCACGGGGGGCCCAAAGACAGCATCCGGTTAATACTGGTATTGTTATAAACAATTTCAATTTCATTTCATTTCACTTCATATTAATATTTGCAAGTCATACGTTGTTACGTGCACCCCTTAAACGACAACCGGGTTCAACACCTAACCAACGTGGAGTTTGTGATAAACGCAGTGGTTTCTACGTCGACGACTATGTCTCCATCCAAGGCGACACATGGATTCGATCCGACATCTTCAACGACGCATGCATTTAACGACAACGAGCCCAACCGTACTTTACCGGAGCAAGTAAAGATTCCGGTGGAAATGCACAGATTTGCCCACGAATCCACGATTGCGTCAAGGTAGCTCATGCGCAAATGCAAAAATCTGCAAATCGGTACCGGTTCCTAGTACCTTAAACAATTGGCGACAAAATTGAGCTCAAGGCGGCGAATCTACGATTCATACGTCAGCCATGTTTTGAATTACGTGGCCGCTACATTGGAACACTTTTCCTTAGGGAGAAGGTTTCCGCGGTTGCGTTTCAGCTTAAGCTACCCCTTGGAGTACGGATTCACGATGTTGTACACGCCATATCGTATTGGAGAAGCGGAATTCAGATCCAAAATATGCCGACATTGCAATGCGAGTTCCGATTGTGCACGACGCAAAGCAACTTGATGTCGAGCGACTTCTCGACGTGGCCTTCAACTCCAAGGGCACTGAACATTTCTTCAAGGCTCGTTGGGCGGCACCCCCCAACGTGCCTAGCGAGGACACTTGGGAGCCGATGTGCGGAATCGACCACTTGGACGTCTTTTCCGAATTTTTTCGGTCGGATGTCTATCGAGACGTTTCTATGACCCTTGACTTCGTTAGATTTCGTAATCACTGCCATGCACGATCTTCGAGTACACAAAGATCTTGAGTGTTGCACAGCAAAGACGTTGGCACACACAAAACCGCCACCCGCGGACGCGCCGCGTCGGCGACACCCTCGCGAAATTCCGTCGACTGCGAAGTTCAACGAGATAGACATATCACTACTTCGTGGACGCCTTGGTCTCCACGACGACCCGGTACCCCAGCTACGTCAAACAGTGCCTCGCCAACGATGGCTTGTGGATGGACGATGGACCCCAATTGCGGCCGGTTCACCACCACGCTGAAACTGTATTTTATTAGGAGCAACGAGGATGACCATGTCCCGACATGTGGTGTCGCCGCTACAAGTGAACAGCCGGCGGGCGGGACATGTGGAAATATAGTTGGAGAATTGCACATGCCGAATGCCAATACGACCCACTGCTCCATCATACCGTAAGGAGTATGAAACGTTGTCTTGTGGATGACCTCTTGTCGTACTCGAACTTGCCAAAAGCCAAACGCTACTAAGTCGAGCCCAATGTTCACAACATGCCCTTCAGTTCGTTTATCATCTATATCCAAGGTGTCATCCACACGCGAAAGTACATAGGCATTCTTACGCGTAGCATCATTAAGGCCACGGTAGAGGTTGAGCTTCGATGGGGTCCGTTAACATGGCGGAAGAGTCATGGGAAAAATAGTCGGCGAAGCATCCCATAAGCTACGTATCAATATCGGGGTTGATGGCGCCCGCCGGCGGCGTAGCGGCGGCGGCCCCGGAGGAGAGTGCGCTCGCAGGCCCGTCGGCACCTATCTCTACCTCCACGCGGTGGGTGCTAGTAGCCATGTAGCCGTGCCATGCTTGGCACGGTAGGGGGCTTTACGAGGTACCGGCAGTTGTGATCCGCGGGATCACGGGCTGTCGGGAAGCCGTGTACGGAGGGTTTTGGAAAATTGCAATATCCGTACACCAGCACATGGATCTCCCTCTCGGCCAGTCCGATATGTTTTTTCGTGACTAAAATACGCACACATACTCTCCCGACAAGGGGGCGGGGGTGGTGTCTGCGAATCGTTTTTTGGTGAAGAAGGGTACGGACGGGTCACCGGTGGGACGAGGGTGCTGAAATTGGCGGCGGATAGCCGCGAAGCATCGCCATAGCACGGCGCTCGCTAGCACTCGCCAACCCTAAGAGTTTTAAGTCTCCTCTAAGGGCGAGGCTAGAAGCTACGTTGGACGGAGGAGGGTCGCAGCCGAAGAAGCGGCACGGTCTGGCAGCGGAGGTCCTCATGATCATCCGCCGCCGGAAAAACCCAGTACGGAGGGTTTTCGAAAAACATTCCCGTACCCACCATCTTTCGAGGAGCGGCGACTCGATCCATGTGTTTTACCAACCCCTCCCCTACTCCCCTAGTCGGTACCCGGTTATCGACATGTTGCATCGGCAGTGTACCTAGGGTTATTGTAACGGCACACTGCGCGTAAAGGCGGCCCCATAATAACGTAAATCACCGGGGGGAGGGTATGTGTGGCGGTTAGCCTTCCAAAGCTAACTGCAGACACAAATATGTTATGTTTTGTTCTGTTGCTTCTCAATTGTTGGGTGGAGGTGCGGATGGGAAGAGATGAGAAGATGTCTCACTGCTTGTACTTAAGCTGTATATTGCAATTGAAGAAAGGGGATTGTTAAATGGTTCTGTCACCTCCCTCTATTGCACTAGGCTTATATAGTCTTTGCCTCGTTATTAGATTGCACCTGCTCTCGCTTGGCTTACGTGTCAGGTGCTAGGGCTCTCCAACCGTCATCAATAGACTTGCGACGCGGCTCGTCTAGCATGGGGAATCACCTTCTTCATTGGAAACCTCGCGAAAGAATACATCCTACCGACACTAAAGACAGTTAAAAGATCCAAAGTACTACGAAAGTACTATTGAACCACATAACGGGGATGGGTCGGTAGCTCGAATGAGCAACGCCGATCGTCTTCGCTCTAGGCCTGGCCTCCCATCGAGCGACAGACAGGTGGACATGGCCGTATAATTACTGGCACCATCCACCTCTCCCCACCCGAGCCTAGCTCACCCATGTCAGTGGATCCGGTACACACTCAAAGGCGTAGCTTTCAGAGATTTGAATTTCATCTCCCCGACAGCTATCGCGCCACCCACTTCGAAATCCGAACATGTACCCGCCACAGTACTACGAATGAACAATCACACCCCTCGATTACAAAAAACTCCCCTCCAAGGGAACGGCGCGCCACACCGCGCCCCACCGAGCGTCCGGACGTTACCGTCCGCCGCCAACATCCACCAAACCCAAGTCCCCTCGGGCCTGGTCGTGTGCCGCCAGCATACGCTACCAACACGAAATCGAAACCGAAAACACTCAACTAACCCCCTTGGCTTCTTCCCCTTCTCGGATCCTCGCTTGTTCAATATGTCCTCGACCTCTATCCCCCCCCCCCACTTGCAGACATACGCCATTGCGGGATCGGCCTGCGAAGGCGCCCACCGCGGACCCCTACAACCCCCGGAACTACCAAGCGGGACATCCGCTCGCTCTACTCAACACCGTGCCCCAACCACCCCCATCCGCCCAAGACTTGGGTACGGCTTTGGGACCCTCACCTGTCCGAGGACTCCAGACGCCTCTGGCCCACGCCGCCCCCATGTCAACCACTGCCATGGGACGGGCCGCTGACTCATCAACCCGCACCGACGACCCGCACCGGTGCGATCGTCCCGCTCTGCCCCACAGTAAGGACTAGTCTAGCACCCCCCGTCCCCTCCCGCTAGCCTACGCTGATACTCTCGATAACAGCGCACTTAAATATATACCTTTCCCTCACCTTAATGCTTCACAACCACAGCGCTGTAAAGTTCGACCAATAATGCAACACCATGAAACTCGAAAATCGTTTTCTTTAATCAGAGAAAAAACTGATAATACATGCCTGATTTTGGCCCATGCACTAACACCTGCCCTGATCAGTACTCTTCGACAACCCCCTGCCCCTCATGCTACCCTCCTACCCCACAACTACTCTAGTCTACTCGCAGCTGCACATGACGAATGGCCTGTCGCGCCGGGCCTTGCCCTATACGCTCCCTCTCGCCCGCACTCGCCGATCGCCGGCCGTCACCCCCCGTCCCATAGTAAGGACATGTCTGGCACCCAGCGTCCCCTCCCGTTAGCCTCAATAGCATGCATTGACACACCTGTTAGCGGTGCACTTAAATCAAAACCCTCTCCCCACCTTAGTGCTTCCCAGCCACAGAGATGCATAGTTTGGTCAATAATGCATAATCTTGCAACTAGAACGTCGTTTTCTTCCCGATGAAAATTCTTTACATGCCTGATTCTTACACCTGCACTTACCACCGCTCTGATCAGTAACCCCCGACACCCCTCTCCCCCTCACGCTACTACCCCATCCCACAACTACACTAGTCTACTCGCAGCTAGACATGCTGCCCGGCCTGTCGCGCCGGCCCTTGCCTTGTCTGCTCCCTCTCGCCCGAACTCGCCACTCGCCGACCGCCACCACCCTTACGCCGACGAGTACCACTCTCCTCTCCTGATGCAATCAGCGGACACTAATGCCCCGCCCGTCTCTTACCCCCTACCAATCCCTTATGTCGACGGATGTCCTCCCCCTGCTCCCTCGCTCTTCCCCTCGCTCGCTCTAGTCGTTGTGCCTCTCCGCCTTTCCATTCTCTTTTTTACATTTCTTTCCCTTTTTATTTCCAGGATAACCCGCCTAACTCAACAGACACTCGCGCTTACCTGCGACTACCACACTGTAGACCCTTGTGCACTCGTTCTCCCTCCCCCTCATACACGCCCCATGCTCTGCCCTACTCGCCCATCGCTGCGATAACGACAGTTCTCCCCCTGCTGAGAGTAGCCCGCCCGACTTGTTCTACCCGAATAATTAACATATCACCCGCCCCCCCGCGTATCCCCCTGCCCCGGAAATGTCGCCCCTTCCTTACAAAAACAGTCTGGCAGTCAAGCACCCGTAACAGTCCCACCGATACACGTACTCCCTCGCCCCTACAGTCCCCACTTCCGTTAGGCATGCTCCGAGGCTACCCTCGGAAGCCCCGAAGCACATATGATACGATATCGACAGCCCCCTCTGTCACTGCAGTTCCCCACTATCGCCCTCCTTCTAACACCTACCACACATTGCTTACAATTTTTCTATCCCCCCTCCCCTACCCTCTCATACTCTCTCCGCCATCCCTACACTTACCACCTCTCTTAAGCTCCGAACGACCACCCGTTCCAAGGAGCTTCTACTCGCCGAAATGCGCAAGACGTCGGCGAACGGACCCTCCGGAGCCTCACACCCTCGCCCCCCACAAGCCTCGGCCGGCACGGCCGCTTATCATCATTAGTCCCCCACAAGACAGGCCTCAAGGCCCTGAGGTTAGACCCCACAACCAACCTCCCCCCCCCCGGCTAGATATCCGACGTCACACTGTAACCTCCATGCTTCCGCCAACTCTCCCGGCCCACTGTGCTCCCCGCACATGCTGCACCGTCTTACATAACTACCTATTCGACCTAAACCTAGAATATGGCCTCCCTACACCCATCGGCTACCTCGATTCCTCTGCGGTCCTCTCCTTCCAATAGGGACGTTACCAAGACCTCTCCAACCTCTACCGCCTTGCTACAACGTTATCCAAACTCCACTCCACTCCCACCGCCTCATATACAGTTATCACTAACAACGACGTCGACAATCACCATCACAACTCCCAATACCCCTGCCAATGGACTAACCTCGCTAACCGAGGCTCCCCCCCCGTCCGGGTACGCCTAACCACTCTCTCCTCGTCCTCACATGGCAACACTCTCATTTCGGCCTCCTCCACCTAACTCACACCTCCGCTACATGGATTGACTCCCTACACCACCCCCCTCCGCCCGACCTCCTCACCCGTTCTCTCACTCTCCTATCCGACTGGAACTCCTCCCCCCCCCCCCCCTCCCGTCGGAGTCCTTCGGTCACTCAACCCGTCCCGCCAAAAACGACTCCGACGGAGCATGGTCGTGCGGAACCCACGCCCTCCTACACACCTACTTCATCACCACAGCCCCCCCGGACCAACCATACAATCCCCCCTCCTTCGACCCCCGGACCTCGGTATACTCCCTCCAAACTCTCCTATGGAACCACACCTTCCGCTCCGCCCCCCTCCCACAGGGCCGCCCCCATCTTCTCCCCGCCCTCCACCCCTCCACACCACCCACCCCCATTCAGCTCGCCACCCCTTCCCACCCCCTCCCCCCCTCCACTCCTCTCCTCCCCCCTCCCTTCCAACCTCCACCCGTCGAACGCCCCTCCGACGACCCTCCCAGCACCACCCCCTCCCCCTGCTCCCCCATCCTACCACACCACACACCCCAACCACTCCATCTCATCACCCTCAACACCCGCGGCCTCCACACCTCCATTATGGATGTTGAACACCTCTCCACCTCGCACCACCCCGGACGTCCCTCATCCTCACCGAAACCAACCATGCCACCCACAAATCCCGTTGGCGTATCGCCCTCCCCCAATACCACCTCAAAAGCTCCCGACCCTACTACTCACATGTGCCCCTACCCAACGCAGGCGCTCTCTTCGCGGTCCGCAGAGCCTCATTCGAGTCTGCCACTGTCCTAACCCCCGCCCCCCCACCTCATCCCCCATATCGCCGGACTGAAAATCGTCCCTCATTCAGGCACCCCCTACCTCCTCATAGGAGCTTACATGCCCCAGCTCTACACCCCCCAACTGACCCGCTTATATGCCGAAGTTGCAGCATGGGGTCTCCGCCTGGCTGACGACCACCCGCAACACCGCACCCTCTGGGGAGGGGACTTCCAATCGACCACCACCACAGGTACATGTCACCCTGCCCTCACCTGCCTGATAAAATCCCACCTCCAACCCCTCCACAACCCCATCCCTACCTTTCCCCGCAGCGGAGGCTGCCTTGACCACTGTCTCACCACGCCCCCCTCACCTCTCACCCTCCCACCGTCCTCTTGCTCGATATTCCCCTCCCTCTCCCACTTTACTGACCACTCTGCAATCCCCCTCGTCACTCCCGCCCCTTTCTCCCTCATGGCACATCCCCCCCCTCCCCATACCCACCCCCACACACATCACAGGACGCGCAAACTCGCCTTTCGACTTCCCCTCACACCCGACCACATACAAACATATCAAACAAGCACACCCGACCTCGTCAACCAAACGGCCGCCCTCCGCGCAGAAATTATCAACACCTCACACACCTCGGCCTCCCCCGACACCCTCGACACCCTTGCCTCACAATTCACTACACTCCTCTCCCAACACATGGACCACGCAGCCACAGTTTGGCCCCTCCTCCCCGCCAAAAAACCCCGCCCACCCCAAGCGTCCCTTGACCCTACTTGGCTTACAAAGAAAACACGCACTCACATACTCAAACTCCGCAAATGCAGCAAGAACATCGGCCCCCTCGCCTTCGCCCAAGCCCTCTTAAACACAACTGAGTATCTCGCCCATGTCGCCATCAAACAACAATGCCAAGCACGCATACGCCAGCTCCTCCACGCCACCACCACAGATAAGCTAAAAAAACTCAAAACCCGAGCCAATGCGGCCTACGACACCTGCCCCAAACTCTCCCATCGCCGCCAAAAAATAATTAGCGGCCTCCTACCCCCCGGCGGCGCCGCCTCATCCCTCCACCGCATTACCAAACCCGATAGAACTACCGCAACCTCTCCCTCCGCCGTCATTGACGCGGTACACTCTCACTTCGCCACCGAACTCGGCCGCGCCACCCCACACGAACTGCCCACCCCCCCCCGTGGGAACTCCCCGACAACCCCGATAGCTTTACCATTGAACCCCGCGGAGACCCCTCTCTCACCCTTGCAGATTACCAGCGACACTTTCGATAAAACCCTTAACTCCCTAGGCACCGGCAAAGCCCCCGGCCCCGACGGTATCCCCAATGAAATAATCAGATTCCTACCACCGGCGACCCGCTCCGCCCTCTTCTCTCTCCTCTCCCTCCTCGCCCACAAATTCTACACCCCTCCTGATTGGTGCCACAGCACAACCTGCCTGCTACACAAAAAAGGCGACCCCTCCCTCCTCGATAATTACCGCCCCATCGCCTACATAAATAAGCTCCTTAAACTTTGGACAGCACTAATCAAAGATGCAGGCTCGAAATACGCCGAAACCCACGGCATTCTCAGCGACCAATAGGACGGATTCCGACAACACCGCAGCATCCACGACGCCTTCTCCTCCCTCATTATGACGATGGAGGACGCGAAACTCCACAACAAAGACATCTACGTCATGTACGCAGATTTCAAAGGCGCCTTCAACGCCGCGGACCTCCGCATCATGTTCAAACACATGCGTCAACTCGGTATGCCCCCCACCTTTGTCGACACAGACGAACACCTCTACGGGGTCTCCACCACAGATTGTATTACACCACATGGCCCCACCCCTTCCATCGACATTAATCGCGGAACCCTCCAGGGAGACACCCTCTCCCCCTTTCTATTCACCCTCTTCCTTGAACCCTTCCTTCGCTGGCTCACGGTGGGCAGCCGGGGCTACCGCCCATGCCCCCCCGCCACTAACGTCGACCCCACAGAATCCACAGCCACATACCCAGGACATGGCTTCGCTGACGACCTCAGCCTCGCCACGGGCTCGACCCCCAACATGACCATCCAGCTCAGGAAACTCTCCCTCTTCAGCGCCTACACGGGCATGACCGTCAACATCCGCAAATGCTGCATCACCGGCGCCCTCTGGCGCACAGGCAACGCCCTCACCCTCGCCAACACTACCCTCCTCGCTTCCCGCCTGCAAACTCAGTTCATCACCCTCAACTCCACCCCGGCCCTCATTTCCTCCATTGGCCCCACGGACACATACCGCGTCCTCGGGGTAGAGCTTAACACCTCCCTCAACTTCACCAAGCACTGGCACGAACCAAAACGTACACTGCATCCCTCATCAGCACCCTTTCCACCTCCCCACTAACACAATCCCGCAGAATCAGGGTCATCCGTGGACTCCTCATCGGAAAACATTTCACCCTCCAGCCTCTTCACCGACTCCCAACTCGACACTCTCGAAGGGCAAATCTGCCGCGCACTCCGCTCCGCCGTCTCCTCGGTACGTAACCTTCCCCGCACCGCCCTCCATCGCCCTCCCTCCGACCTCGGCTACGGCCTCCCCTCCCTCAAAGCCCACGCCGCACAACTCACAGTTTGCCACCTACATAAAATCATGAACACCTCAGGCGATAAAGGCCACATGGTCCGCGCACACATCCGCACCTTATCCACCACGTACTCCCACTGGCCCTCGGAATCCATCGTGTCAACCTGCTACACCCCACCCACACTCAAGTGCTTAGTCAGAGCTCAGCGCGATGCGGGCACCCTATTTCACAACATCCCTCCACTCTCCCTCACCAACCCTATCGCCTCCACAATCCGCGCCCACTTCACCACCCAAGACAACGCCCTCCTCGCCTCACTCCGGGACAAAGCCACACACATTACTGACCCTCACACATATAAACAAGCCTACTGCGACTCCTCTCCCCGCAAAACACACGCCTCCCTCTTCCCCCGCCTCACCCCCCTCTGGAAAAATAACATCACCACGTGGCCACAGGTCCTCCTCAGAGCCACCTCATCATCCTATATCCTCAAATCATGCAAATCCATCACCACACTCACGGTCCTCCACCCCACTCTCAGTCCCCATCCGCCTCCTCGCCGCAATCCTCACCGAACCCCTCGATGCTATCCACAACCGCCTCCCCCTCACAAGCCTAACTACCAAACAAGCACCCCCCCCACCACTATACACCCCTCATGGATTCCCCTCCTCTCCCCACACCTCCCTCGCTCAACCCCCACCCTCTCATCATGCATCTATACCTCACGCACCAATCACCCCACCCCCACCGCACCCACCACACACTTAGACACAGAATACCTAACCCCCTCAGACCACCACTACCCCCCCATGCGACGTAACGCGCATCATCTCCAAACACAAGGACACATAATACGGCCAAACGCAGTACATGGTTGAATGGGCCCCGGAACACCTCACGGAATGGGACATTGAGCTACAACTCGACGACGGCTTCCGCCTCATCTCCTCCACCCCCACATCGGTATGCCTCCCAACCCTCTCCCCCACCGCTTGCTCCATCTGTCATGACCCGCTGCACACATAACCCACCTCCACCTGCTGCACATGCCCGCACTTTGCCGTACACTCCCAATGCCGCCCAGCTCAGGGACCAACCACATGCATGGCAGTGCGAGTGGTGTGCTCGCGGCCAACAACACGACCTCACCCGCGTCCATGAGGTCAAATGGGCCCTATGCCTACAACTACACGACACCATCAGTGAGACCCCCTCCGGCCCCACCGCCCTCACCGCATTTAACTCCGGCTTTGTCCCCTCCAATACACCCATTCTGCCAGAACCCGGACCCCCTCCATGGTCACACCCCCTAATCACATTCAACCACAACCCCATCCACCCCGACCTCGACATGCTCCCTACCGGTAAATTCGCCATCCACGCACACCCATCACTCCGCGACACCACCGTACTCTGCACCCCCGACGGCCGCGCGGTCACCACCCTCAACGGCCCCCGCGTCCGCCACCTCTACCAACTCTTCCGCCCCGACCTCGCGCAGCATACGTTCGAAGAGGAGATCTACCACCTCCTCACTCGCCTAGGTTCCCGTTCAGAAATCCACTCACCCACACCCGCCACCACCACCCGTAATAGATGGGCCACAAAAAAAGACCTACTCACAGCTCTCCGCCACACATTCATCATCCAGACAGAACTCTACTCCGACCCCCTCAATAAATCCCTTCACTCTAACACATACCACTCCCTCTGCCCCGAAGACATAGTCTTCTCATCTAGTGGCAGCAATGCCCCACACACATGGCAAGGCACCCACATCGCCAACCCCGAATACGACCACGAATGCATGCTCCGCGCCATGGAACACGCAATCGCCAGCGCACACCTGACAGCCCCTCACACACCCAGCACAACCATCCTCATCCTCCCCCGATGGGAACACACACCCTACCGCCACTCCAAATACATCAACTCCCCACACACCCACCACCTCTACACCCTCCCCAATGACGCAAACACCTTTCTACCCCCCGACCAACACACAGGCAACCCCACCCCTACCTCATTCGGCACACGATGGATGGTCGACATATACCTCGTCGCCAACCCCCTCGCACTCTCCACCCTCCCGTCACCCGCAGCAATGACCGCACTTCACAACACTCTCGAATCTATCTACGACACTCACCTCCCCAACCCCGCCATCACCACCCCTCCTCCTCACCTCTTCGGCACCTACTCACCCCACTCAGCAGGCATATACCACCTCCCCCCCAACCCAACTCACCCCATCACATACCCCCTCCCGGAACGCGTGCAACTAACATACCACCCCTGTAGAGGCACTCTTGCTTGGAACTGGCAGGACTTTGTATACACAGACGGCTCGAAAAAAGGAGGCCCGTCCCCCCTCGGAGCAGCAGCCACCCACCCCGCCTCGGACACCAAAATCAAAATCCTGGTGACTTCTACCCCTCCCTCGCACACAATAAATCGCGCTGAATTAGGTGGCATAGATATAGGCCTCCAACTGGGCCGCACCCACCTCCTTACATACAGTGCGTGCTCCCTCCGCCTCATACAAGGATACTTAAACTGCCCTTCCGCTTACATACACAATATCCACCGCGATACGCTTCACTCCATCACACACACACACTTAAAACCCGCTGCGACGCAGGCATCCGTACACACCTCGGCAAAATCAAAGCACAGAACCACTCCCTAGGTAACGACCTCGCAGACACCATCGCCAACCAAGTCGCGGATGGTCATACACCCGACACTACATACACCACAGGTTCAGAGGTCACGATAGGCCACTGGACCTGGCCATACACCCTCATTCCACAAACCCTAGGGAACCCATACCTTGTAGATACACCAACCTCAAAGCTGACGCACACACCTACATCACCAAACACACACACACACCCCTCTCGCAAACAACCAACCACGGTGCCCTCCTCGCCCGCGCCGCGGAGGACGGCGCCGAATTCTCTTTCCACAAAAAACACTCAACTCTCACAAATATCCAGTTCACACATAAGCAAGAATTCATGTGGGGAGTCCACAACACCCGCCTTCTTACTCATAACCCCACCCTGCGCTGCCCCCTATGTGGCCAATTCACTAGCAATGGCCACATGGCCGGTAACTGCCCCACCATGTCTAGCCTAAGACAGAACCGTCACAACAGCGCGCTGCAACTCCTACTCTCCCTACTGGAGCGCCACAACGGAGGCCGCTGGGAAACTATCATTGCAGACTTCGGTAACAAACCCATAAAATCATTTGCTTCCCTCACTCTTGCCCACACTCCGCTTGACTGTCACCCACTTCACCCTACCCACATGCCCACCCGCCTTGTTGATGCTGACGAAGGTCTCTCGCCCGACTCCTTAAACTCGTGTCCCGCTGTCCTCCCACCTGAGATTCTCCCCCCCGCGCTACGAACCCCCGCACACAAACCCGACTTTATCCGCCTTCTAGAACCTAGATTCGTTGGCCACACAAACGGTCGCCGCCGTTACGCATCCATCAAAAAGATTCAGATAGGGGAATGGAAGTACTGCACGGACAATAACCTCTCCCAAACAGCTCACCTCATACGTGCCAAATACACACCTCTTGCAAACGCCATCCGCAGCCACTGGCCAGGCACAGTGGTAGACATCCTTCCCATCGTCATGAGCCGCACATGTTCACCGCACTCCTCCACCATCACGAGTCTCACCTCCCTACTCACCGCCCGCACAGACCCCCCTGACAAACTCATCTCCAAAGCACGCCTCGACACGTCTCGCATCCTTGCACAGCTCCACACGCATACGGTCCAATGGCTACATCATCTCCTACTCATATACCGCATCAAGTCCCGCACGACCTCCCGCCGCGCCTCCGCACATTGCCCCCTCGCACGACCCTAATTGCACGCAGCCCTTGCCTCGTCTTGCACAACTCCCCGGGGGGAGTAAAACCCCCGAACATCCCTAGAGAGGTTGGATATAGGTGGTTAACGGTCTAGCCCTGACTTGTAAGTTCCCTGCATGGCATGGTTGGGAGGGCCCATAGACAGCAACCGGCGCATACGGCTTTTTGGTGTAAAACCGGCGCATACGGTACATGTTGTAAACAATTTCATTTTCAATTTCAATTGGAAACCTCGCTTGGCGCGTCATCTGGCTAGTTAGATTAACTCTGCGTACTTGCACGTACCGGGAGGTATTGGTAGTACTTTACGCATCTAAACCCTTGCTAATATTGCAATAGCGACGTACCCACGTTGTACGTCCTTCCGTTGGAAAAGTACGAATTGGAATTAGTAACGAGTACATGTAATATGTCTTATTGTAATGCACAGTTGTATGACTTTACTCGTCACACTCGTACCCTCCCCCTCTTGACAGATCTGTGAGGCCGCCGCGAGGTGGACCTCCGTGGTCTAAGCTAGTTTACTAAAGCAGCTAATGGGACTCGCGAATGCGCGATGGGTGAGCGTGCATGAAGTCGATGTACGCCTGAGTCTTGGCAAACTTGTGCCATTGAGGCGTCTCCAAGAAATATTGTTACGCCGTTGTTCGATGTACTTCGTTCAGCCGGTTCCATACATGTGGAATGTCGCCATCACATAAGTGCGTCATGAAGAGCAAATATTTGCCTCGCCGTCCAAGTAATGACTTGACATACACAGCACAGATGTGAGAGACGTCAAACATTTAAACCGTGCACACACGATCACTATGGAAGGTCACTAACTAACGCACACGTAGTTACAATCACAGTCACGCAAATAGGACAGTCACATAGACAACCCGCCCGAGGCGTGTTGTCGGAACAACAGAAATGAGAGAGTTGTAGCCTAGCGATAGCTATGTACCGAATCAAACGGGTTATCGGTATGTCCGATCTATACGTGTACTACTCATATCTAGACTAGCTTACAATAGCTATATGCAACTAATAACTAGAAGGTATTACTTATAACACTTCACATGAAGGTAGCTACGGGATGAAGCATTGCATTGAGTCTTCTCCTCCAAGGATTGCACTTCCACGGAGCTCTTAAGTACCGGAAAAGTGTGCGCGCTAATTTTGTCCGGAATAAAGCTACTAGCGACGTTTCCGACGCGGCACCAAACCACCGTACGAGCCCACTAACCCTACAACCACTCATGCCCCGATTGTGTAGCGCGGACTTGGGCATTGTCCTCCACAACCAACACACCTCCAACTCTGTTATAAACGCACTTGTTGCTAGTGGTGGGCGGTCAATTGGTGGTGTGTCGGCTATACGCTGGTTGCTCTTGTTGCGCGGGTGCGGCAAATATGCTACCGTCTCACCACCATCTCGTTAACCACCCCTGCCCGCTCCAACACAAATCGTAGAGCACTCACCTGCCCTTTTGACTTACCGACAATAGTAGGAAATAGTGTATCTTAGGTTACTACCAAAGCGTATTTGGTCTATCCTTACCAATCGTTATTTCTTTGCGTTCAGTTTGACATGAGTAGTCTGCGAGAAAACGCCGAGGCGGCTGTACGTGGTGGGAAAATGGCACGCCCTCCCTAAGCCTACGGCCACTCATCCGCGATTGTGTTGCGCGGACTTGGGCGTTGTCCTCCGCAACCAACACACCTCCAACCCTATTGTAAACGCATTTGTTTCCGGTGGTGGGCGGTCAATTGGTGGTGTGTCGGCTACACGTTGGTTGCTCTTGCAGTACGGGTGCGGTAAGTATGCTACCGTCTTACCACCATTTCGTTAACCACCCATGCCCACTCCAACATAAATCGTAGAGCACTCACCTGCCCTTTTGAATGACCGTCACGCCACAATAGTAGGAAAGAGTGTATCTTAGGTCACTACCAAAGCGGATTTTTGTCTATCCTTACCAATCGTTCTTTCTATGCGCTCAGTTTGACAGGTGCAGATTGCGAAAAAGTGCCGACGCGGCTGTGCATGGTGGGAAAATGGCACGTCGCGTGAACTGCGTACAATGTGTTGTAGACACCGCCTCCAACCAACCTACCGCCGGAGAGTATTGTCGCTAATGTGGCAGGTCAACGGAGATGGAAGGAGTGGCTAATGTGGACAAGGACGTGTTGGTGTTGGCTGTGACTGAAACTCTTTACGAGCGTTGCAACTCACAATTTCCACAAGGTCGACGCACAGCCGCGACAGCAATCTTCAAGGGTGTCCCCATTGACCTTTTGGCGGCCTTTTGCGACGCCGAGCAAGGCCTATGGAGGATAGTGAATGCCAAATCTAGCCCAAGCAAGCCTCGAGTGAAGTATGTCACCACCCGAATGGAAGGTATTGCTTCAGTTGTCTGTTTTCACGAAAAGCATGGTGATCCGCCGAGGGTTGTGAGAAGCAAGAGCCGAACTCGCGCGGTGGGAGTACGCGGGTGGAGCAGCATGAAAGGCGGGTAAGCTTCTGTTGGGTTTGGTAGACGGACAACGGCGACATCGTCACTCCTCCCCTTCCGTTTATCGTGGAGGTGACTGAGACTCCGTGGAAGAGAGGTGGCAAGCTGCGTAGCATACTTGTCACGCTGCGCTTCCACACGGCCATCGTGTCGTCCACGGCTGGGAGTGATGTGCAACTCCATGAAGGCTACCCCAACACAATTGATTTCAGGTCGGCATGGCCCATATTACTATACCGACCCTAAAGCGTATTTAATGAGCGAACTACACTCCTCCACAAAAGTCCGGACAAGATTTCGCACCTTCGCAAGTAGAAAATGTAATCATGCGTCGATTTTATTGACAAATATCCTGAAATCCCAGGCAATATATGCTTTTGCGCGCAAAATGGAATGCACCGACAAGTGCGAGGGGCGAGTTCGAACACTGCCGGGCATGTGTACTTGGGGTTAACGCGCCCGCACCCGTGCGGCACGCTCTTTCAAACAGTCGCCGTGCTTGGTAGACGAAAAGAGTAACGGGCGCACAACGACGCAATATGAACGCTGATGCGATGGTCGCGCAAATATAATGCATAGGCGACGGAGGGAGGAGGTGTTGGGCAGGCCGCTGTGGGGGAAACGCAAGAAATCGCGTATGTAGACTTACCACCGATATGCGCGCAACCCAAGGGTAAGCCGCTTTCGGCCACAATGTTCAAGTGATCATAACTTACTTATTTATAGTCAACATTTCTTGTAACAGGTACCGTTGGACGAGTCTTTTTAATGCGCGTCCAACGCACTTACGTTAAAGTTCAAAATCTCACAAATAAATTTGTTATAAATTATTTAAATTTACGAATTATTCCGGCACAGCTGAGCCGCACTGCCAAGTAACACCCATCCAAGTCGGCTCACCTCCTGAGACGATTTGTGCGGGGTTTGTCGATATATGTCTACCGCTTCTTCATTCCTATTGACCTCCGAGCCTAATTCCCGACGCGTGCCACGCGTGGGGCGGGTGTGGTTGGCACAAGCACATATCCAAGCATTCCAAACACCACCGTCAACGTGATGCGTCCTTAACGGCCAAGTTGGACCTCGCCCCTCCCCTAAGCCAATCGCCCTCGCATGTTTACAGCGTGCAGTGTTTATCCAAACCTGCGTCATGTGCGTTTTTGCTCGCTTGCTTTCCAAAAAATCACCCGTGCTGGCGGCGTGAACTTCCGTGCTCTATTCACACACCCGCAAACCAAACCTCGCGCACTGAATACGGCACCCACGCCTCCAAACCCCCTCCAAAAAGCCCCCAAAAATACGGTTATGTGGAACACAGAGAAGTATGCAGCTTGGCATGAGCGCTTGAGCAATGCCCAAGCGTGGCGCTCAGAATGACGTGTGTAGTTCTAACAATTTCCCGGGAGTTTGTGGGCTTAATTCGACAAACTCCACCGACAACACCCGCTTTCAGCTGAGGTCTAACCACCCCGGATGGCGGCTTACTGCTTGCTTCTCGGCTCTCCTACAATTGGGTGGTACTCGGGTATCGTCGTGCTTCACGTAGTGACAGGGAAGCGTGTTCTTGACTAGCTTATGCTTAACATAATGCACGTCCGGACTTTTGTGGAGGAGTGTACATGATTTATGCGGGAGCATATTCCAACACATGTTGGGGGCTCCGGGGAAGTCTGACGCGCTGCGATCGGCACTGAGATGGGACTGCACCGCACCAAACCCACCACCCCCTTACATGGATGTTGGAAGGTCACGGGCGAAGTGAGGAGGTCATGAGGGAGGGGATGCACATGTGCGTATGAGGCGTCTTGCTCAGGAGACAGAGGAGCCGCGGGAGGAGCATGGGCGGCGGGAGCTATGGGAGGAGGGCACAAAGAGCAGCATCAACACCTCTGATTTCATGGATGGCACGGATGGACGAGCCAATAGCTACACCTAAGGGTTCATTGTCGACACTAAGGATGTGAGGTGCGGTCCGCACTTAATGACAGAATATAGACGATGCAAGGCGAAGCAACGCCTAATTGCTTAGAGGGAGGCTGCACGATCAAGTGATGAATGCGTGAGCACCCGTCAGCGACCACGGTTGGCAAATTGGAAATTTGAAGTTGTTTACAACAATACCAGTAAAACCGGCTGTCGTCTCAGGGCCCCCCCTTATGCTATGCCATACATGACATAGAAGCGTGAGGTAGACCGTAAACCACTAATCCCAACCTCTCAAATGGCAGTAACAGCGAAATAATTTTGTAAGCAAGAAAAACAGATCTAAAAATTAATCCACTTGTCGAGAAATGGAAAACTAAACTGCTGCTCGACCTTCACGATGCACGGCCCGCTCCCGCCGAACCGGGGTGTCGACCGGCCTAGGCCGGTCGGCGTTCGGGAGGGACGACGGGCCAGCCTAATCTAGCTCCCGCGTGACTTCGGTCTTGCCGAAGGTAGGAGGGGAAAGGCTGGCAAAAAACCCCTCCTCGCGCGGTCGCTCGTCGATCCCGCCGCTCCATCCCGTAAACCCCGTCCCAAGGTCTTGCCGCGTCCACCGACGCGGCGGTCCTCCGTGTCGAGGTCCCCCATCACCTCGAGGACAGGTGGGGGGGACCGAGACACACAGACACAGAAAAAACTAGCGCTCCTGCCGCCGCGCCTGAATTTTCCCCGCTCATTTCCCCGGTTTTTTCTCTGTCTGGTACCCGGGTACCTGTCGGTTTTCCGGCCTGTGGCCGTACCCTCCCCCCTCTGATCGCGCGTCCACCGAGCAGCCTTTTCTTGAGCGGGGGCCTCCGCGCTCACCCGGGCCCACGCTCAAGGACCCCTAGGAGTATGAAGGTCTGTCGGGGTAGTGGGTGTCGACGAGGGGGGGGGGCAGGTCACCGTAGCCGGATCCGGCGGGCCGCGGGCGCCCGGAATTAAACAAAACCCTCCGTGCAGATCGTGTCGCTCCTCCCATCGCGACTGTCCTCCTTGCCGTCCCAGCTGACTCCTCCCCCCGGGAGATGACGCTGGACGACGTAGCGTCGCGCTAGTGAGCGCCCTACCCTGGTGCTGCTCCCCAACTAGCTCGACGCCGGGTACGGACATTGTTTTTAGTATCCAAAAAAGCCCTCCGTACAAGGCTTTCCGGCGGCGGCTGATCCTTAGGATCGCCGCCGCCTCCTATAGCCGCTCCTCCGTCTGCGACTAGCCACTGTCCTGTGCCATGTCTTGCCTCACCCCTCGGCAAGGTTCGACCGGCACATGGCTGGTCGACAGCTAGCGAGCGCCCTTTCCTGGCGCTGCTTCCCGGCTGGCCACCACCATCTCCAACACCCGACTCCCACCGCTGATCCGGTTGTGCCCTCCTCGCCATCAAACGCTGCCGTAGTACAGGCCCCCCTCCTAAAAGTAAGGCTGTATCTAGGAGTATCTGTACGCGAAAAAACATATCGGACGGGCCGAGCGGGAGATCTTGGCGCCGGTAGTGCACAGAAATTATTTTTTCAAAAGCCCTATGTACAGGGCTTTCCCGACAACTGCTGATCCCACGGATCGAGCTGTCGGCCCTCTTAGCCCCCTACCGTGCCAGGCCTGGCACGGCTACGGGGTTTCCAGCGCCCACCACGGGGAGGTGAGGGGATGCCGACGGGCCTGCGAGCGCACCCCCCTCCGGGGCCGCCGCCGCTGCGCCGCCGGCGGGCGCCTCGGTTGGCATATAGAACACACAGAGACAAGTAATCAGTTTTAAAAATCGTTTATGTAAATATGTTATATTATTTCACTTTTTGATGCGCTTTGTTGCCTTCTCCTCTAGTTCCAACTTGACTGCATTTGCCTTCCGCTTGGGCATGTGTGGTTGGACACGGTGGGCGGGTCCATGCATGTCTCGGTGATGCGCCATCAGAGTGCTGCGCTTGAGAACTTGCCCATCTGCGTGAGCGTTCCCATGCATGTAACGCACTGCCCTTGCTGGTTACTGCCCTGATGGTAGCCTTGCTGTCATATCCTAGCCTTTTAGCTAAGTGCTAGTATCTGACATTATTTATTTCCTCTAAATGGTACCTGTATCTTAGCGATATTCAGTGACTCTTTTATTGTCATCACGGCAGTACAACTGTATTGCCGTATTTTCCCTCGACAGTACAGAGTTACTAGCAGTATCTCTTCTAGATAGTTCTTTTCTAGATAGTTCTAAGAGCTTGTGTGATAAGGTTAGATAGACGGTACAGGTAACCTGAGTTAACCTGTATCACTAGTAATAGTTTGGTTTAGTTAGCAGACAGCACAAGCTAAACGTTCTAAGGCTGTTTCTAGAACACCTGAGGTGTGGATATTTAAGACGGGGACTTACTGGTAGAGGTGAGAGACCGGTACAGAATAGAATCACGCCACACCCAGATTGTAAGAAACCCTGTTCCTAAGACAATCTTACTAATTCTCTCTACGCTGTATAATTAGAT
Source organism: Tetraselmis chui (assembly GCA_026401115.1). Taxonomy (NCBI): domain Eukaryota; kingdom Viridiplantae; phylum Chlorophyta; class Chlorodendrophyceae; order Chlorodendrales; family Chlorodendraceae; genus Tetraselmis; species Tetraselmis chui. The sequence continues at coordinate 17,505 of JAPMLY010000449.1, read as the reverse complement.
CCAGAGATTAGGTTCTACTATTAGTCTAAGGTTGCCAACTTAGCCTAACCAAAGTAGCACCTCACACGTGGTTTCGGAGCCTCAGAACAGCTAGACGAGACGAAGATGTCTAACCGAGCAGGAGAGAGACTACCAGAGGAAGTTGATGGTCGACCAGAGGGGGCGCCTTCTGGGCCGACACAGCCGACGTCGACAGATGGTAGAAGACAGACAGTGCGAGAAGGATCGAGTCCCACGATGGAGCCTATGTCGGTACACGTCACCGAGATGCTACAACGACTAAGTAACCGAGTTGACACTTTTTCGACTGAGCTATCTCAACTGCGTGACCACGTCGACAACGGTTTCAGACATTTTGAAGGACGAGTGAACAGAAGCCGAGAAACGGAGAATTTTCTTCGAGGAGAACAATTGAGATCGGAGAGGACGCGAGAGATGCCAAGCATGATGCCGAACGATGTCAAACCAGCCAAGATCAAGAGCATCGCTACGACTAACATCGACGAACTGAGAAACTGGTTCCGACATGCACGAGGGTATCTACGGTATCACAGCGTTAACCCTGAAGAGCAAAGAGGAGTGTACTGGGTATCTGGCTTTCTGGAAGGACCACTATCGAAGTGGTGGTACTCCCAAGTTGCGCAGACTGGAGATGAAGTCGGTGGAGGATTTTCCGGAGTTTCTGAGATGGAGAAATCCTTAATTCAGGAATTCTGCGGAAGAACACCGGCGGAACAAGCGAGATTGAATTTGGACAAAGCGAGACAGAAAACCACGGTCCTGAAGTACGCGAACTATTTTCGAGAACAATTATTGGAGCTTCCTCACCGTCACGAAGAAGATAACGTACATGATTTCCAGCGCGGTTTGAGACCCTCGATTCATAAGGAGGTTGCCCTGAAAAACCCTAAGACCCTACACGAGGCGATTCAAGCAGCTCTGCGAGCGGAGGCAGCGGAGACCAAGATTGAGACGACCCAACGCTCGACAGGCCGACTGAACGCCATCGAAGAAGACAGCGACTTTTCAGAGGCAGTGGAGGAGATCGACAGTGAGTCGGAGGAAGATTCGCATGGCGCGACCGAAGAAAAGCCGCGGGAGCTGTACGAGATTAGACGCCTCACTCAAGAGGAGGTCGACAGATTTAAGAAGGAGGGCAAGTGCTTCATTTGCCACAAGAAGGGACACATCGCTATCGACTGCCCAGACAGAAAGAACAAGAAGAATGACAGAACGAGGAAATCCCGGCCGGGAAAGTGAGACCTGAGTCGGCAGCTCGCGGCAAGCTGCAGGATGAGGTTTCGTCTCCTACAGCGACTCAGGAAGAGACCAGAACAGAAGAAGTACGAGACCCGTTACCTCAAACGACATTGAGGCCAGTCTTTAGGAGCAAGGACTTTAGCGACTGGATGATGAATAGGGAGTATTTCCTGAAGTACTCTCAGACCTACGGACCTTTCGACTTAGATGGAGCTAGCGATAATGACGGCCTTAATTCTCAAGTGGCGGAGGATTTTTGCTGTCCGGCGCGCCCGTTTCAGGAGAGAGATTTACAGAAGTACCGGAGAATTTGGCTAAATGCGCCATTTAATGAATTGGAAGATTTTTTGGGCCATTATTTGCGGAGTAAACTGCTTCATCCCCATCTGCGAGCGGTTATAGTGGTTCCAAAATGGAGGGCAAAACCATGGTTCAAGCTGCTGCGAAATTTCCGACTTGTCGACGAGCTGGCGGCGAAAGAACATGTGTTTACCTGCCCCACGAACGATGGAATAGAAGGAAGAAGGCAAGATGTTGGACCGACAAGATGGACGACGCAAGTCTACGTCGACGACACCGATCGAGTTCGATTTCTGCCTCAGAATCTACAGAATCCCCCGAAGACCTACTGGACTCACTCGACGACTCTTGTTACCGATGGCCGACGAGTGTTACTAGCGAAAGAGGACACTGGCATGGTCTGGTTTCCTGGTGGCAAACAGGAGATTGAAGACGCGACCCCGGAATACACAGCAGTGCGAGCTCTTACGGAGACAACTGGATTTAAGGTGAGCGAAACAAATTTACGCCTTTTAGGGACGGAGTCTTCCGGACAAAATAAGCACTACGTGTATATCGCTCGCGTTCGACCCGGATCGATACCGGACGCTACGTCAACTTCTTCGGCAGTATGGGCTACCTGGAAGGAATTAATTTCGGCACGGCGTACGGGTTATCTAGTCTGTGGAGAACAGCAGTTCCCTCTTCGTTACGAGACTTTTGGGAAACCGATCGACGGGTGGATGAACAAGAACGTCCGACTAGAAGACAGTGTTCCTGCGACGCTACATGTATCCACAACCCAGTCTGGAACAAGTCTGTTAGTGTTGGGAGGCACCTTACGCGGACATCGATGCCGTATTTTGGTTGACTCTGGCGCTTCGGAAAATTTCTGCAAGGCTGAGTGGGTACGGGAGCATCACATCCCGACGGTTACTGGAGAGAAATACCGGATAAAATTGGCAGATGGTAGTACAACTACGACTCGCCAGCGACTACGGAATGAAGTGCTCACAGTAGGGACCCTGGACATACGTCTGGACGCAATTACGACAGAACTGGATAAATTCGACATCATCCTCGGTCAACCTTGGTTACAAGCCGTCAACCCGGATATAGATTGGTCTACTAAAACGATTCGCGACCGTAAAACTGGCGAAGCTATGGTGTCTGGCGACGAGTACACCGTACCTGTGACAGTACATCACTTGGAGGCGGATGCGATGGCAAAGCTGCTTAGACAACAACCAGCAGACCTCTTCGTGATTGGACTACGAGAAGTACAGGACGCGGTCGACGACATCAACACTGATCAACAACCTGAGTGGACGACTTCGTTACGAGATTCCCTGAATGAGTTTACGGACATTATCAAGGAGCCTGACGGTCTACCGCCAACTCGCGAGTGTGACTTTGAAATTAATTTGGAGTGCGATGAACCACCCAAGGAGCGAACGTACCGTATGTCACCAGCAGAACTCCGGGAGGTTCAAGTACAGTTGCAAGACTTACTCGCAAAAGGCTGGATTCGTCCGTCTAAATCTCCGTACGGTGCCCCGATTTTATTTGTACGCAAGAAGGATGGTACCATGCGTATGTGCGTAGACTACCGGAAACTCAACGACCTCACGAGGAAAGACCGAACACCGTTACCCCGGATTGATGAGTTACTCGACTCGCTATATGGGGCTCACTATTTCAGCACGCTGGACCTGTATAAAGGCTATCATCAAGTTCGAGTCAAGGAGCGCGACATACATAAGACAGCATTCCGAACTCATTACGGATTGTTCGAATACTGCGTTCTACCCTTTGGACTTTGTAATGCCCCAGCTGGATTCCAAGCGATGATGAATCGAGTTTTGGCCCCGTATCTTGGCAAGTTCTGCGTGGTATATCTGGACGACGTGTTGATCTACAGTAAGACGGCCGACGAACACCTCGAGCATATTCGACTCGTGTTACGAGAGCTGCAGCGACACCAGTTGCATATCAAACTCTCTAAGTGTTACTTCGGACGATCGAGCGTCAATTTTCTTGGGCATGTGGTGGAAGCTGGACAGATCCGAATGGACCCCGACAAGGTTGAGGCAGTACAGAATTGGCCCCGACCGAAATCTGTGACTGAAGTACGTGGATTTCTGGGACTTGCTGGATATTACCGGAGGTTTATCAACCAATTCGCAACCCTAGCAACCCCATTAACGGACCTGACCAAGAAGACACCGGAATTTCGCTGGACTCCTCAAGCCGAGTCAGCATTCGAGCAAATTAAAGACGCGATGGTACGTGCACCAGTACTGGTAATTCCTGACACTTCTCCTAATGCAAGGTACACACTGTACACAGATGCTTCTGGATTTGCAGTAGGAGCTGTGTTGTTACAAGACCAAGGTATTGGATTACAACCTGTTGCGTACCATGCTCGAAGGATGAACAAGCATGAGGTACACTATCATGTCCACGAACAAGAGCTACTGGCAGTTCGCGACGCTCTACTGAAGTTCCGTTGCTACTTAGATGGCGCGGCGGGATTTACAGTAATTACGGACCACGACACGTTGCGACACTTCTTTCGGCAGCGCGATTTGTCTACTCGACAGGTGCGATGGCTTCAAGTTCTAGCACCTTACCAGCGACAGATGGACATCGTATACAAGAAGGGAGCAGTCAACCAGGCAGACGCTCTGTCTCGCCGACCTGACCTGAAGGACTCATTACAGAAGCTGCAACTGTTACGCGATTGGACCAACGACGAAGCAGAATGCGAGTTACACGCGCAGATTTTTTCCCTGGAATCCCGGTTACATCCTGACTCTGGACTTCATGCGGAAATCAAAAGCGCTTACGATTCGGACAAATATCTGCTTACCCGGAAATCTCTGCCTACCTGGCTGGTACGTCAATCTAATGGACTCTTGTACGCCTACGGAACAAGACTGTATGTTCCGAACGTCTCTACATTGCGATCAAGAGTACTGTACGAACTACACGACGCACCGACCGCGGGACACCCTGGTATTATTCGACTATTGGCAGCAGTAACCCGGACGTTTTGGTGGCCTAACATGAAGCGGACAGTACAACACTATGTACGCAGCTGTGTTACCTGTCAACGCAACAAGGCAGCGCGACACAAGCCTTATGGACTCCTTCAATCGCATGAGGTACCGACCAGGCCCTTTGAGCATGTATCGCTTGACCTGATTACGGACCTTCCTGAGTGCGATGGGTATGATGCTGTGGTGGTATTCGTCTGTATGCTTACGAAACGGACGATTGTCGAGCCAATTACGAAAACGATTACAGCGGAACAATTAGCAAAAATTATGCACCGCGCTGTTTTTCGGCATTTTGGCTTACCACGGAAATTAATATCCGATCGAGATCCCCGGTTTATGAGCGACTTCTGGCAAACCCTATTTAGGGCTGTTGGCACCAAGCTTAATATCTCTACGAGCTATCACCCCCAGACAGATGGCCAAACTGAACGAGTAAACCAGACATGGGAGCAAGTCATACGATGCTATGTGCACCCCTTGCACGACGACTGGGTTCAACACCTTACCAACGTGGAGTTCGCGATCAACGCAGCGGTTTCTACGTCAACGACTATGTCTCCATTTAAGGCGACGCTAGGATTTGAGCCGACATCTCCAACGACGGCTACATTTGAAGATAACGAGCCTAGCCGTACTTTACCGGAGCAAGTGAAGATTCTGGTCGAGATGCACAGATTTGCCCACGACTGCGTCAAAGCAGCCCAGGCACACATGCAAGACGCTGCAAATCGGCACCGGTTACCAGTACCTTTTACAGTTGGCGACAAGGTTAAGCTCAAGGCGACAAATCTACGGTTTGTACAACAGCCATGTTCTAAACTACGCGACCGCTACATTGGACCGTTTCTCATTACGGAGGAAGTTTCCCCGGTTGCATTTCGGCTTAAGCTACCCCCTGGAGTACGGATTCACGATGTTGTACATGCCAGTCTACTGGAAAAATGGAATTCAGAACCAGAACAGGCCAACAGTGCGCAGCCAATTCCAATTGTGCACGATGCGAAGCGATTTGAAGTCGACAAAATACTCGACGTGGCTTTTAACTCCAATGGCACGGGACTTTTGTTTAAGGTCCGCTGGGCAGCACCGTTCAACGTACCTAGCGAGGACACTTGGGAACCCATGCGAGGAGTCAACCACTTAAGCATCTTTTCCGAATTTCTTCGAACGGATGTTTATCGAGAATTTTCTGGCACCCCTGACTTTGTCAGATTTCGCAATCGCTGGCCTGCAAGAACCCCCAAGAAACCAAGACCCTGAGTACTGCACAGCGAGGACGCTGGTGCTTAAGGAGGGGAGAGTGTCATATCCTAGCCATTTAGCTAAGTGCTAGTATCTGACATTATTTATTTCCTCTAAATGGTACCTGTATCTTAGCGATATTCAGTGACTCTTTTATTGTCATCACGGCAGTACAACTGTATCGCCGTATTTTCCCTCGACAGTACAGAGTTACTAGCAGTATCTCTTCTAGATAGTTCTTTTCTAGATAGTTCTAAGAGCTTGTGTGATAAGGTTAGATAGACGGTACAGGTAACCTGAGTTAACCTGTATCACTAGTAATAGTTTGGTTTAGTTAGCAGACAGCACAAGCTACAGGTTCTAAGGCTGTTTCTAGAACACCTGAGGTGTGGATATTTAAGACGGGGACTTACTGGTAGAGGTGAGAGACCGGTACAGAATAGAATCACGCCACACCCAGATTGTAAGAAACCCTGTTCCTAAGACAATCTTACTAATTCTCTCTACGCTGTATAATTAGATCCAGAGATTAGGTTCTACTATTAGTCTAAGGTTGCCAACTTAGCCTAACCAAAGTAGCACCTCACACTTGCTTCACCTCCATGTTTGCATGCTCCATGCATTGCGCGCTGTAGCGATCAATGAAGCCATGCGCCTCCGTCCGTTGTATCATCCCCAGGGTCTTCACTCCATGCGGCACTCATGCAGTGATGCGCTTCCCATACCTTGTAGGCTTTTGCAGCACCATGGTCGGAGGGTGACAATACGGCGTCTTGCACAACACCACGGGCCTCCACCACCTTGCTCACCTCCGGACCGCTAAGGACTGGACGGTCCGATTTGGTGGGGTTCTTGCCTTTGCCTGTCTGCACCTTGATATCTTTCCCCGGCAATCCGCTGACATCCAATACTTTCACAGCCGCTTAAGTTGTTGCCACGTTGTTGCACCTCTTGTAGACGGTGTGCCACAGCACGTGTGGGCAAATATGGATTCCGGCGTGCAAAGCGCCCCCAATCATGTGCACCGGATCTATCATCATCATGGCGGGGGGGCACGAGTGCCGTTGTCCGAAGTGGCTGAACTGGTAGTCTTATCGCCCTTGATGATTGTCGGACAGGGGCACGTCTCCATGCGACTTGACGCGGAGGCCACACCCAAGGCACAAGTACGGCTATGTAAACCCATATTCCTCTCCAAATGCGTGGGCCATAATCATAGCTGCAAAAATAGTTGTCTTCTCCATGGGCGGTGTCATGCCCTTGCGCTGGTAGTCGGCTAGGGTAAGATGCTTGTTCTTGCGGGCCATGTCGCAAATGAAGCAAAAGAAGGTAGATGCTGCCCCAACATGCCCAAAGGCCCCACCTTGGAACGCCATGTCACCACCCATGACAAGCTTGAAGGTGTAGATCGTGCCATCCAGCTCCATGCCCGGGCCATCACATAATACTCTCAGCTCCTGCTTGATCGCTTGAAGTTGTGTAGCGAACTCGTCATAGTTATCATGCCCCTCGTACAACATGATCTTCACGCCGTTATGGATGTTGTTGAAGCCCCAACCTTCCCGCACGAATCCATTTGCATCAACCTTGTTCAGCACGGGATTCAAGATGGCAAGCACAGCTCCTTGATGACCGATCTTAATGGCCACAATGCCGTAAGCTGGTTTTCGAGAATAACACCACGAAAACTTCAGTGAATGAAACAAAACAGCCCCTTGTTATTGTGCACAGAAAGTCAAACGCCTATTTGTCGTATGTTCAGTAGCCCAGCAACTCACCGCAAAACTGGATGACGACAACCTTGCTTGGCGGTAGTTGCTCAGCAGGGAACTGCACCAGGTGAGCTTGCTTCGAAGTGCCTGAATCACGTCGACAATGGCCCTCTTGCAATCGTCTGACAGTTGCAACCCCGGCAGCTCTGCGACTCGAGACTCCCACTGCCAAACGTCATTTTTGCTCGGCAGCAACGGAACTCGCGTGCCGTGCGGCAGCATTACTACCTCGTGCTCACCGGTCTCTTCATTCCACCTCTTCCCTAATGCGTGTATCAGATCATGGTCGCGCTGCCAAGTGATCTTGCACGTTATCTTGACGAAAGAGGCCCGCCCAACTGTCCAATGCTCACGAAGTGCGTCCACCACACGCTGCTCGACAGCGGTATATAGTCCACGCTCAATGCACACCGACTCGAGTACGTCCGGAAACTCGTTAAAGAAGCAATTTAGAAGGTGCATGACCATTTCACCCTCGATACCACCCTCGTAACGCTTGTCTAGGTATTGCTTGAGTTTCGCTACTTCGCGGCGTTTGAAGCCGCGGTAGTCGGAACTCTTCCTAACCGGTGGTGCGCCGATGCGCTTCGCCAGCGGACGAAGGCCTCCAAAGGCACGGCGCGCCATACGTGCCTTTGCAGCCTTGGCTTTCGCCTTACACCTACCACTCGAGTGATGGGCCTTCAATTTACGAACAATACGACCCAACGAGTCGCGTGGGTTACACACCTTTGTGAGCTGCGCGGCATGCGCAATATCTGACTCGACTGACTTAGCGCGTAGCTCCTTAACGCACACTCCCTTATTTCTCGACCGTTCTCTCTCCGTCTCGAGTTGGTACTCCAAAGAGTCCGACCAGCTCATGCTGACCAGCCTTGCTGATCGGCAACCCCGCCGCGGCTGGAGCAGGCCGCGTATCGTGGAGACTAGCGACATTTTTTTTTTCATAGTGTATCCAAAAAAATTACGTATAGGTCAGAAAATAATAAATACCTGGATACGGGTATGTTTTAGACGGCATCGTTACTGCCATTGGAGAGGTTGGGATTAGTGGTTCACGGTCTACCTCACGCTTAGAAGTCCAACAACAAGTTGAGCATAGCAAAAGGGGGGGCCCAGAGACAGCAGCCGGTTCTTACTGGTATTGTTGTAAACAATTTCAATTTCAATTTCCAAAAAGTCGGCTTGTTTCTTCAGCTTCTCGATCTCCTGTTTGAGGCGTTCCACCCCTGCTCGGAGTGTCGGTAGCTCCGCAGCCGGTCGTTGATGATGCGTACTCACCGCTGCATCATCCTGCTCCGCTTGCTCCTACACGGTTGCCTCCGCCGCTTTTGCCCGTAGCTCATGATCATTCGTCCGCCGCTTACGCTGAAACCTCCGTGTACCCGTGCGTCCCCCCCCGCATTTAGCGGCAGGCTAAAGCCCGTCGAGCTCGTCGGGCATTGCGCAGGCCGATTTTGAAATAGTTACCGCAGGCGGCAGATTGCGCCATCACGACCTTGAACAACATCCCCTCCGGAAACTTGAATTCAAATGACGACCGGTCAGCTCGAGCGCGTAAAGACTAGCACTAGGAGTCATATTCTAACAACCTAGCAAATAGGGCCTTGTGGGGCTTGAGGAACTTATGTGGGCGCGTGTAGACGGTCCGTATTGGAATTAAAATTGAAATTGTTTACAACATGTACCGTATGCGCCGGTTTTTCACCAAAAGCCGGATGCGTCGGTTGCTGTCTCTGGGCCCTCCCAACTATGCCATAGAGGGAACTTACAAGCCAGGGCTAGACCGTTAACCACCTAAATCCAACCTCTCCAATGGGGTCGGGGGTTTTACTCCCCCCCGGGGAGGTGTGCAAGAAGAGGCGAGGGCTGCGTGCAGTTAGGGTCGTGCGAAGGGGCAATATGCGGTGGCGCGGCGGGAGGTCGTGCGGGACTTGATGCGGTATATGAGTAGGAGGTGATGTAGCCATTGGACAGTATGCGTGTGGAGCTGTGCAAGGATGCGAGACGTGTCGAGGCGTGCTTTGGAGATGAGCTTATCAGGAGGGTCGGTGCGGGCGGTGAGTAGGGAGGTGAGACTCGTGATTGTGGAGGAGTGCGGTGTACCTGTGCGGCTCATGACGATGGGTAGGATGTCAACCACTGTGCCTGGCCAGTGGCTTCTGATGGCGTTTGCAAGGGGTGTGTATTTGGTTCGTATGAGGTCGGCTGTTTGGGAGAGGTTATTGTCTGTGCAGTACTTCCATTCCCCTATCTGAATTTTTTTGATGGATGCGTATCGTCGGCGACCATTGGAGTGACCAACGAATCGGGGTTCGAGGATGCGGATGAAGTCAAGTTTGTGTGCAGGGGGACGAAGCGGGGGTGGGAGAATCTCAGGGGGGAGGACGGCGGGGCACGAGGTTAGAGAGTCGGGCGAGAGACCTTCGTCAGCAGCAACAAGGCGGGTGGGCATGTGGGTAGGGTGAGGTGGGTGGCAGTCAAGTGGAGTGTGGGCAGGGGTGGGGGAAGCAAATGATTTTATGGGTTTGTTACCGAAGTCTGCGGTGATGGTTTCCCAGCGTCCTCCATTGTGGCGTTCCAGTAGGGTGAGTAGGAGTTGCAGCGCGCAGTTGTGTCGGTCCTGTCTTAGACCAGACATGGAGGGGCAGTTACCGGCCATGTGGCCATTGCTAGTGAATTGGCCACATAGGGGGCAGCGCAGGGTGGGGTTATGAGTGAGTAGGCGGGTGTTGTGGACACCCCACATGAATTCTTGTTTGTGTGTGAACTGGGTATTTGTGAGGGTTGAGTGTTTTTTGTGGTAAGAGAAATCGGCGCCGTCCTTCGCGGCGCGGGCGAGGAGGGCACCGTGCTTGGTTGTTTGCGAGAGAGGTGTGTGTGTGTGTTTGGTGCTGTGGGTGTGAGCGTCAGTTTTGAGGTTGGTGTATCTGTAGGGTATGGGGTTTCCTAGGGTTTGTGGAGTGAGGGTGTAGGGCCAGGTCCAGTGGCCTATCGTGACCTCTGAACTTGTGGTGTATGTAGTGTCGGGTGGGTGGCCATCTGCGACTAGGTTGGCGAGGGTGTCTGCAAGGTCGTTACCTAGGGAGTGGTTGTGGGCTTTGATTTTACAAAGGTGTGTACGGATGCCTGCGTCGCAGCGGGTTTTAAGGGTGTGTGTGATGGATAGGAGGGTGTCGCGGTGAATGTTGTGACGGTAAGCGGAAGGGCAGTTTAAGTACCCTTGTATGAGGCGGAGGGAGCACGCATTGTCTGTGAGGAGGTGGGTGCGGCCAAGTTGGAGGCCGATATCTATGCCAGCTAATTCAGCGCGATTTATCGTATGTGAGGGAGGGGTAGAGGTCACCATGATTTTGATTTTGGTGTCCGAGGCGGGGTGGGTAGCTGCTGCTCCGAGGGGGGACGGGCTTCCTTTTTTCGAGCCGTCTGTGTATACAAAGTCCTGCCAGTTCCAAGCAGGGGTACCTCTGGTTGGGGGGTACGTTAGATGCACTCGGTCCGGAAGGGGATATGTGAGAGGGTGAGTTGGGTTAGGCGGGCGGTGGTATATACCGGCTGAGTGGGGTGAGTAGGAGTCAAAGAGGTGTGGAGGTGGGGGGGTGATGATGGGGTTAGGCAGGTGAGTGTCGTAGATAGATTCGAGAGTGTTGTGAAGTGCGGTCATGGCAGTTGGTGATGGGAGGGTGGAGAGTGCAAGGGGGTTGGCGACGAGGTATAAGTCGACCATCCATCGTGTGCCGAATGGGGTAGGGGTGGGGTGGCCCGTGTGTTGGTCGGGGGGTAGGAAGGTGTTTGCGTCATTGGGGAGGGTGTAGAGGTGGTGGGTGTACGGGGAGTTGATGTATTTGGAGTGGCGGTAGGGTGTGTGTTCCCATCGGGGGAGGATGAGGATGGTTGCGCTGGGTGTGTGAGGGGCTGTGAGGTGTGCGCTGGTGATTGCGTGTTCCATGGCTCGTCGCATGCATTCGTGGTCGTATTCGGGGTTGGCTATGTTGGTGCCTTGCCATGTGTGTGGGGCATTGCTGCCGCTAGATGAGAAGACTATATCTTCGGGGTAGAGGGAGTGGTAGGTGTGGGAGTGGAGGGATTTATTGAGGGGGTCGGAGTAGAGTTCTGTCTGGATGCGGAATGTGTGACGGAGAGCTGTGAGGAGGTCTTCTCTGGTGGCCCATCTGTTGCGGGTGGTGGTGGCGGGTGTGGGTGAGTGGATTTCTGAGCGGGAGCCTAGGCGGGTGAGGAGGTGGTAGACCTCCTCTTCGAACGTATGCTGCGAGAGGTCGGGGCGAAAGAGTTGGTAGAGGTGGCGGACGCGGGGGCCGTTAAGGGTGGTGACTGCGCGGCCGTCGGGAGTGCAGAGTATGGTGGTGTCGTGAAGTGATGGGTGTGCGTGGATAGCGAATTTACCGGTAGGGAGCATGTCGAGGTCTGGGTTGATGGGGTCGTGGTTGAACGTAATGAGGGGGTGTGACCACGGAGGGGTTCCGGGTTCTGGCAGAATGGGGGTGGTGGAGGGAACATAGCCGGAGTTAAATGCGGTGAGGGCGGTGGGGCCGGAGGGGGTCTCACTGATGGTGTCGTGGAGTTGTAGGCACGGGGCCCACTGCACTTCGTGGAGGTGGGTGAGGTCGTGTTGTTGGCCGCGAGCACACCACTCGCACTGCCATGTGGCGGGTCCCTGAGCTGGGCGGCATTGGGAGTGTATGGCAAAGTGCGGGCATGTGCTGCAGGTGGAGGAGGGTTCTGTGTGCAGTGGGTCGTGACAGATGGAGCAGGCGGTGGGGGAGGGGGAGGGGAGGCATACCGATGTGGGAGTGGAGGAGATGAGGCGGAAGCCGTCGTCGAGTTGTAGCTGAATGTCCCATTCCGTGAGGTGTTCCGGGGCCCATTCAACCATGTACTGCGTTTGGCCGTATTCTGTGTCCTTGTGTTTGGAGATGATGCGTGTTACGTCGCAGGGGGGGTAGTGGTGGTCTGAGGGGGTGAGGTATTCTGTGTCTAAGTGTGTGGTGGGGGCGGTGGGGGTGGGGTGAGTGGTGCGGGAGGCGTAGATGCCGGATGAGAGGGTTGGGGGTGAGCGGGGGAGGTGAGGGGAGAGGAGGGGAATCCATGAGGGGTGTATAGTGGTGGGGGGGGATGCTTGTTTGGGAGTGAGGCTTGTGATGGGGAGGCGGTTGTGGATAGTATCGAGGGGTTCAGTGAGGATTGCGGCGAGGAGGCGGATGGGAACTGAGAGTGGGGTGGTGGACCCCGTGAGTGTGGTGATGGATTTGCATGATTTGAGGATGAAGGAGGATGAGGTGGCTCTGAGGAGGACTTGTGGCCACGAGGTGATGTTACTTTTCCAGAGGGGGGTGAGGCGGGGTAGGAGGGAGGCGTGTGTTTTGCGGGGAGAGAAATCGCAGTAGGCTTGTTTATATGTGTGAGGGTCGGTGATGTGTGTGGCTTTGTCCCGGAGTGAGGCGAGGAGGGCGTTGTCTTGAGTGGTGAAGTGGGCGCGGATTGTGGAGGCGATAGGGTTGGTGAGGGAGAGTGGAGGGATGTTGTGGAATAGGGTGCCCGCATCGCGTTGAGCTCTGACTAAGCACTTGAGTGTGGGTGGGGTGTAACAGGTTGACATGATGGATTCCGAGGGCCAGTGGGAGTACGTGGTGGATAGGGTGCGTATGTGTGCGCGGGCCATGTGGCCTCTATAGCCTGAGTTGTTCATGATTTTATGTAGGTGGCAAACAGTGAGTTGTGCGGCGTGGGCTTTGAGGGAGGGGAGGCCGTATCCTAGGTCTGATGTAGGGCGGTGAAGGGCGGTGCGGGGAAGGTTACGTACCGAGGAGACGGCGGAGCGGAGTGCGCGGCAGATTTGTCCTTCGAGAGTGTCGAGTTGGGAGTCGGTGAAGAGGCCGAGCTGGAGGGTGAAATGCTTTCCGATGAGGAGTCCACGGATGACCCTGATTCTGCGGGATTGTGTTAGTGGGGAGGTGGAAAGGGTGGTGATGAGGGATGCAGTGGTACGTTTGAGTTCTTGCCAGTGTTTGGTGAAGTTGAGGGAGGTGTTCAGTTCTACCCCTAGGACGCGGTATGTGTCCTTGGGGCCAATGGAGGGGATGGGGGCCGGGGTGGAGTTTAGGGAGATGAACTGAGTTTGCAGGCGGGATGCGAGGAGGGTAGTGTTGGCGAGGGTGAGGGCGTTGCCTGTGCGCCAGAGGGCGCCGGTGATGCAGCATTTGCGGATGTTGACGGTCATGCCCGTGTAGGCGCTGAAGAGGGAGAGTTTTCTGAGCTGGATGGTCATGTTGGGGGTCGAGCCCGTGGCGAGGCTGAGGTCGTCGGCGAATCCGTGTCCTGGGTATGTGGCTGTGGGTTCTGTGGGGTCGACGTTAGTAGCGGGGGGGCCTGGGCGGTAGCCCCGGCTTCCCACCGTGAGCCAGCGAAGGAAGGGTTCAAGGAAGAGGGTGAATAGAAAGGGGGAGAGGGTGTCGCCCTGGAGGGTTCCGCGATTAATGTCTATAGAAGGGGTGGGGCCATGTGGTGTAATATAGTCTGTGGTTGAGACCCCGTAGAGGTGTTCGCATGTGTCGACAAAGGTGGGGGGCATACCGAGTTGACGCATGTGTTTGAACATGATACGGTGGTCCGCGGCGTTGAAGGCGCCTTTGAAATCTGCGTACATGACGTAGATGTCTTTGTTGTGGAGTTTCGCGTCCTCCATTGTCATAATGAGGGAGGAGAGGGCGTCGTGGATACTGCGGTGTTGTCGGAATCCGTCCTGTTGGTCGCTGAGAATGCCGTGGGTTTCGGCGTACTTCGAGCCTGCATCTTTGATTAGTGCTGTCCATAGTTTAAGGAGGTTATTCATGAGGGCGATAGGGCGGTAGTTATCGAGGAGGGAGGGGTCGCCTTTTTTATGTAGGAGGCATGTTGTGCTGTGGCACCAATCAGGAGGGGTGTAGGATTTGTGTGCTAGGAGGGAGAGGAGAGAGAAGAGGGCGGAGCGGGTCGCCGGTGGTAGGAATTTGATTATTTCATTGGGGATACCGTCGGGGCCGGGGGCTTTGCCGGTGCCTAGGGAGTTGATGGTTTTATCGAAAGTGTCGCGGGTAATCATGTCGGCAAGGGTGAGAGAGGGGTCACCGCGGGGTTCGATGGTAAAGTTGTCGGGGTTGTCGGGGAGTTCCCACGGGGGGGTGGGTAGTACGGGCGGGGTGGCGCGGTCGAGTTCGGTGGCGAAGTGAGAGTGCACCGCGGTGATGACGTCGGAGGGGGAGGATGCTGTTGTGTTATCGGGTCGGGTGATGCGGTGGAGGGAGGAGGCGGTTCCGGCGGGGGGCAGGAGGCCGCTTTTAATTTTCAAACGGCGGTGTGAAAGTTTGGGGCAGGTGTCGTAGGCAGTATTGGCTCGATGTTTTATTTTCTGTAGCTTGTCTGAGGTGGTGATGCGAAGGAGTTGGCGTATGCGTGCTTGGCACTGTTGTTTGATGGCGGCAGGGGAGAGTGATTCAGTTGTGTTTAAGAGGGCTTGGGCGAGGGGGAGGGGGCCGTTGTTCTTGCTGCATTTGCGGAGTTTGAGTATGTGAGTGCGGGTCTTCTTTGGAAGCCATGTAGGGTCTAGGGACGCTTGGGGTGGGCGGGGTTTTCGGGCGGGGAGGAGGGGCCAAATTGTGGCTGCGTGGTCCATGTGTTGGGAAAGGAGTGTGGTGAATTGTGAGGCAAGGGTGTCGAGTGTGTCGGGGGAGGCCGAGGTGTGTGAGGTGTTGAGAATTTCTGCGTGAAGGGCGGCCGTTTGGTTGATGAGGTCGGGGGTGCTGGATTGGTACGCTTTTATGTGGTCGGGTGTGAGAGGGAGGCGAAAGTTGAGTTTACGCGTCGTGTGGTGTGTGTGGGGGTGGGTATGGGGAGGGGGGGTTGTGCCATGAGGGAGAAAGGGGCAGGGATGACGAGGTGGATTGCGGAATGGTCAGTAAAGTGGGAGGCGGAGGGGAAGATTGAGCAGGAGGACGGAGGGAGGGAGAGAGGGGAAGGGGGCGTGGAGAGCCAGTGGTCAAGACAGCCTCCGCTGCGGGGGAAGGTAGGGATGGGGTTGTGAAGGGGTCGGAGGTGGGATGCGAGGAGGGAGGTGAGGGCAGGGTGACCTGTACCTTTGGTGGTGGATGATTGGAAGTCCCCTCCCCAGAGGGTGCGGTGCTGCGGGTGGTCGTCTGCTAGGCGGAGGCCCCATGCGGCTACCTCTGCATATAGGCGGGTCAGTTGGGGGGTGGAGAGTTGGGGCATGTAGGTTCCTATAAGGAGGTAAGGGGTGCCTGAGTGGGGAACGATTTTTAGTCCTGCGATATGGGGGATGAGGTGGGGGGGCGGGGTTAGGACAGTGGCAGATTGGAATGAGGCTCTGCGGACCGCGAAGAGAACGCCTGCGTTGGGTAGGGGCATAGGTGAGTAGCAGGGTCGGGAGCTTTTGAGGTGGTATTGGGGGAGGGCTACGCGCCAGCGGGATTTGTGGGTGTCGTGGATTGTTTCGGTGAGGATGAGGACGTCCGGATGGTGCGTGGTGGAGAGGTGTTCAACGTCCATAATGGAGGTGTGGAGGCCGCGGGTGTTGAGTGTGATGAGATGTAGTGGTTGAGATGTGTGGTGTGGTAGGATGGGGGAGGGGAGGGAGGGAGTGGTGCAGGGGGGGTCTACGAGGGGTCGTTCTGTGGGTGGTGGTTGGAAGGGAGGGGGGAGGAGAGGAGGGGGGGGGGGAGGGGGTGCGCAGGGGGAGGGAGTTGAGGGGGAGAGGGTGGTGTGGGGGGTTGTAAAGCGTTTAGGAGGTGTTGACGTCCCTGTGGGAGGGGGGCGGAGCGGAAGGTGTGGTTCCAGAGGAGAGTGTGGAGGGAGTACACGGAGGACCGGGGGTCAAAGGAGGGGGGAATGTAGTGTTGGTCCGGGGGGGCTGTGGCGATGAAGTAGGTGTGTAGGAGGGCGTGGGTGCCGCACGACCATGCTCTGTCGGAGTCGTTTTGGCGAGGTGGGTTGAGGGAGTGTAGGGCGTCGATGGGAGGGGGGGGGGAGGAGTTCCAGTCGGAGAGGAGATTGAGAGAGCGGGCGAGGAGGTCGGGTGGGGGGGGGGGGGTGATGTAGAGAGTCTATCCAGGTAGCGGAGGAGTGAGTAAGGTGGAGGAGGCCGAAGTGTGAGTTTTGCCATGTGAGGACGAGGAGAGAGTGGTTAGGCGTCCCCGGACGGGGGGGGGAGCCGCGGTTGGCGAGGTTTGTCCAGTGACTGGGGTATTGGGAGTTGTGGAAGTGGTTATCAACTTCGTTGTTAGTGATAACTGTGTACGAGGCGGTGGGAGTCGAGTGGAGTTTGGTTATTGCGGAAGCGAGGCAGTAAAGGTTAGAGAGGTCCTGGTATTGACCCCATTGGAAGGAGAGGGCAGCAGAGGTATCGAGGTAGCCGATGGGGGTGGGGAGGCCGTATTCAAGGTTTAAATCGAATAGAAAGTTATGCATTGTTGTGCAGCAGGTGCGGGGGTTAAAGTGGGCCGGGAGATTGAAGCGAGTCACGGTGTTTACAGTATGTCTGCGGATGTCGGGTTGGGGAGTGGGGAGGGGGGTGTGGGGTCTAACCTCGGGTTCGTCCTGAGGGGACCTAATGATGATAGTCGGCCTGTTTGGCCGGGGGTGACCTGTGGGGGTGACTGGCACTGGGGGAGTCGGTGTTGGCCGGTTGGGTGCCTAAGGGCTCCGAGTCGTCCTCCGGCTGGTCGGAATAGCCGTCGAGGTCGAGTTCTTCGTCTTCAGGTGAGCCGGATGGAAGGGGGAGGTGGGCTGGGTCAACATGGGGAAGGGGGGTATCCGTGGCTAAGGGGGGGTTGTGGTCGGGAAGGTGTGGGGGAGTAGGAAGGGCATGGTGGAGTGTGAGG
>JAPMLY010000448.1:132500-215309 GCA_026401115.1 Tetraselmis chui | reverse complement strand
ACCGAATACATTACCCCGTACGGCTCCACCCCCTCCATATAAATAAATCGTGGCGCCTTGCAGGGAGACACACTCTCCCCCTTCCTATTCACCCTCTTCCTTGAACCCTTCCTCCGTTGGCTCACAGTGGGCAGCCGGGGATATCGCCCGGGCCCCCCTACCACTAACGTTGATCCCACAGAACCTACAACTACCTACCCGGCCACGGGTTCGCCAACGACCTCAGCCTGGCCACAGGCTTAGCCCCCCAACATGTCCATCCAGCTCCGGAAACTCTCCCTCTTCAGCGCCTACACTGTTATGACCGTCAACATCCGAAAATGCTGCATTACCGGTGCCCTCTGGCGCTCTGGCAACGCCCTCTCCCTTGCCAACATTGCCTTACTTGCATCCCGCCTCTAGATACAGTTCATCACCATCAACTCGAACCGTTCCCCCATCCCTTCCATCGGTTCCTCGGACACATACCGCGTCCTCGGGGTAGAGCTCAACACCTCCCTCACCTTCACTAAGCATTGGCATGAACTAAAGCGCACCACCGCATCCCTCATCACCGCCCTCTCCACCTCCCCACTAACACAATCCCGCAGACTACGCGTCATCCGAGGACTATTAATCGGCAAACACTTCAACCTACAACTCGGCCTCTTCAACGACTCCCAACTGGACATCCTCGAAGGACAAATCTGCCGCGCATTCCGCTCCGCCGTCTCCTCGGTACGCAACCTCCCTCGCACCGCCCTCCACCGTCCTACCTGCGACCTCGGCTACGGCCTTCCTTCCCTTAAGGCCCACGCCGCACAACTCATAGTCGGCCACCTCCACAAGATCATGAACACCCCTGGCTATAGAGGCCACATGGCTCGAACACACATCCACTCCATATCCACCACAAGCAACCATTGGCTCACTGAATCCATCATGACACGCAACTCCCCACGCACACTCCGATACCTTTTTAGGGCCTAACGCGACGCAGGCACCATGTTTCGCAACATCCCTCCACTCTCCCTCACCAACCCCATTGCCTCCACACTCCGCGACCACTTCACCCGCCAAGACAACACCCTCCTCGCTTCACTCCGAGACAGAACCACCCACACTTACAAACAAGCAAACTGTGAATTCACTCCCCGCAAAACACACGCATCCCTCCTCCCCCGTCTCACCCCCCTTTGGAAGCACAACATCACCACATGGCCACAAGTCCTCCTCCGCGCCATCTCAACCTCCCTCCTCCTCAAATCCTGCAAATCCATCTCCACACACACGGGGTCCAACACCTCACTCTCAGTCCCCATCCGCCTTCTCGCCGCAGTCCTAACCGAGCCCCTTGACACCATCCACAACCGCCTCCCCATCGCACACCTCAACCCCAAACACGCACCCCCCCCCACCACCATCCACCCCTCATGGCTCCCCCTCCTTTCCCCCACCACAATGTCATCCGGCATCCATACCCCTCGCACCAGAACCCCCCTTCCATGGCACCCACCACACACATCGAGACTGAATACCTCTCACCGTTAGACCACCACTGCCCCTCCTGCGACGTCACACGCATCATTTCAAAACACAAGGACACAGAATATGGCCAAACCCAGTACATGGTAGAATGGGCCCCGGAACACCTCACGGAATGGGACATCCAACTCCAACTCGACGACGGCTTCCGCTTCATCACATTCAACCACGACCCTATCCACCCCGACCTCGACATGCTCCCCACCGGAAAATTCACCATAGACGCCCACCCAACACTACATGACACCACCATCCTTTGGTGCCTATTGAACCATGCCAGTTTATCGGTATGTCCGATCTAGACATGTACTAATCATATCTAGAGTAGCTTACAGTAGCTATCTGCAACTAATACGTATGCGGTATTACTTACAACACTCCCCCTGAAGGTAGCTACGGGATGAAGCGTTGCATTGGGTCTTGTCCTCCAAGGATCGCACTTCGGTGTCGTGCTAGTGCAGGTCCTGGGAGGGGTTTGGTGAGCATGTCAGCCACCATCTGGTCAGTGGGGAGGTACCTCAACTTGATGGTCCCTTGCTCCACGTGGTCTTTGAGAAAGTGCCACTTCAGGCCGATGTGTTTAGTCTTCTCGCTGACCAAGGCATTCTGGGAGTATGCAATGGCGCTTTGGTTGTCCTCCCAGATGGTGGTGGTTTCGGTGATGGGGGAGTCGAAGATTTCCCCCAGGAGTTGTCGGAGGTGGAGTCCCTCCTTGGTGGCGTCAGCCGCAGAGTAGTACTCGGCTTCACACGTGGATTGAGCCACACAAGTCTGTTGTTTGGACTTGTAACTGATTGGCCCGCGTCCGAGGGTGAAGAGATAGCCCGAGCGAGACTTGCGGGTGCTGCTGTCGTTGGCCCAATCAGCGTCGGCAAAGCCTGTGAGTTGGAGACTGTGGTCCATGCCCCCCCCCAACGTCAGGCGCATGTTGATGGTGCCATGGAGGTAGCGGAGGACCTTTTTCAGAGCCTGCAAGTGTGCCTCGGTGGGCGAGGCTTGGGCAGAGCCGAGGATGCTCAATGCCGTGGAGACATCGGGGCGTGTACAAACGGCGGCGTACTGAAGGCTGCCCAGGAGGCTTGGGTAGACGTCCTTGGCCACTCCTGTGAGAGAAGGCGAGTTCAAGTGTGTAAGGCCGGCGAGGAAGCCTGGGTCCATCGGAAGGGACGACGGCTTAGAGTCAGACATGCCGTACTTGGCGAGGATGTCGCGCAGGTACTTGGACTGGTCCAGCGAGATTGTGCGCGTGGAGCGATCGCGGGTAATGTGCATGCCGAGGAGTTGGGAGAGGTCGCCTAGGTCCTTGATTTTGAACCGTGCTCCGAGTTGGGCTTTGAACGATGCGAGCCAGGTGGCATCATTGCAGGCCGCGGGAATGTCATCGACGTACAGGGCGATCATGGCGAAGACGTGGCCGGCGCGGTAGATGTAGATGCACGGGTCGGAAACGCATTGTTGCCATCCATGGTCGACGAGCCACGCACGAAGTAGCATGTTGAACTCGCGGGGGGACTGCTTAAGGCCGTAGAGGCAACGCTTGAGGTGACAAACCTTGGACGTTCCATCGGTGAAGCCGAGGGGCTGGCGGATGTACACATCCTCCCGGATGGGGGCGTAGAGAAACGCTGTGTCGATGTCAAGTTGGCAGAGTTCAAGGTCGCGGGCGGCTGCAATGGTTAGGAAGAGACGCAGGCTGGCCATGCGGATGACCGGGGAGAAGGTCTCCGTGTAGTCCAGTCCAGCGCGTTGACTGCACCCCTTGGCGACGAACCGCGCTTTGAAGCGGGAGACGTCGCCGGCTGTATCCGACTTGACTTTAAAGATCCACATGCTGTTAACGACCATGCGGCCGGGGGGGAGGTCCACAAGGTCCCACGTGCCGTTGCTGATGAGGGAGGAATACTCCTGTTGCATAGCGGCTTGCCATTGGGGGGCTTGGGCGCTGTCCAGCGCAGCTCGGTAGGATTTTGGTTCCACACACTCTCGGGCGGAGAGGAGGGCGACGGCAGTAGGGGACGTGCCGGCAGGTGTGTGTGGGGGACCAGTGACAAGGTTGGGGACGTGAGGGTGCTCAAAGATGTCCTCTTGAGCTTTTCCTTGTTCAGGATCACAACACGCCGTGACGAGTGTGGGTGGGTAGTCGGACAGGTGGGCAACCATATCGCCGTAGCGAATGGGGTGGGAGCGGAGCCGAGCATGGCGAGGGGTTGGCGGGGGGGGTAGGGGTGTGGGTGATGTGAGGTCAATGGGGTGGGATAGGGGTGAGTCTGCGGGGACGTCGTCCGAAGAGTCGGTGATGGCCGAGTCGACGGAGGGTTGTGTGTCGAAGCCTGGGGTGTCTTCCTGAAAGACAACATGTACGGAAGTGGTGATGCGACGTGTTTCCGGATTGTAGACACGATACCCGGGTGCGTCAGGGGGATAGCCCACCATGACGCCGCGAAATGCTTTTTCACTGAGTTTCCGACGTTGTTTGTCGGGGACCTTGGCGAAAACGGCGCAGCCGAAGACGCGGAACTTGGAGGCGTTGGGCACTGACGACGTAAGGAGTGTGAGGGGGACGCCCCCATGAGGTCCGACCGAGCGACTGTACGTGCGGTTGCGAAGGTACACAACTGTGCTGACAGCGCACGACCACATGGAGTTGGGAACGGCCATGTTGTGGAGCATCGCCGATGCATTGTCCCGGATGGTGCGCCAGGGACGTTCGGCCTTGCCGAGCATGTGGTGGGCGTATGGGGCAGAGAACTGTACCCCGACGCCGAGGTGTGCGCACATCTGGCGAGTGACAGCAGCTTCAAACACAGAGTCAGAGTCAAATTTGAGGACCGGTGCGAACGCGCCCGTCTGGGAGTGATGGCGGGCATGCAGGTGTTTGATGTCCAAGAGGATGGTTTCCAATTCCGAACATGCGTCGTCTTTAGACTTAAGGAACCGCACCCACATGTAGTTGGTGTGGTGGTCGATGACGAGCAAGCAGTAGCGGAGGCCATGTGGGGAGGGGACATTGACCGGGCCCCAGAGGTCAGCGGACAGGTTGAGGAGGGGGTGGGATGGCTTCGCGCAAGCGGCTGTGTTGCGTGGTGCAGCTGTGGCTTTGTGAAGGAGACAAGAGTCGCACGAAACTTTGGTTACAGCGCTAGTTAACACAGGGCTAGTCGGGACACCGTGAGTATGTTGGGCCTGAAGGCTTTGCATGTTGAGGTGGCCATATCGACGGTGCCATAGGACGGGATCACACTGGGCAGTAAGGGCAACCTGAGGTGAGGGGTCAAGTGCCGGCGGGGCGGATGGGCTGGAAGGGAGGGCCGGCTGGTGGGGAAGGAGGTAGAGACCGTTTCCGGACGGTTCTAGCATACCCATGCCTGTGGGTACCAAAAGCAAACCAGTGTCAGAGTTGGAGGGGAATATGAATTCACAACCGCTGTGAGTTTGCATCCAGCTGACACTAAGGAGTCTGCCGATACGCTGTGCTGAACGAGATGATAGGTCAGGGGTGTAGAGTGCATACACAGTGCGGTGAATTAGCTGGCCAGAGGCAAGTCTGACAGAAAGTCGCACTGAGCCACTGCCCTTAACGTCAACGCCGACACCGCCCACGCGAGAGGGAGTGGAGGGGGGCGTGAATTTCACGAAGTCATCTCGGAACGCAGTGAGGTTAATCGAGCAGGCGGAATCAACGACCCAAAACTTTGACAGATTACGACCCGGGGCGAGGGAAGAGGAGAATGCCACAGAGCTGAATGGGACACTCACCTCGTCGTCAGCGTCGTCATCAACGCAGTCCGCGAAGGTGGGTAGGCAATCGGTGTCATCGGCGGGGGCGTCGTCGGCAGGGACGTCGCTCAGCAGCGCAGCGTGAGCAGAGGGGGTGCCGTCGGCGGCGCCGTACTTCTGGACTGTCAGCCTACGCTTGGCAAGATTCCACTTAAGAATAGCGTCATCAGTGGCATTGCACGCGGACATGAGATGGTGGAGGCTGCCACAAACGCCACACTTGTTGGGTCGTTGGCCGCGAGGGTTACGGTGTGGTGGGCCTCGACCGCTGTGCGAGCCGCGGCCCGCAGCGACGAACGCGGAGATGGGAGGAGGTGATATGTCCGGAGCGGTTGCGTCCGGAGCAGGGTTGTCTTCCATGTTGTGCGCAAGGTGTAGAATGCTCGCCATAACTTCATCAGCCGACATGATGTAGTCCGTGTCGAAGGCGTTGATGACGCATTGCTTCGCCTGACCGTGTGGGCCGCTGCTAGAAATGCCGCGCAGCATGAGGAGACCGAGGTGGTGGGGGTGGATGGCAACGGAGCCATCAGCCAACTGGCATGTGTCGTTGTACTCGTCAAAGGTCTGGCGCATGTAGTGGACATAGTCACTGAGTGACTGACCGGGGCGCTGTCTGACCGTGAGATTGTCCAAGAGGGACAAGGAGCGAGCAAAAGACCGACAGTCGAGGCGTTCACAAAGGATGTCCCACGCGGCAGCGGCGCAGTCTGGGCGTGCTGGAGAAACGCATTTCATGGCTTGGTCAGCGCGCTTATTCGCGCTGGCTGCATGGAGGAGCAGCGTGTAGGCGTAGTGTTGCGCTTGTTCGTCGAGCCAGACGCCGGAGTCGCGGATGGCCAGCTGAGGAATGAGGTATGCGGCCTTGATGGAGAGGAAATTAAGGAAGGTCCTCTTCCATTGCTTAAAGTCCGTGGTCGGGCACATGACGGGGACCGACATCTTCATGGACCGGTTGAGGGCGTCCTTGTCGAAGCCGGGGGCTTCGTGTGCCGCCCGGTTGATGACCACCGGGTCGATAGTGGGGCGACGACGGCCCCGGGGGTTGGGGTCGCCATGTTGGAGTGGGGGAGAGTGCCGGCCATGAAAGGGAGGAGGTGGGCCACCGGGAAAGGGAGAGCGGCCGGCCATGGGACGCGGCGGGCCGTACGAGTGCGGGTGGTCACGGTAGGGGGGGATAAGATGAGAGGGCGCCTCCGTGATATGGGGGCCGGGGTGGTGAAGGGCGTATCCGGCGTGGGGGAAGGGGGGAGGTGGTGGGAGGTGATCAACCCGGATGGCGTGACGCGAGGGGTCGTAGTGCGCCTCGGCACGCGCGGGCTCGCGGGGCGCATCGTGGCGGCGCTGTGCGACTGTGGGGTCGCTAACAGGGGCTGCAGCAGGAAAGAGTGTTTCTGCGTCCGGGGTTACGAAACCAGGCTGGGTATGGTCACTCAGGTGGAGGGTGTGACCGTCGTGGCTGTGCCGGACGGGTTCGAGTGGGGCATCGTGGCGGCGCTGAGCTACAGGGGGGTGCGGATTAGCACCCGCAGCAGCGACAGCACCCTCGGCCGACTGCGAGTCGATACGAGCAGTTAAGCTCGCCACTTGCGCAACGAGCAGCGCGAGAGTATCGGGGGGGTGATCGAGGGTGCTCTGGTGAGAGCCTGACTCAGGGGAATCAGCAGGTGAATCAGGCGGGTTTTTCTGCTCCATTTCGACAGAGGGAAAAAAAAGAAAGAGCTGAAGGAAAAAACAGGCAGCGGTAAAAACCGCTAGCCGGACTCGTGCCTAACAGCGGTATGCTAAGAGACGGCCTGATGCCCGCCGACCCCTCGGCCTGTAGCCCCGGGGTGTCTCAGAGCACCTTTTCTGTATCCTCCACCCAGTGTGGGGCACAAGTCGAGGCCAAGGCCAGGACAGGTGGAGCGCTGCGCTGGTGGCTGATGCGCGAGGCTAGTATAAAAATAAAAATAAAAGGTAAGCTACGGCTGGCGTGCGACCTGTGGATGCGTATTCACCCGACAGTGCACCCCCCCGTTCTCCAGCTTGGACCTGTGTGCACCCTGTCCACACACGACGAGTGCGTCGGTGTGGTTGGCTGGCTATCTCCGGCGGGTGGCTGGCTTAAGAGGGTGGTGGCGGGTTTTAAAAATCGCAGTTTATACTGGCGATACCGCCGACTACAGGTTGAAAGTACTAGGTGTCTATAGAAACTTGCCTTCTGCGGGAGAGCTGTCGATCGCAGCTCGCCGAACCAGGTTGTCGCGCGTGAGTGACGTGAGGCGGGGGCCCATAACCTATTGAACCATGCAAACACAGTTAGTGTGGAAGATAACGTACGCAAACGTAGTTACAGTCACAGTCCCGCAAACGGAACAGTTAAGGCGACAACCAGCCTACAGGCGTGGTGTCGGGACAACAGAAGTGTGAGAGCTGTAGCCTAGCGACAGCTCTGTACCGAGTCAAACAGTTTATCGGTATGTCCGATCTAGACATGTACTAATCATATCTAGAGTAGCTTACAGTAGCTATCTGCAACTAATACGTATGCGGTATTACTTACAACAGCACCCCAGACGGCCGCGCGGTCACTACTCTACCCCGAAGATATAATCTTCTCATCCAACGGCAGCAACGCCCCACATACCTGGCACGGCACCAACATCTCCAACCCGGAATACGACCACGAATGCATGCGCCGAGCCATGGAACACGCAATCACAAGCGCCCACTGCACAGCCTCACACACACCCAGCGCCACCATCCTCATACTCCCCCGATGGGAACACACTCCATACCGACATTCCAAATACATCGACTTTCCATACACCCACCACCTATACACCCTTCCCAACGACGCAAACACCTTCCTACCCCCCGACCAACACACATGCATTCCAGCCCCCACCCCGTTCGGCACACGCTGGATGGTCGACATCTACCTCGTCGCCAAACCCCTCGCACTCTCCACCTTACCCTTATACACAGCCATGACCGCCCTCCACAACACACTCGAATCAACATACGACACACACATCCCCAACCCCACCCTCACCATCCCACCTCCACACCTCTTCGACACATATTCACCCCACCCGGAAGGCATCTACCATCTCCCCCCCAACCCCTCCCACCCCCTGACGTATCCCCTCCCTGAACGCACGAAGCTAACTTACTCCCCCACCAGAGGAAATCTTGCATGGAAATGGGAGGACTTCGTAACTATACACAAACGTCGCCAAGAAGGGAGGCACCTCCCCCCTCGGAGCAGCCGGCACCCACCCCGCCTTGGACACCCGCATCAAAATTCTGGTCACCTCTACCCCTCCCTCGCACACCATAAATCGCGCTGAATCGGGTGACTCGACATTGCCGCTGTTCATATTAAACATCCTTTAAGATGTTGTACGCAGCTTGCACGACCCAAAGAAGGACTTTGGTACGGTGTTAATGTTGTAAGTAATACCGTATACGTATTAGTTGCAGATAGCTAATGTGAGCTACTCTAGATATGATTAGTACATGTCTAGATCGGACATACCGATAAACTGTTTGACTCGGTACAGAGTTGTCGCTAGGCTACAACTCTCACACTTTTGTTGTCCCGACACCACGCATTTAGGCTGGTTGTCGCCGTAACTGTTCCGTTTGCGGGATTGTGACTGTAACTACGTTTGCGTAAGTAATCTCCCACACTAACTATGTTTGCATGGTTCAATAGGTTATGGGCCCCCGCCTCACGTCACTCACGCGCGACAACCTGGTTCGGCGAGCTGCGATCGACAGCTCTCCCGCAGAAGGCAAGTTTCTCTAGACACCTAATACTTTCAACCTGTAGTCGGCGGTATCGCCAGTATAAACTGCAATTTAAAACCCGCCACCACCCCTCTAAAGTCAGCCACTCGACGGCGATAGCCAGCCACCCACACCGACGCACTCGTCGTGTGTGGACAGGGTGCACACACGTCCAAGCTGGAGAACGGGGGGGCGCACTATCGGGTGAATACGCATCCACATGTTGCACGCCAGCCGTAGCTTACCTTTTTTATTTTAATATCATATTAGCGACTCAGCCGCAAGCGCAGCGCTTCACTTGCTGGCCTTGGCCTCGACTTGTGCCCCACACTGGGTGGAGGATACAGAGAAGGTGCTTTGAGACACCCCGGGGCTACATGCCGAGGGGTCGGCGGGCATCATGCCGTCTCTGTGAAACCACTGTTAGGCACGAGTCCGGCTAGCGGTTTTTACCGCTGCCTGTTTTTTATTCAACTCTTTCTTTTTAGTGTCAGCTGGATGCCAACTCACAGCGGATGTGAATTCGTCTTCCCCTCCAACTCTGACAGAGGTATGCTTTTGGTACCCACATGCATGGGTGTGCTAGAACCGTCCGGAAACGGTCTCTACCTCCTTCCCCACCAGCCGGACCTCCCTTCCAGCCCATCCGCACCGGCGGCACTTGACCCCTCACCTCAGGTTGCCCTTACTGCCCAGTGTGATCCCGTCCTATGGCACCGTCGGTTCGGCCACCTAAACATGCAAAGCCTTCAGGCCAAGCATACTCACGGTGTCCCGACTAGCCCTGTGTTAACTAGCGTTGTAACCAAAGTTTCGTGCGACTCTTGTCTCCTTCACAAAGCCACAGGTGCACCACGCAACACAGCCGCTTGCGCGAAGCCATCCCACCCCCTCCTTAACATGTCCGCTGATCTCTGGGGCCCGGTCAATGTCCCCTCCCCACATGGCCTCCGCTACTGCTTGCTCGTCATCGACCACCACACCAACTACATGTGGGTGCGGTTCCTTAAGTATAAAGACGACGCATGGTCGGAATTGGAAACCATCCTCTTGGACATCAAACACTTGCATGCCCGCCATCACTCCCAGACGGGCGCGTTCGCACCGGTCCTCAAGTTTGACTTCGACTCTGTGTTTGAAGCTGCTGTCACTCGCCGGATGTGCGCACACCTCGGCGTATGGGTACAGTTCTCTGCCCCATACGCTCACCACATGCTCGGCAAAGCCGAACGTCCCTGGCGCACTATCCGAGACAATGCATCGGCGATGCTCCACAACATGGCCGTTCCCAACTCCATGTGGTCGTGCGCTGTCAACACTGCGGTGTACCTTCGCAACCGCACGTACAGTCGCTCGGTCGGACCTAATGGGGGCGCCCCCCTCACACTCCTTACGTCGTCGGTGCCCGACGCCTCCAAGTTCCGCGTTTTCGGCTGCGCCGTTTTCGCCAAGGTCCCCGACCAACAACGTCGGAAACTCAGTGAAAAATCATTTCGCGGCGTCATGGTGGGCTATCCCCCTGACGCACCCGGGTATCGTGTCTACAATCCGGCAACGCGTCGCATCACCACTTCCGTTCATGTTGTCTTTCAGGGAGACACCCCAGGCTTCGACACACAACCCTTCGTCGACTCGGTCATCACCGACTCTTCGGAAGACGTACCCGCAGACTCACCCCTATCCCACCCCATTGACCTCACATTACCCACACCCCTACCCCCCCCCGGCAGCCCCTCGCCATGCTCGGCTCCGCTCACACCCCATTCGATACGGCAATATGGTTGCCAACCTGTCCGACTACCCCCCGACCCTCGTGACGGCGTGCTGTGATCCTGAACAAGGCAAAGCTCACGAGGACATATTTGAGCACCCTCACGTCCCCGACCTTGTCACGGGTCCCCCACACACACCTGCCGGCACGTCCCCTACTGCCGTCGCCCTCCTCTCCGCCCGGGAGTGTGTGGAACCAAAATCCTACCGGGCTGCGCTGGACAGCGCCCAAGCCCCCCATTGGCAAGCAGCTATGCAACAAGAGTATTCCTTCCTCATCAGCAACGGCACGTGGGACCTTGTGGACCTCCCCCAATGCAGCATGGTCGCTAACATCACGTGGATCTTCAAAGTCAAGTCGGATACAGCCGGCGACGTCTCCCGCTTCAAAGCGCGGTTCGTCGCCAAGGGGTGCAGTCAACGCGCTGGACTGGACTACACGGAGACCTTCTCCCCGGTCATCCGCATGGCCAGCCTGCGTCTCTTCCTAACCATCGCAGCCGCCCGCGACCTTGAACTCTGCCAGCTTGACATCGACACAGCGTTTCTCTACGCTCCCATCCGGGAGGATGTGTACATCCGCCAGCCCCTCGGCTTCACCGATGGCACGTCCAAGGTTTGTCACCTCAAGCGCTGCCTCTACTGCCTTAAGCAGTCCCCCCGCGAGTTCAACATGCTACTTCGTGCATGGCTCGTCGACCATGGATGGCAACAATGCGTCTCCGACCCGTGCATATACATCTACCGCACCGGCCACGTTTTCGCCATGATCTGTATGTCGATGACATTCCCGCGGCCTGCAATGATGCCACTTGGCTCGCATCGTTCAAAGCCCAACTCGGAGCACGGGTCAAGATCAAGGACCTCGGCGACCTCTCCTAACTCCTCGGCATGCACATTACCCGCGATCGCTCCACGCGCACAATCTCGCTGGACCAATCCAAGTACCTGCGCGACATACTCGCCAAGTACATCATGTCCGACTCTAAGCCGTCGTCCCTTCCGATGGACCCGGGCTTTCTCGCCGGCCTCGCACACATGAATTCGCCCTCTCTCACCGGGGTGGCCAAGGACGTCTACCCCAGCCTCCTGGGCAGCCTCCAGTACGCAGCCGTATGTACCCGCCCGATGTCTCCACGGCATTGAGCATCCTCGGCTCTGCCCAAGCCTCACCCACCGAGGCACACCTGCAGGCTCTGAAAAAGGCCCTCCGCTACCTCCATGGCACCATCGACATGCGCATGACGTTGGGGGGGACCTGGACCACAGCCTCCAACTCACAGGCTTTGCCGACGCTGATTGGGCCAACGACAGCAGCACCCGCAAGTCTCGCTCCGGCTATCTCTTCACCCTCGGACGCGGGCCGGTTAGTTACAAGTCCAAACAACAGACTTGTGTGGCTCAATCCACGTGTGAAGCCGAGTACTACTCTGCGGCTGACGCCACCAAGGAGGGACTCCACCTCCGACAACTCATGGGGGAAATCTTCGACTCCCCCATCACCGAAACCACCACCATCTAGGAGGACAACCAAAGCGCCATTGCATACTCCCAGAATGTAAGGCTAGGGATCAAGTGCATTTTGTCGATGTTGATGGTAATGATATTTTGCAACGTCGATGTTGATGGTATTGATATCTTGGATTGTCGATGTTGATGGCGTTGATTGTTTGAGATGCTGACATCGATGGCAATTTAAGCCGATATTATCGCCAATGCATCGATATTTGGGACGATATATCGATACATCGGGCTTAAATAATCAATATTTTACAATTGTTTTGATAATTGATGGCATTGATGCGAGCACTACTGCCATCGTGTCGATGTCGATGTCGCAACCTATCACATCGATGGCACTATCACCAGGTGATGGTGATACTATCGACGATGCATCGATGGCTGATCCCTAGCCTTACCAGAATGCCTTGGTCAGCGAGAAGACTAAGCACATCGGTCTGAAGTGGCACTTCCTCAAAGACCACGTGGAGCAGGGAACCATCAAGTTGAGGTACCTCCCCACTGACCACATGGTGGCTGGCATGCTCACCAAACCTCTCCCAGGACCTGCACTAGCAAGACACCGAAGTGCGATCCTTGGAGGACAAGACCCAATGCAACGCTTCATCCCGTAGCTACCTTCAAGGGGAGTGTTGTAAGTAATACCGTATACGTCTTAGTTGCAGATAGCTACTGTAAGCTACTCTAGATATGATTAGTACATGTCTAGATCGGACATACCGATAAACTGTTTGACTCGGTACAGAGTTGTCGGTAGGCTACAGCTCTCACACTTCTGTTGTCCCGACACCACGCCTGTAGGGTGGTTGTCGCCGTAACTGTTCCGTTTGCAGGACTGTGACTGTAACTACGTTTGCGTAAGTAATCTCCCACACTAACTGTGTTTGCATGGTTCAATAGTTAATAGCGAAGAAGGTCGAGACGCATGCATAGCTCCGGGATCGCGAGTGGGCTGTTGTGTTCGGTATTAACAATGGCAACGGCGGTTGCAAAACACCCGCGGTGGATGCTTCTACAACGCCGGAGCCAACAGCTGTTATACGAAAACTTACGAGTCGACGACGCTACATAACTCATCGTCGAGGTAAAATAAGTTATGGCGAGTAGTAGAAGCAGCCGCGGGGATTATTCGATAGCATATGTGTTGGCAAAAGACATGTCAGAGGGTTTTGTGGTACATTTTGTCGGGCGAGGGCCGATATCCGGTGCAAACCTTACACCCAAAACACACCACCGCCGACAACAACAACAATAAACATCAGTCACAAACATATACGCTTGACATGATGTAATTCATTATGTATTTCAGTCGAACTAGCAGAAACAACAACAACAAAATAATGTGCACAAGAGCAAAACTTGCACTGACAAAATCTGGGCATCGGCCATTGCTATACGCCAGCACCTACAACATCGATAGGAGCATATGGTACAATAAACGACAACAAGTGCAGTGACAGCAACAACATAAGCAGCTATAATAGCAACAGTAGCAAAAGCTGCAAAGACATCACCAACATGCAGCAAGGGGAGTATCAGTAGAACGCGGCAACATGAGCAAAAGCAACGCGCAAGAAGAATCAGCAACATCATCATCATCATAATATACATTTGTAACGTTAAACGTAACATCAAGTGAAGCAGCGACAACAACATATATCCGCACCAGCAACAAACGCATACTAAACTAGGGCAACAACCTATGCACTATCGCCAATAACAAAAACTCGCAACAATAGTAACATCGACATTAACTTGAGCAGCGCGTATAAACGCCGGCATATAATCACCAACACACAAAAACATCATGAGCAACAATATGCAACCAAAGCCGCAACAACAACCATTAACATCATTAGTGACACCAAGAATGACTAACAACAAATTCAAACAATAGTTAGAGCTCGCAACATCATCATCATCATCATCATCATCATCATCATCATCATCAGCAACAACAACAACGACAGAACATAAGAAACAACAAAATCGACACTAGAACTAGCACACAACATAGCAACAGCAATAATAATAACAGTATTAGCAACACGTAACAACTTCAATAGCAACAACAAAAGCGGCTCGTAACAATATGCATCAGTATGAGCATCAACAATAGCAACACGCAACATCATGAAACAACGGCAGCCATTGCAGAAGCACGCAACACGATGCCACATTATCAACATCATCATCAACATGCATGTTAGCACTAACATTGCATTACCTTGTGCGCTTATGTACAAGGTAGATTGTTCTTATCATAGTACTTAATGTTTTACTAATAACACGATACAATATTTCCCCGTTAGTGGTGGCCGGCCGGTCCTACCGGTGCCTTTGCCGACCGCCATCTCTCTCTTTCCACTTCCTTTGTCCCAACAATTGGCCCCCTAGCGGGGCCGGCTCGACCAACCGTGTAGCCATTGTATTTCCATGTCCAACAAGTTATGGGCCCTCTACAACGTTACCCGGGATAGTCAGACCTCCAAAATGCGGCAGCCCCAAGTAGGAGAAGAGCGTGCAACCTAGATACTCGCTACTAGGTCAATACCGATGCTAGCCATCCAAGGATCCGCCCGTGGCCGCCCAAGACTAGCAGTAATGCCTCCGCCACCCAAGGAGAACAACGTGCATCATGGATACTCGCTTTAACTAGCACAACCGACACTAGCCGCCCAAGGTCTCATATGACCGCCTAATGTTGGTTTTTTCCATCACCCCTCTCATAGCTCACCGATGCTATCGACCGGATCTTGCTTCAAACCCCTATTTGCGAGAATTCGGCCCGCGCGTACTTTAGATAGTAATGTTTTTGGCTTATTCCCGAAGCGACGCCACAACGCTCACCTTTGACAAACGCGCAAATGTCACGTTCTTCACGGCGAAGGGGGGGGAAGCGGCACGGTTGGCGCCCGCTCGGGATGTGCTTTCACGTACTTTCACGCGAGTGGCTACCGTACCCGCCTGGTACTCCTATCGCGCCGGTCGCCATGGTGATGCGTCGGCTAATTTGCCCGCGCATAGTTTTTCCCGTGCAGCATGCCAGAAGTAGTACTTAACGTAGTACATAAGCTATTTCTTACTTTTGGTAAGTTGCCGATAGCATGCCGTTCATGTTAGCATTTGTAACGACACCCACCCGGCTTGAGACACATAAACCGGCACAACATCACTTGGGACCAAAATGAATCCTTCCCCGAAGACAAGCAAGCACGACGATAATATTCGGCTACCTTGAGGGGGAGTGTTAGCACTAGCATTGCATTACCTTGTGCTTATGTACAAGGTAGCTTGTCCTTATCTTAGTATTTAGTGTTGTACTATTAGCGGTACTATATTTCCCCGTAAGTGGCGGCCGGCCGGCCCTGCCGGTGCCTTTGCCGGCCGCCATCTCTCTCTTTCCACTTCCTTTGTTCCAACAATTGGCCCCTTAGCGGGGCCGGCTCGACTACCCGTGTAACCATTGCATTTCCATCTCCAACAATGCAACAACAGTTGCGACAACACGACAATGACAAACAATATATCATAGTGTATGCATGGTCACATGCGAAATGCGTAAAGACGCAAAAACATTGTTACATTCCATTAAGGATCTCATGGAAAGATTGCTGGGATATATTCTCACTACCCCTCCCAAACGAAAACATCAAGATTTTTCGTTAACAAGACTATACAGTCCATGCACACACACTTTGCCGTCGATGCACATAACCACTACGACTGTTTCCCAACTGAAACCTATATTACAAGCTAAGATTGTGTGCTAATAGTTTCTCCACAGTTTAGTTCGTCTACGTTTCTTCCGGCCCATGACGAGTTGGTGACATGCAATGGCAGCTATCGCATCCAATCGCGCTCTCCAAACCACCCGCCGGCAGTTGCTTCTAGTACCCACTTGCGTGGGTGT
The DNA here is from genome assembly GCA_026401115.1 of Tetraselmis chui. Lineage (NCBI taxonomy): Eukaryota > Viridiplantae > Chlorophyta > Chlorodendrophyceae > Chlorodendrales > Chlorodendraceae > Tetraselmis > Tetraselmis chui. The sequence continues at coordinate 199,027 of JAPMLY010000448.1, read as the reverse complement.
ACACCCATTATATCACTTGTGAACTCGGTGGACAAGCATGGGAGTATGTGGTCGTACCATTCTTGAAGCTTAACGCTTCTAAAGACACTCGACGCATATCTCGTCCACAATACGCTACTTCATACGTCGGATTCTTCCCGCCGTATCGCACTGCGGACGGAATGCGTCTAAGGACAATGACGTAAAAAAGAAATGCATGTCGTAACGAAGGCGGCAAAACAAACCTCCTAAAAACCCTTTGCGGATTCATGCCTATGGTCTCAAGGAGTCGTTTAAACGAAGAAAGGACACGACAACGTTGGTGGGAGGGGGTGGTTCCGGTATTATGCATTGTTTGGGGTTTCAGTGCGGCGTGGTGATGACGAGACCGGGTCAAGAAAAGAGGTTTTCCGAAGTTCTGCAAAACAAAACTGCAAAACCCCCGTGTACGATCACGCATTGGGTCACAAGGAGTCGTTTGGGCGAATAACGGAGACGACATCCCAACTATCCATCGCAAGTTTATCTTCGCCGCATGAGCGAATGCGCCAATGAGTGGGTGGTACAAGGGTGCGTCACACTTATTACCCCGACCCAACTCTAGCCGTTTTGTAAGATGCCACCGCCGTTGACCAACTTTTTTGCCAAGCCGGGTGATATTGGGAATAATGTGCCGTGAGAAACAAATCAGAGCAAAACTTGCCTTGTCGACATGCTGAGTGTTGGGTTCGCGAGCGCTTGTGAGTCAAGGAATGCGCATATTTTTAGAGGTTGTCGGGATAGCCGCTTTTTGCAATTTTTCCCCGGGATAGCGATAATTAAAATGTCCGCGCGCAAAGTGCATGTACTGTGCGATCGCACATGTCGCTACACCTACCCGGCTTGAGACACGCGCTACCTGCACAACACCTACGACCAAGATGGCATCGTCCTCGACACAAGCTAGGACGACGGCAAGACGACCTCGGCGCTACCTTGAGGGAGAGTGTTAGAATTAGTATCCCGTTGTCTCGTGCTTATGTACAAGGCAGATATCTCTCATCCAAGTCCTTAGTGTTCTGTTGTTAGCGGTCTCCTATTCTCGGTTAGTGGCGGTCGGCCGGCCATGCCGGTGCCTTCGCCGCCCGCCACATCTCTCCTTTCACCTTTCTAGTCTCCACACCCGGCCCCCTTTGTGGGGTCGGCACGACCTACGTGTAAGTATCTCTTTCCATCCCCAATAAACACAAATGCTAGAAAATATTGCCACCAAGCCACGTAGCCAAAATGTGGTGGGTCGCAGTTATGCTGTGTCTCTTTAACATCTCCCGTGACAAACGGGGTCCTGATTATTAAGCCGTCATTCGAAATCGTCGCCGCAACGTCGTAAGAACAATCGGCCTGCATATTCAATTACAACTTGCTCAATGTCAACTTGCTTGACATTTTTACACGTACGGAATTTAACATTGACGTGCGGAACATGAATGAAAGTTGAGTACACGTGCACGAGGTGACATTTACCGACAGCTGACGGCACTCGAAGAGCATCACCATTCAATTGGGTATAATCTTTGACGGTCAAGGTAATGTTGGTTTCTTCGAGCAATTCGTGAACTTATGTATCGACCGCATCTGCGTTATTTAAAACATTACCAACAAGAAACCACGATTTACCGGTACGAGGTTCGCGATGTAACACAAGTTTGATAAATAAGGCCTATATTCCTCCGATATGCACTACGACCACAACGTAATTATCGGGACCAACGGATGCCATGTCGAATCAAACAATCAGCGTCAAACGATCATAGCAACAATGAAAGCGTCTAAAGATCAAGACGTTCCGAAACCAATTTGACGGTTACCTATTGTAAGTATTAATACCTTCTAGTTATTAGATGCAGTTAGCTACCGTAAGCTATTCTAGATATGATTATAGCACATGTCTAGATCGGAATACCGATACCGTGTTTGATTCGGTACATAGCTGTCGCGAGGCTGCTGCTCTCTCACTTCCTTTGCCCCGACACCACGCCTCGGGCTGTTGTCTATGTGATTGTCCTGTTTGCGTGAATGTGACTTTAACTACGAAAGCGTTAGTTACCTTCCATACTCAATGTGTATACACGGTTCAACATGTTATGGGCACCCGCCTCAAGTCACTCACGCGCGACATGATTTTCCGGCGAGCTGCGATCGACAACTCTCTCGCGGAAGTCAACTTTGCATAGCAATATAATACTTTCACCGTGTAGTCGGCGGTCTCGTCAATATGAACTGCGTTTTTTTTTAACCACCGCGACACCCCGCCTAAGTCAGACACCCGAGGACGCCCGACAGCCACCCACACCGACGCCCTCGTCGCGTGTGGACATGGTGCACACATGTCCAAGTAGGAGAAGGGGAGGCACACTAGTGGGTGAATACGCATACCCAGGGTGTACGACGGCCATAACTTAAATAGTATATTACACTACCTATAACTAGCGAGTCAACCGTCAGCGCGACACTACACCTTCTCCGGTCGTGCCTGCAATTCGTGCCCCACACCGGGTGGAGAATACATAAAAGGTACTTTGAGACGCCCCGGGGCATTAGGCCGTCTCTCTGGAACCACTGTTAGGCACGATTGCGGCTAGTGGGTTTTACCACTGCCTGACGCTATCTGTTAGCGCCGCCGTTTACGATTGCACCAAAGCTCCACGCAGCGGGACAACCAACCTTTTGACACCCTTGACGACCGTGAGGACCAATTCTACCGTAAGAGCACTCGGGACTCCACACCCCCCCCCCACCCCCCCCCGGATGCACTCTCGCTCGTTTTGAAGCAAATGGCCATGATTAACGCCCGTTTGGACGCAAAGGCGATAGAGACAGCCGCTCTACGTCAACGCGACGCCATGCGCAACGCATCTCAAGTCCACATCCCGCCTCCAACCCACCTTCTCCCCCCCACCCCCCCCCCCCCCCACCACACCTGCTTTTCAACCATCACGACCTTGTTGGCCAACCCTACCAGCATCGCTTCCCTATCGCCATGCAGCCCCCGTACGGTGGCCCACAACTCCATACGGGTTGTTACCAAACGCCAAGTGGTCCGCAACCCTTTAACGTTGGTCAACCGTTCTCAAACGCCCATTGTGAGGGCACCAATGGACGCGGGGGGCGCCGCCCTACCATTGACAAAATGGTCAACGGACGCCTTGTGCACGAAGCCACCGGCTTCGATAAAGAGTCTCTCAATCGCTCCATGAAGATGACTTTTTCCCACCATGGGGCGAAACACATACCTCAAGTAGTGGAAGAGGAACTTCCTCACCTTTCTGTCCCTCAAAGCTGCGTACCTCACTCCCCAGCTCGCTATCCGGGAGTCCGGCATATAGCGGAGTCATAGAGCCGGTCCTATGACTATGTTGCCCTCACTCTCCACAATGACCCAGTACTATGACACCGTCGGTTTGGACACCTTAAGATGCAAGACCTGCATACCAAGCACACCCACGGTGTCCCGACTAGCCCGGCGTTAGCAAGATCTGTAAAAAATGTTTCTTGCGCTTCATGCGTGCTCCACAAAGCCACAAACTGCTGCACCCCGCAACGCCACTGCTTGCACGAAACCATCACGCTCCATGATGATCATATCCTCAGACATTTGGGGATAAGTGAATGTCCCATCTCCACACGGCCTCCGCTAATGCATGCTCGTCATCGACTACCACACACACTACATGTGGGTGCGGTTCTTGAAGTACAAGGACGACACTTGCTCGGAACTCGATTGCATCGTGTTGGATATCCGCCACTTGCATGCACGCCATCACTCTTCGTCGGGCACCTTCGCCCCTGTAATTAAGTTTGACTCCGACTATGTCTTTGAGGCCGCTGCGACCCGTAAAAAGTGTGCTCGCGTGGACGTCGGTGTATAATTCTCGGCCCCCTTTGTCCACCACATGCTCGGCAAAGCCGAACGCGCATGGCGCACAATCCGGGACAATGCATCCGCGATGCTCCACATCATGGCCATCCCAAATTTCACGTGGTCGTGCGTTATCAGCACGGCAGTGTACCTTCGCAACCGTGCCTACAACCGCTCGGTTGGTATCACCGGTGGCGTTCCCATCACTCTCCTTACTTTGACACCGCCCGACGCCTCCCAGTTTCGCGTCTTCGGGTGCACCGTCTTCGCCAAAGTGCCCGACAAGTTGCGTCGGAAACTCAGCGAAAAAGCGTTTCGTGGCGTCGTGGTTGGCTACCCGCATGCCGCTCTAGGGTACCGTGTCTACAACCCATACACCCGCCGCATCGCTACATCTGTCCATGTGGTGTTCAAAGAAGACACTCTTGGCTTCGGCCCGTGCCTCCCCGTTGACTCGGTGATAACATACGCTTCGGACGCCGACGACCCCCGAGATGCGTTGCCCAAATCCCACCCCTTGACACCATCCCTCTATCCGCCCCCCATTCCCTTCCTACGGCCGACCGCCCATCTCGCCTCAGGTCTCATCCCCTCCGTTGTAGGGAACTCGTGGCACACATGTCCGATTACTCGCCAATCCTTGTCACGGCATGTGGTGACCTAGAAGAAGAGAAAGCCAAAGAGGGCATTGTCGAACAACCCTCCATTCCTACCTTGAATACGGGTCAACATCACATGCCGTCGGGCGCAGCACCTCACGCCGTTGCTCTCCATTCCGTCCGAGACTGTGTTGACCCGAAGTCGTACCGGGCTGCTCTCTCGAGCGACCAAGCACCGGAATGGCAAGCCGCTATGCAGCATGAGTACTTACCCCTCATGGATAACGGAACGTGGGAACTCGTCGATCCTCCCCCAGACCGCGACATCGTCAAGAACATGTGGATCTACAAGGTAAAGTCTGACACCAAGGGCGATGTCTCCCTCTTCAAAGCCTGGTTCGTCGCCAAAGGCTGCAGCAAAAGCACAAGCCTCGACTATACGGAAACGTTCTCTCCGGTCATTCGCATGGCCAACCTCCGCTTCTTCCTCGCCGTTGCGGCCGCACGTGATCTCGAACCATGCCAACTTGATATCGGCACTGCGTTCCTCTACGCTCCCATCCAAGAGGACGTGTACATCTGCCAACCCCTCGGTTTTTCAGATGGCACGTCTAAGGTGTGTCATCTCAAAGGCTCCCTCTACGAACTAAACCAGTCCCCTCGCGAGTTCAACTTGCTCCTCCGTGCACGGCTTGCCGATAACGGGTGGCGTCAATGCATCTCGGATCCCTGCATCTATATCTTCCGCGCCGGTTCCGTTCTCACCATGATCGCCCTTTACGCGGACGACATTCCCGCCGCGTGCAATGACGCTACTTGGCTTACATCTTTCCAGGCTCGCCTTGGCGCGAGGTTCAAAATCATGGACTTGGGTGACATGTTCCAACTACTTGGCATGCACATCACCCGCGACCGCTCGGCACGCACCATTTTTTTGGACTAGTCCAAACACATGCGCGACATCCTCGCCAAGTACGACATCTCCGATTGTAAGCCCTCGTCCCTTCCTATGGACCCCGGCTTCCTATCCGGCCTCGCGCACATTGCCTCTACTCCCCTCACCGGGTTGGCTACAAACGTCTACCCCAACCACCTATGCAGTCTTCAGTACGCGGTTGTTTGCACGCGTCCCGATGTTACCACGGCGTTGAGCATCCATGGCTCCGCCAAGGCCCATCCAACGGAGGCCCATTTCCAAGCTCTGAAGAAGGTGCTTCGCTACCTCCATGGTGCTGTCGACATGCGCATGACGTTGGGGGGGGGAGGGGGGGTACGGACCACAGTCTCAAACTCACAGTTTTCCGACGCATACTGGGCCAACGACATCAGCACTCGCAAGTCGCAATCGGGCTACCTCTTTACACTCGGACGCGGACCCATTACCTACAAGTCCAAGGAACAGACTTGTGTCGCCCAATCAACTTGTGAAGCTGATAATCACTCCACGGCTGACGCCACCAAGCAGGGACTCCGCCTCCGCCAACTTATGGGGGAGATCTTCAACGCCCCCATCACCGGAACCACCAACATTTGGGAGGACAACCAAAGCGCCATTACGTACTCCCAGAATGCCTTGGTTAGAGAAACGACCAAACACATATGTCTGAAGTGGCACTTCCTTAAGGACCACGTGGAACATGGGACAATCAAATTGAAGCACCTCCCCAATGACAAAATGGCGGCTGACATGTTCACAAAATCACTACCATAACCTGCCTTTACAAGACATCGAAGTGCAATCCTGGGAGGCACGGATCCAATGCAACGCTTAATCCTGAAGCTACCTTCAGGTGGGGTGTTGTAAGTAATAACGTCTAGTTATTAGTTGCTGATAGCTACTATAAGCTTTTCTAGATATGATAAGTACATGTCTAGATCGGACATACCGATACCATGTTTGATTCGGTACATAGTTGTCGCTAGGCTACTGCTTTCTCACTTCCTTTGTCCCGACACCACGCCTCGGGCTGATTGTCTCTATGATTGTCCTATTTGCGTGAGTATGACAATAACTACGAATGCGTTAGTTACCTTCCACATTGAACGTGTCGGCACGGTTAAACATTACCCACTAAAAGCTAATTGTTAGTTTAATCAATACTTGCTTGCTATCGCTATCAATGTAAATTTAAATGTAGATGGAGAGAGATGGAAGATGTTTGATTGTTGAATGTGTTAACCATAGAATATTTGAAATTTGAAATTGTTTACAACAATACCAGTAAAAACCGGCTGTCGTCTCTGGGCCCCCTCTTGTGCTATGCTCAACCTGTAGTTGGACTTCTAAGCGTGAGGCAGACCGTGAACCACTAATCCCAACCTCTCCAATGGCAGTAACGATACCGTCTAAAACATACCCGTATCCAGGTATTTATAATTTTCTGATCTATACGTATTTTTTTTTGGATACAATATGAAAAATAAAGTGTCGCTAGTCTCCACGTTACGCGGCCTGCTCCAGCCGCTGCGGGGTCGCTGATCAGCAAGGCTGTCCAGCTGGAGCTGGTCGAGGCGAACCTGCCTGACCTCGGCTCCCGTGCGACTCCGGTCGTGCCGGAGCTTGGGGGGAAAGGCAGGTGAAAAACCCCCCTCGCATAGGTCGTCGTCGGTCCCGCCCCGATCCGTGCTCCACCCCGCCCGAGGTATTAGCCGCTCCTCTCGACGCAGCTCGCCACCTAGCCGAGTCTTCTCTCCTCCTTCGGGGGCTGAGAAGAGAGAATAACTAGGCTGCAGACGGTGTCCGGCTGGCTCTCCTGCCCCCGAGCCAGATTTTCTCCTGTCCCCTATCCTTTTCTCGTCTGTTTCCAACACCTATCTGATCGCGCTGTGGCCGTCCGTACCCTCCCCCGGTGGTTTACGTTGTTAGGGGGTCGCCTTTACGAGCAGTGTGCCGTTACGATAACCCTAGGCACACTGCCTGAGGCAGCCTATCGATAACCGGGTACCGACTAGGGAAGGGGTTGGAAGAACACAGGGATCGAGTCGCCGGTCCTCAAAAGATGGTGGGTACGGGAATTTTTCCAAAAACCCCCCGTACCGGGCTTTTCCGGCGGCGGGCGATCCTAAGGACCGCCGCCGCCAGACCGTGCCGCTCCTTCGGCTGCGACCCACCTCCGTCCTGCGTAGCATCAGGCCTCGCCCCCAGGGGAGACTTAAGACTCTCGCAGGGCTGGCGACTGCTAGCGAGCGCTGTCCCTAGCGCTGCTTCCCAGCTGTCCGCCGCCAGCTCCAACACCCTCGTCCCTCCGCTGATCCGTCCGTACCCCTTTGCGCCAAAAAATATTTCGCAAACGCCGCCCCCGCCCCATCGTCGGGAGAGTATCTGTGAGTATTTAGTCGCGAAAAAACATATCGGACAGGCCGAGCGGGAGATCCCTGTGCTGGTGTACGGATATTATGTTTTTCAAAACCCTCCGTACAGGGCTTCCCGACAGCTGCTGATCCCGCGGATCGCAGCTGCCGGTACCTCGTTCAGCCCCCTACCGTGCCAGGCCTGGCACGGCTATGGGGTTACCAGCGCCCACCGCGTGGAGGTAGAGGTAGGTGCCGACGGGCCTGCGAGCGCACCCCTCTCCGGGGCCGCCGCCGCTGCGCCGCCGGCGGGCGCCTAACCATAGAATATAACTAATATGAGAATGTTCAATTGTGTCTATCACCTCCTTCCAATGCGCTAGGCTAAAATAGATCTAGCCTCGCTTGGTATCGCTTGGTTCATGTTCCTTGCCTAGGGATTATCGCAGCGGTCCGAACAAACATGCGCTATAGCATGTCTCTCTCGGGAAGTCATGTCATCGCGCCATGTCATACCAACGCTATTTTTTCATTTAGAGTAACCTCCCGCCTCCTTATCGGGTGACTATCAGCGAGTATTCAGTCGCGAAAAAATATAACGGACTGGCCGAACGGGAGATCTTCGCGTTGGTAATGTAAATAATTCATGCCTGAAAATTGTTCGTAGATGGCTTTCCTGGCAACTGCTTATCACGCGGATCGCTCATGTCGGCTCACCCCGCCTAGCCCCTAGGCATGCCGGGCCTGGCACGGCTATAGGGTTACCATCGCCCACTATGAGAAGGTGGGGGTGAGTGCCGTCGGGCCTACTAGCGGACCTCCTCCGGGGGCGCCGCCCATTTTCGGGTGGTCATTTGAATGCGTTGGGTGAAGGGTTTATTAAGTTGAGGGAGTGGTTCGCTGAGTGTGTCGGGTGTGAGTGTTTTCATTGGTACATTTGCGAAGTCGGCGGAGATGGTCTCCCAAAGTCCCCCGTACGATTGTTATAGTATTGTGAGTAGGAGATGTAATGCGCTATTATGGCGTTCATGTCGGAGACCCAACATAGAGGGGTAAGCACCGGCCATGTGGCCATTACTAATAGAATGTCCGCACATTGGGCATTTGTGAGTTTTGTTCAAGGGAAAGAGGCGGGTGTTATGTAAGCCCCACATAAATTCAACTGTGTGTTGACTGATTGCATGTGAGGGAGGGATGTTGCCCATTGTAGGTGAAATATTCTCAATTTCGTTTGGCTGTGGCGAAAAGATCGCCATGGTTGGTGGTGTGGTGGAGGGGAGTGATTGTGGAGGTTAAACTGTATTTTCGTGCGTCGGATTTAAGATTGGCATAGGGTAGACTTTTAAGAGGGTTAGGTTCGTCAAATTGAGTGGTGTAAGACAAGGTTAAGTTTCCTATATCTGTGTGGGCCTCTCTGAGGTACACTGCATTAAAGGGATGGCCGTCACCAACTGTGTTTGCAAAGTGATCAGCTTGGGTAAACCAATTGAGATGTTGTGGGCCTTCATTTTGCCAAGGTGTGGAGAGGCCTGCTGCGCCAAGGGTTTAGAGTGTTGATATCGTAGAGGAAATTATTTCTATGATGGGGTGTTATTGCATAACGTGGGGGCTGCGGATATACTTAAGGGAGCAAGCCCTGTCGGACATGAAGGCATTGTGGCGTAGTTTGAGCCCGATGTCTATGGCTGCGAGAACGGCCATGTTAGTGGTATGCGATGGTGGTGTACATGTCAATAACATTTTGAGGGAAGTGTGTGAGGATGTGTGAGTAGCTGTGGTCCCTAGGGGCGGAGCCCCTTTTTCTGGAGCCGTCAACGTAGACAAAAGATTACCAATCGTGGGAAAGGTCACAATGTAGTGAAAGGTAGAGGAAGTGCGTGAGGTAGGGGGGTGCGTCGACGAATGGGTGTAAGTTTAATGGAGGGGAGTGGTATATTCCGGCTTTTGGGAGGATGTATTTGGAAGTTGGGGTGGGGTGTGTGTATGGAGTAGGGTGGGAGGGGGGTGCCACATATTTGTTCAATGGCTTGATGTAGCGTTACGAGTAAGTGTAGTAATGGAAGGAAGGGCAGGCCAGGGTTGTTGCAAACGTTAGTTACGCTCCATTTGGTGCCGAAGGGATACATGCGTGTTGGTTAGGGGGAAGGAATGTGTTTTTGTCGGCTGGGAGGTGGTAGCGGAGGTGCATGTAGGGTGAGGACGAGTATTTTGCATGTTGGTAGGATGTGTGTTGCCAGTGTGTATGAGCACGTATTGTCGCCGATTGTGTGTGCGGTTCCAATCTGTGAGCATTGGCTATGGTATCTTCCAAAGCCCTTCGCGTGCATATGCTGTCGTATTCAGGGTCTGCAATGTTGATTCCTTGCCAAGCAAAGGCGGCCTTAATGCCGCTACAAGAGAAGCCTCATCTTCCGTGTAGAGGGAGTGATAGGTGAATGAGCCTACGGATATAATAAGGGAGTCGGAATATAATTATGTGGTGGTGTTAAAAACTATGCGTAAAGCCTGAACGAGGTCCTCTCAGGTGGGCCATCTTTTTCTCGAGTATCGGTTGCGGTAGCGTTATCGATTTCGGAAGCTGTGACGAGGCGATTTAGCTCTTTCTCGAAGGCGAGGTGAGTGAGTTCGGGTCGGAACAACCTGAAGAGGTGGGTGATGCGGTTGAGGGAGAGCGTGGTAATTGCCCTTCTTGTGGGAAGGCAGATGATAGGTACGTTTGGTAGAGTAGGGTGAAGGTGGATGGCAAAGTGTCATGTTGGTTTCACATCCATATCAAGGTTAATAGGGGGTGTGGCCATTGGTCACCGCCGAGGTGCGCCATGGTGGAGGGCATGGTTGTGGGAGGTGGGAGGCTGGGATGTGTTGCGGGGTTAAGAACTTTTTCGAATGTAGTGAGGGCTGCCATACCGGAAAAGCTAGTGATAATGGTATCTCGGAGCTGCAAGCACGGACGTTATTAAGGGAGATGGGGCTTAGGTGTTCTATGTGCTGGCACTATTTACATATCCGTAAGGCCGGGCGTTCACTTGTGGCGCCCGTAAACAATATCGGCAAATCGGACCGAATGTGTCTAGCGGCCATCAAATACTCAGCCATCTAGGACTTATGAGAACTATTGGTCCGGGTGCTGCTCGTTCACGTACAACTATCGACACACCTCGCTCCCATGTGTGTGTGTGCTGACGTTCGTCGTGGGTTAGAAACTGCGATTAACGGCAGTAAATGCCATAGCCCCACCGCCTAAACAGTAACAACACAAATTATTTTGTGATCAAGAAAAAATATCTGAAAATAAATCCACTTGTCAAGAAATGCAAAATGAAACAGCTGCTCGACCTTCCAGATGCACGGCCCGGGGTACATGTATTATATACCGAACCGGGATGCCGACCGGCCAAGGCCGATCGGCGTTCGAGAGGGGCGACGATCCAATAATATCTAGCTCCCGCGTGAATTCGGTCTTGCCGAAGATAGGAGGGAAAGGCTAGCGAAAAAACCTCCTGATGTGGTTGCTGGTCGACCCCGCCGTCACATCCCTCTAGCCCCATCCCAAGGTCGTCGCGACTTTACTCCTAGTCGAAGTCCCCCGTCACCTCGAGTGCAGGTTAAGGGGACAAAGACAACCATATAGAAAAGGTTAGCGCTCCTTCCGCTGCGCTGAAAAGTTTTTTCCTAGCCATTTTGTGCTTGTACCCGAGTATCAATTGGGAAATTAGCAAGCGATCGCACCCTTCCTCCACCGTTCGCGCATCTGTCGAGCGCCCTTGCTCGAGTGCGAGCCTCCGCGCTTAGCTACCCATGCTCGCACTCACTAAGGTGAGGTGTGACTAGCGATGGTGGGTAGCAATAGGGTAGGGCATGGTCACTATTGCCGGATCCAAAAGGCCGCGGGGGTACGGGATTTATTCGAAACTATCCGTAGCGGGTTTTCCGGCGCCGGCTGATCGTGTGGATCGCCGCCGCCAGACCTCGCCGTTCCTCCCGCCGTGACACTCCTCTTGATGTTGGTGTCGTATCGCCCCACCTTGGCTCAGCTAAAGGTCAACATGTTGGTCGACGAGTAGCGAGCGCCCTTCCTTGGCGCTCCTTCCCGGCTGTTCGCCGCGAGCTCCAACACCCTCAACTCACCGCCGATCCGTGCGCATTCTACTCGCCAAATAACATTTCACATATGCAAGCCCTAGTCCCCCAACGGGGACGGGATGTGAGGAGTATCGACTCGCGAAAATATATCGGATGGGCCGAACTGGAGAGCTTGGCGATGGTAGTGTGTAGATGTTACTTTTAAAAGCCCTCCGCTCCGAGACTTCCCGAGAGTTATTGATCGCGTGGATCGCAGCTACAAAATTGACCATTCCTAGCCCCCTACCGTGTCAGGCATGGCACGGCTATAGGGTTACAAGCGCCCATAAGGAAGCGGAAGGGGTGAGTGCCGACGGGCATACGAGAGCACCCCCATCCGACACCACCGCCGTTGAGCCGCCGGCGGGAGCTTCTGCGATTAGTCCGTATTTTGGATGAAACTCACTCGGCTGGGTGTCCACTCGCGTGGCGTTAATCAAAAAGTCAGCGTTGTGTCCTTGGCTTCGGCGCGACTGCAACGAGCTTTTGAAATTGTTAGTCGACATGAGGGTGTAGTCATGGTGTCGGTCCTCAACGAAATTGTCGATTGCAATTTCGTTCATTAAAGTGAAATCACGCGTCATGGCGAATTGTATAGTACCTTTCTCGTCATCCAACCATATTAAACTGGACATGCTATTGGGGGAATCAATACATAATTCGTATATAGAAAATCGATTCCGTGTCCCGCCATGTAATAATCATTAATTACAAAAAGCTCTAGACTAGACACGAGGACATGGGAAAAGGGGGGGGCTCGTAGGGCAAGAGTGACGAGAGGGTCACGCGGAATCCATGACATGGCAAAGTGAAGCACTACATTGAGCACATACCTAGCAGAATGAACACATGAGAGCACGAGGAACTCCCACACGACGCTGAAAACGCAACACGTGGAGGCGATTGGCGGCGCCTCACGCGCCGTGCGAGGAAACGCGGAGACGCTTGTGGCACATGGCGCGGTTGACGAACACCGTGTAGTCGCAAGATTATTCAATCGATTTGACTTACCCGACCCATACCCGGAGTTGAATTCAATAGCTATTAGAGTGACAAAATGTGCGAAAACGCAAGTAGCGATAATATTATGTTAGGATTATAAGAAAATTAAAATGATACACAAAAATACCGGTAAACTAGACCGGCTATTGTCTAACGGGTATCACTTGCTCAGCCATTTAGGACACTTACGAGCAAAAAATGGGCCGGGTGCTCTTCGACCAATTTCACTTATCGGCAATGTGTTCGACGTTTCTCGGAAGTTAGAATCTGTAAGCAACCGCAATAAATGCCAGAGCCCCCCCGTCGAAGCGATGAAAACACAAGTTGTTTTGTAATCAAGAAAGGCAGATCTAAAAATAAAATCCATTTGTCAAGAAATACAAGATGAAACTGTTGCTCGACATGCACAATGCACGGTCCGCTCCCACCAAACCGGGGTGCCGACCGGCCTATACCGATCGGCGTTCGAGAGGGTCGACGGGCCAACCTAATCTAGCTCTCGCGTGACTTCGCTCTTGCCGGAGATGGGAAAGGAACGGCTAGCGAGAAAACCCTCCCTATGCGGTCGCCCGTCGATCCCGCCGTCGCATCCCGCAAGCCCCGCCCCAAGGTCGTAGCCGCTCCTCCTATCGAAACTTTCCTCCTAGTCGAGGTCCCCCGTCACCTCGTGGGTAGGGGGGGGGACCGAGACAACTAAAAAAAAAAAGCTAGCGATCGTCCCGCCGCGCTGAAAACTTTACCCGGCCATTTCCACGGCTTTTCTGTCCTGGTACCCGGGTACATGCATGGAAATCAGCTACCGACCGCACCTTGTACCCACCGTTTGCGCGTCCATCGAGCGCCCTTGTTTTGAGTGCGAGCCTCCGCGCTTCCCCGAGCTCGCACTCTCTAAAATTTGGTGTGCTTAGCGATAGTGGGTAGCAATAGAGTAGTGCATGGTCGCAATGGCCGGATCCGAAAGGCTGCGGGGGTGCGGAAATTATTCAAGCCCTCCGTAGCGGATTTTCCGGCCGCCGCTGATCATGAGGACCGCCGCCGCTAGACCTCGCCGCTCCTCCCGTCGCGACGGTCTTCATGTTGCTGGAGTTGTGTTGCACTGCAACCCACCTTAGGTCAGCTCGACGTCAACATGTTGGTCGACGAGTGACGAGCGCCCTTCCCCGGCGCTGCTTGCCGGATGTCCGCCGCGAGCTCGAGCACCCGCATCCCACGGCTGATCCGTCCGTACCCTCCTCGCCAAAGAATCATTTCAAAGATACATGCCCACCTCCCCAAGTGGGACGGTATCTTAGAGTACTCAGTCACGATAAACAAATCGGACATGTTGAGCTAGAGATCGTAGTGCATGTGTATAAATGTTACTATTTCCAAAACCCTATGCACATGGCTTCCCTACTTTTGTTGATTGCGCGGATCGCGGTTGATGGTACCTGTTTTAGCCCCCTACCGTGCCAAGCATGGCACGGTTACATGGTTACAAGCGCCCACCGCGTGGAGGTAGAGGTAGGTGCCCACGGGCCTGCGAGCGCACCCCCTCTGGGGCCGCCGCCCCTGCGCCGCCGGCGGGCGCCGTCAGGATTATATTGATGTACGAGTATCAATCGCCAACGCTAAGGATTATGACGATATGCTGATGCCGCGTAGATAAATACATCGCCTACCGCAACTAGTCGCTATTTGATGTCATCTGCCACACAGAATTTTTTTATTTCTCAGCTTGCAGCAAATTATTAAGGTGTGCGGATAATCGAAATGCAAGTGCGGGTATATAATATGGATTACAAAAAGAACATAAGTACGGGTATATCGATATATACATATAATTTCAAAAACCTTTTTTACAAGAAAAAACAGTGGAGGCCACCACGCAAAGAGAAGTTAAGAGGGAAAAACCTAAGCCCGAGGAACAGGAAGGCATGCCACAGCGTCAGCACTGCCCTCCTGCAAAGCGTCGCGGAGATAGGAGCCCAGAGTAGGATGAAGAGCAGCAGAATGACGTTGCATAATTTCGGTATTCATAATTCATTTTAAAGAAATACATTAATCAGTGGAATCCACCGAAGGAGACACTAGCGGTAGTATTCACGACTCACAGCGAAATTACATGTGCGCATTCATGTTTTCATTATTATTTCGGGATGGGGCGATGGTACCATCATCTGCAAGCTTGAACTCATCAGAAGGCGTTGGATCCTTTCATTATCCCGCGCGGTATTCCATCGCTGCTAAGCATTACTGCGTTCACAATCTGATGCCTGCCTTGTCACCGCGGGTCGAGTAGTTGCCCAGTATTTCCGGTGCCTGCTCTGCTGGACAGATCGGATTCATGATCCGTACCACACTATCCAGTCGCGCTTGCGTCACCCGTTACGCCGGCGGACCGTCAGCAGACTCAGCGCGTGCGTACCCGCAATTCCGTACCAAATGTACGAGCATCACCCCCATTCTTACGCAACAGTGTCTACTTTAATATTCTTATTCCGTGATCCTCTTGTCACTCTACTTGCCCTTTTTGTTTCCCCTCCCAGTTTCCCTGCTGTCCGTGCCAATCTCGTTTTCCTGTAATCCAGTTTTTTATTATTCATATTCGCGATAATGCACGCTAAATAATGAGGGACTACCATCCGCAACACCTCGTCATTAATAATAGTCGCTAACAATAATTTCTTTGATTACACAGAAAGCAGTAGAATTTGCAAGAGTAGAAGTGAAAAGAAAAGAAGAGTAGAGGCAAAGAAGCAAGCCCCCCCCCCCCCCCCATCCCTCAATTTTATTTGTATGGATATTGTAGTACTTGAGCAGAATTGCGCTAGTGGCAAGATAAAAAAGTCACTCCCGCAACTTGTCTTCAATAATTAAGGCAATGCATAGTTGTGTGAACAAGGGTGTAATATGCCCTATGCAAGTATAAAATGGAGAGGGGGTGGGGCACTTTGCGGAACCATGAGCAAATTACATTCAGCATGGATCGTTCAGTACTTCAACTTTACACATCTACTACTTGTTAAAGAAGGTCACTTCCATAAATTTTTTACGAAAACAATTGTGGCACTTCGCCTTATGAAAGCTAAATGCAGACACAAATATGTTTTGTTCTTGCTCGCTGCTCATGCCACAACAAGTGGAAGTGCAAATGGAGGGAAAGATGAAAATATGTCTTATTGGAAGTGTTCAACAATATATTGTAATTGAACAAAGGAAATTGTCAAAAGGTTTTGTCACCTCCTTGTACAACACCAGGCTTAAGATAGCTCCATCCTAGCTAGCTTGCACTTGCTCTTGCTTGGTCCTCGTGCCAGTTGATGGGGAGGACTCTCATAAAATTTGCAACATACGAGCGACGCGGCTTGTCTACCTCGGGAACTCATACTAGCGCGTCGTCTAGCTAATTAGAATAACTATGCGTACATGTACGTACAATGAGGTACTTATAGTTCACTACACATCATTAATTCATTAGCCTTTCTTGTATTTGCAGTAGCGACGTAACCACGTAGTACGTACTTCCGATGGAAAAGCACGAATAAGATTATTGACATTGAAATTGTATTAGTAGAACAATATATCGGCAAACGGGACCGACTGGTGTCTAGCGGCCATCCATACTATGACATCTAGGACACTTAGTAGAACAATTTGGCCGGGTAGTGTTCGGCCATGTGCACCTATCGACACATCTATATGCAATTTGTACCGACATTCGTCGGAGATAAAAATCTATAAGCAACCGCATTTATTGCCATAGTCCCCCCGCCTAGGCGATAACAACACAAATTGTGTTACAATCAAGTAACAATATCTAAAACTAAATCCACTTGTCAAGAATGCAAAATGAAATTGCTGCTCGACCTTCACGATGCACGGCACGCTCCCACCAAACCGAGGTGCCGACCGGCCTAGGCTGATCGGCGTTCGAGAGGGTCGACTACGGGCCACGCTACACTCTTTCCATAAAGTCCGTTACTAGTGAAATAGGGCCTTTCGCATAGGGCCTTTCGCGTAGGGCGGGTGTTTATCATGTAGGATTTCTAGGGTTTAGCTGTACTTTAACTCGTTGAATAAGCGGATCGATACTTGTGTTGACGGTGAAGTTAAGGGGAAAGTGGGGCACAAATGGGGCCCGTCACGGCTACCATATGACGCATAAGGGTTTGCGGCCCAACCCCGATTTCGGGGCATACCATGATTCGGGCGCTTCGGAATTCGGATTTCCACACTTTTGCTCGTGAATACTCCCAAAATCAGCGACACAACATGCGGTTTTCATGATCCCAACATGTTGTCCGCAAACATGGGAGCACGTGGGTGTGATGGCATGTGCCGTAAAGATGATTGACGTGGGCGGGATAGGGGCCGGAAACCCACAGCTTGGGAGGCCTAAAAAAGCCTAACTTTGCCGTACGGTGTCCGATTTGAAACTCAGCTGCAAATGGAAGCCCTTCCCCCAAGTGAACATATGTTTTCAATTACCGGCCGGTTTTTGCGTCAAATCCGCCGTCCGATGTCATCCTGGCCCTCGTACAGCCAACTAAAGCTTTTAGGATTTCAAAATCTGCCACATTCGCGCGGGTCTAGCAACCCCTTGACATGTGGTACCCGCACACCCGCTCCGCCAATACGCTCAACAATCAGCGCTCTATATTTCCTCTATTCACGGCGTTGCCCATTTCATGCCCCATGATGGCATGGTGCCGCGCCATGTGCCGCATGCCAAGTAAAGGCCCGCGCTAGGGTACTCTGAAAGGTCCCAGCCATATTTCACGCCCGGCAATGCGCAAGGTTCAAAGGCCATCGATCCGCGCGCTAGGGTGCTTACACTCCAAGTCAACCGCCCCTCAAGCCCAACATGTCCCTAGCCCTTACTCCTTGGTTATACTCTCGGGCACGTGGCGCCTAGTGCACACGACATGCCATTCTCGGTGTCGCCGCTCTATAGACGGCCGGGCGCAACACTCTCGGCGGATACTCGTGCAATTTAGGGTTTCAAGGACGACAATGCGGTTTCACTCGATGTGGACGAGGTCGAGTAAATCCTTTTGATAAAAATAGAAATGCTCATCATGGCTCTGCTGTTGCGCATAGTGTCCCGCGAATAAGACAAAAGAGTACGAAACACAATAAAGCGTAAAATAGCATGTGCGCCGAGTAGCGACTTCCGTCCAATACGCCATTCCGCCCTCGATACACATCCCGCAAGCGAGAAGGACCCAACTTCACGTGCAGAACGGCCGAGACTCGCTGCATATGTTTTTGCTCCCCATTTACACCGAATATGATACGGTACTGCAACAACAACTCGATAACGTACTTCGATGCTGCTGCTGCACGTCCTATGCACGTCGCCGTCGTCAACGAGGGGTTCGTTGATCATAGATTACATAACTACAGCGGCGGCCACACCCCGTCGCGCCCCGCCACACCACGCTATGGTGTATTTTACCCACAGGCGGAGCATATAGCGAGCTCGACCGATTTCCAACACCTGCGCTATATGTCGACTCATACTCCCATTGGCAGGAAAGTCGCTATCAACGACAACAGACAACTAATGTATGTCACTACGACGAATGCAAACCGCAATCGTTTCCTAAACATAAACTTATTATTCCGGCACACGCTAGTACTAAGGATGTACTCCTTACTATCCTCGCTCGCTCGGCGTTGCGCACGCGCACATTCCGCCGCGCGCAGTGTTTCATAGCCGACAAAACGCCCACCTCATCCAATAACACTGCTAAATATTTCCGGCGATTGACGCGCGCATGCAGCCACCTTCACGTCGACACGACGCGTTGACATAACACATGATAGTATCGCCGCAGTCAAATTAGGCGGTGCGAGTCAAGTTCCAATAAAACTGCGAAAGTCGACAAGCTTTCGGGTAAGCAGCCGGTTGCACGTCGTCCCGAGTCACGACAGAGTCTGAAGTACATACTATGCTGCAAAATGATATCGCCTAATACACCGCCGTTGATGCCTGGCTCGATGCGTACTGTCGTCGTCGTCTTGCAAGCGAGTGGGACTCCGTAGCGGTTGAAGGCCGCTTACGAGCGACACGCCGGTGTGGGTAATCTTTCCGACAAGTACTGCCCGGGTCGCCTGACTCGGTATTGAAGGACGATGGAGGTGTGGAAATGAACCGTGACGGAAACTTGATGAATAAAGCTAGCGATCACCGCGCTACGGCGTCTTCTCCTCCGAATCATCGGACATCGTCTCGAGCATACCCGCAAACCTGAGATGGGAGAAATATCCAGGCAAAACTCCCTCAGGGTCGCGGTTCGGTGATATTCATGCAGCTGCTTAGTGCTTACATTGAAATTGCATACATGGAGCTATGCAATCAAAGAAGAAAGAGGGTGGTAAACAAGCAAACAAGCAAGGGCATTATCAAATCAATGCAGGAAATTGGCATCGGGATAATAATTACATTTGATTTGACGTGAAAAGATAATGTGTTCCGGTACTGAGTATCAGCAGCGCAATAATAACTGAGTGTGGCGATTATGTATTGTGTGGCGGAAGGTGCCTTGGAGCAGGTATCAGAAGGGATGACTGACACTGACACTGAAACACGGACATGCGCGCACAAAACTGTCGAGCGTGATCTCAGCTTGTGGGGAACAGCCGACACAAGCAATGAGACGAAGTGGTGCAAAAAATACGTTTTACACGGCGATGAGCCAACCGATTTGCAGCATGAGGGGGCGAAAGGGTGAACCACACAGCCCGCGTCAGATCAACAATACATGAGAAAAGCCACAAAATGCTTGCCGAAACACAGTTAACACGGGGCACTGAAAGGGCAATGAAGAAATACAATAACAAATGGGTGCATGATGCCCAACACTCGCGAGTGCTTGTGAGGAAGGGCAGCGCGCACCCGAGCTCCCTCTGACGGTGCCTCTCCGCCCCCGCATGGCCAAGCGCACTCCCGCTTCCCAGGGTGGAAACTGTGTCTCTACCGGTAAAGACCACCGCACTGTGGCATACCGCCACATCACACAGACACACACACACTGTCACACGTAGGCATCCCCCCAACTACAAACACATACACCCAACCATTCCACACACTCACATATACATACATACACACACGCGCACGCACATACCCAATCACACACCTACGCACATTCACATACAAACACACACAAACGCACATTCACATACAAACACACACGCACACACACACACACACACACACACACACACACACACACAAGACAAAACACTGACAAACAAACATTTGGCAAGCAAATTTGCAAATACTCTTTCAAATCAATCAAACAACGTTTTACAAAGTGCACATGCATTGAGATACACATGAACTGTATTAGCAAATGCACACTTGCTGCCCACATACCCCAGAATAAACAATATAGAAGCAAGCTCCAATAGGAATACATGCCCTCACTTACTCATACATGAACTGACATATATACATCTACAAATGTTCTTTCACCCAAATAAAAAGTATGCTTTCCGCTACGCGCATGCATGCTCATAAAATTGCATTAACAAGTGCACAACGCACGCACCTCCATAAAAATAAGTAGACAGAAGAAAGTGCCAACACAAGTACGGACTCATTCACACATACATAAACACCACATACACACGTTCACACTCAGCGACAGTACGCTGGTGCCGTTGCACATAAAACATGACAACAGCATGCAACGCATCCGCGCGCAGTGGCACCTCACCTTTCCGTGCTCTCCGTCTCGCTGCGCCCCAACACTCGACGCAGCTGGCGTGCGCTCGGTGCGGGGACCTTCTCCAGATCGATCTCCGTCGTTCGCCCATCCACCACCACCGCCACCCTCGTTGTCGCAAGCAGTTCCAGGTTGGGCTCCGTCCCGTCGAACCGATCCCCCCAGCTGTGTATCTGCACCCCCGTCACGATGGCGTAGTCCGCCTCACTCACATCCACCGCCTCCCCAATTAAATACCTCAAGTCCTGCGGTGTAGGCGGGGGGCGGGGGCATGCACAAGGTTCGCCTCACTAAAGTTAACGTGAAAGTAGTTAGGGTTTTCATTGGGACCTTATTTCTTGCAGGTGCAGTTGGAGGAATGGAGCGAACGTCGGAAATTTGGCGCTCCGCCTGGCGAGTAAATTCCACGATGCCCATCTTCTCTACTTGCTTCCCCGCCTGTATTGCACCAACAGCGCAGGAAGCGTCACCCACTGAAAGGAATACCTAGAGGCGTCACAAGCGGTTATCTTCCACCGCAGCATTTGTTTACCCCGTACTCAGACACTCATTCACGTCTGTTCTACAAATTACATGTATTTGGCACTTTGCATTTGGCTATTTTGCATTCATTTATACATATACTCAGTTGAGATTCGGTTTGCTACGTGTAAACATTCGTAAATCTACAAGTTAACAATTACTGACGCAATGCGTGGGTGTACAAATATGCCAACCTCACATGCATAAAGGGTCACGTGTCTTTGGTTGGGCTGCCCGTCATTCTCATTCGTTCATTGCTCCCCTATCCACCAAAATAAAATGGCCACCCACCCATCCTCCCATTCAAACGTTGATGTATTCACTTGCCCAAAGCCATTTATTCAGTTAGTCCGCTTCTATGCCTGCGGATTTGTTCACTGCATACATCATTTTCAATTATTAAATCATGAAATCACACTGCTGATGTACTTGAATCGAAGTGGCCGAACCAACTCCTGTCCCAACTTCGCTTGCGTGACATGTTCAATGGAGTCCTTGGCATCTCAACTCATCGCAGCGGGAGAGGATGACGCTGAGTGGAGAGGCAACTCACCTTCTTGATCCGCTTCGCCAATCGCTGTTTTAGGATAGAATATTCGGGGTCTGGAGGACTGTGGCCTGCTGAAAGAGGGTCACACATTTATTCCTATCAGCGCCTCGCTATTGGTATGCCTCATGGATGACAAAATGCGGGCTGTACGTGTGGGGTTCAAGGACGCAATGGGGTGCATATTGTGGGAGTATGGGGAATTGGATTAGGGCGCGGTCGATGACCTTCCGTGTCCGTGAGGTATCTGCCGAGTCCATCCTTTCGAAACTCTCCGAGGGCGGCTATCAGTGCGCCGCAGGCACAGTTGGTGGTCTGCTGCCCCGGGCGAGCCATGCTGCCCACGCGCCCCTTTGCATCGATGGCGATGTGGGGAGCGGATACGAAAATGTACCTTTTCTTGAAGCGCGGCTGCGAATGGGAAGGGGCGTTGCCATTGGATGTGAGGTCAGTGGCAACATTCCGTACGTTTACTCAGTATGGCGTTCAAAATGGGTGAGACAAATCTGGGTGTGACTATCCGTGTGTGCATGCGTGCGTGCGTGCGTGCGTGTGTGTATGTGTGTGTTAGTGTGTGTGTGTATGTGTGTGTGTGTTCAACTACACGTGTGTGCTAAAGGAATAGAGGGGGGGAAGGAATGAGTATATGCTTGTGTATTCGTGGTGTATGTTGAGTCAGCTAGAACATATATATATATATATATATATATATATATATATATATATATATATATGTTGATTGCACATACACTATCTGCACATTATTCAACGCTGCCATCTACAAGGTGCGCGCGCGCGTGTGTGTGTGTGTGTGTGTGTGTGTGTGTGTGTGCGTGTGTGTGTGTGCGTGTGTGTGTGTGTGTGTGTGTGTGTGTGTGTGTGTGTGTGTGTGTGTGCGTGTTTGTGTGTGCGTGTGTGTGTGTGTGTGTGTGTGTGTGTGTGTGTGTGTGCTTCGGTGACAGTGCCGTTCACATCCCTCATGAAGCGTGCACCTTTGAGTGTGCACGCGCACATGCACATGCTACACCGATCAAACTGACTGAAGCAGACTGTAGTTTGTTCGGGGATGGAAGTTCACTGATGAGCAGAAACAAAACGGGTGTGGAACGGGAAAAAACAGACGAACCTGTTTAGGCGCATGGCTGAGACCCGCCTTCATGCCAGTCACACCGCAAGTGAGGCCGCCACCGAGGCCGTTGATGTTAAACAATAAAGGGTAGATGGCCTCGATCTTCTGGCGCAGGGGGTTGGTGGCCTCGTCACGGCAGAGGTTGACGACGCCGATGGAGTTGTCGCCGTCGAAGCCAAACGCGCACAGAGCCCTCTCCAGCCGGAACAGCAGGTCGTCCGCAACGAGGGCAGTGGGGAAGTGCGCTCGCACGGCGTCCAGTCGACCCGCCATATAGCCCACCTCGGCCGTCATCGCGCCCTCCTGCACCGCTTTCGTGAGACGCGAAGGAGGCAGCGACGGCGGCTCTTGCGGGAGGAGAGCGAGCGGCGAAGGGGCCGGAGACGACACACCACCACCTCCATCGGTGCTGGTTTTGGCGAGGGATACGCCGGGGCCTGAACGAGTAGCGCACGGCGCGATTGAGAGGGGCGAGGCACACTCTCAGGATTACGCGCGTCGAGCTCTCCATAAATCTTCAGCGTGACTGCACGTATATGCAACACACCAGTCCCATCTCCCAACACACACACACACACACACACACACACACACACCATCCAAACGCAGCGGCCATCTATCAATCAGCGCTGTACAGTTCAGACTTCTTAGTGTACCAAAAACTGCCGATGCATAATCAGGCTTTGCCACAGCTCGTGATACAAAGCGGCCTACATCATCATTTTTTTATCATAGATTTGAAAAATGTTTTAGATTGCATTTCCACAAAATTTCACTTTCTGCATCACACACCCGATTTTGCCGCGGTTACGTCGTCTTCGTAACGCCTTTACACAACTCTTATGTGCGGATGCAATAAGGCAGCAGAAGAACACAATGTCCGTAGGAGCCCATACAGCTACAGCCGCCGATAAAATGCCCTCACATCTAAGAACAAAACAAAGTACACTTTTCAGTCACCCTCAAGAGGGGCCAATTCAAAACCTACCTTCGCCCCATTTACTTAACGACAAGGTTCCATCACACAAAGTCCGATTTACTTAAAAGTGACGTCCTCTCTTATCTGCTGCCACCCACAATCACGTGCGACAGATAACATTCGGATGTGTATGCTACTCTCACCGAATATACGAATGCAACAAGGTCAAAACACACTTTCGCTTCTGCTCCGTACGACAATTTACTGCTCATTTCATGTCGGCGGCGCAGTCCAATGCTTCAACTCGCAAACCCACAAACGACCCCGCATCTTAATGCGACTATGCCAAAATGTGCAGTTCATCAAGTGGCCGGGGACGACACACCACCACCGCCTCCACCACTACCACCATCGGTGTTGCTGCTCTTGAGTGTCGTCGCCGTCGTTGTCCTTGTGGTGGCGGAGGCGGAGGGTGGGAAACGTTTGGGCGTAGTTGCGGGTCGGTCCTTCACGCTTGATTTGGTCATTCCTTCGACAAAGATCTCGGCGAGCACGAGAAGTGTCACGCCGGGGCCTGAACGGATAGCGCGCACATTGTGATTCAGTGGAGAAGGGATTATTTACATATCCCGGACATTCCGTGTGTACATGGATTAACAGGGATGAAGGGGGGAGGGCACTCTGAGGACCGCACGTGTCGCGCTGTCCATAATCTAACAAATAATGGCCCTCCTTCATACCACACACCAGCGCCCCACTCAAACACAGAGCTACACATCAACGCGGAGTCTAAATCACGGCGGCCATCTCTCAATCATCATTACATAGTTTCCATAATATCGCAGCCTGCCTGACGGCATTTTGAAACAAAGGGGCCTTAGACCACAAGGACTTCAATTCCCATAACGAGCTGCAACCCAATATGCGTTTCGCTTATTTGGAACAGTGCCACTCCACGATTCCGCAAAACCCAACCGTCAACGTGATAACCCCAACTTTGTAACGCATATGTCATCTTGCAACTGTTTCCATACAACTCTCACACTTGTATAATTAGGCACTAAGAAGACAGAGTCCCCAAACAGAAACACAAACTGCCCTCACATATACCTAAAAACACAGCCGCATTGGATTTGTCTTGTGATGCTCTCCAAAAATGCCATATATCCATATTAATCACAATTCGGTACATAGAACTTCTTCCAAATAAAATGTTGCGGCTTCACTGAATTGCTTCTTGAATCCCAACAATATGGTTTATTCATAACCCACGCAATCCCCACACAATGAAACGAACACTTGCATCGCGCACGCACGCACACACGCACACACACACACACACACACACATTTCATTTAAACTCGCAATGCACTTGGAATAACCCGCGGCTGTTGCGACGCACAATGAAGTGCGCCAGGAGCAATTCAAATTTGAGTTGTACTCTTATCGAATTAGGATGCAAAACTGACGACACCAACATCACTTATGCTCAGCATCGATATTATCCATTTATTTCCGATTCAGTATCGACCTTGCTGACTTAACTTCGCGAAGTGCAAACTCACAACCGGCATTGCATTGGAATTCGAATATGCCTTGAAGTATAGTCACGGGTAAGTATTTTCAACCGTACACTATTCAAAAATGAACTCAACAAAAAAATTTAAAAACTCCACTGTCGATACAAAGGCAATTACTGCATTGGCAAAGTATTATTCAATCTATAAATCACTTAGTTAAAAACGACATTGACTTCCTTGACGACTATGTTCACGTCAAGAATAATGCAAAAAAAGGACTGACTTTGCTTCGGATGTCATGAGCAATTGCTGAGGAAAAGCGAAGAGGAGCAGCGGAGGGGAAAGAAGGGTGGGGGGAACTTGAAGACCGTGCGTGCGTGTGCGTGTGTGTGTGTGTGTGTGTGTGCATGTGTGTGTGTTTTGTGTGTGTTTGTGTGTGTGTGTGTGTGTGTGCGTGCGTGCGTGTGTGTATGTGTGTGTGTGTGTGTGTGTGTGTGTGTGTGTGTGTGCGTGTGTGCGTGCGTTTCTGTGAGTGTGTGTGTTGGGGGAGGGGGAGTTGTTGGTGTGGGAGCCAGGGGGAAGGAAAGGAGGGGGGGGGGCGCACCAAAGTCCCTGGGCCTCGATTGCTTGGTTTCTGCCAGTGCTGGCTGTTCCGCGGCTCGCCATTTTTCGAGCAACTCCGTCCGTGACTCCCCCGCTGCCTCATTTGCCGCGACCTGCTCCTCCACCATCACCTTGGCGCTACTCAGCTTCTCGCGCAACCTGGCCACATCGTCCGTCCCCACTTCCTCCTCCACAGGTACCACAGCTTTCGTCACCGCCTCTGTCTCCACCGGCACCACCTCGTCCTTCACCGCCTCTGTCTCCACCGGCACCTCGTCGTCCCTCGCCTTGTTACCCTCTACGACCTAACCGAACACATATGCACATTCACCAACACAAACACACACACACGCACATTCATCAACATAAATAAACACACACACACACACACACACACACACACATACGTATACACACACTCACACACTCACACATTCATACACACACACACACACACACACACACACACACACGTACGCACACACGCACACACATACGCTCGCAGCCTTTACGTTTCCTACACGTCGCGTTAAAATGTTTAATCTATTGTCGGAAAGATTAGCTAGGGTAATTGGTTCTTAACGTTAGGGTAACCAAAATACGATAGACCCTAAAAGTATTGTCGTTAAGAAGCTTTAAACAAAAAACTTCTTGTGCGCTAGCTTATTCCAAACTACATTACGGGTCACTACATAATGTGTCCAAAGGGAAGGACATCGGGAAAAAAAACAGACATCAACACTTCCTATCGATTGAAACTCAACGCGCGTCCTAAAAGTATTTCAACTCAAAGAAAACTAATCTCGTGACATTTATACAGAAGAAGCAAAAACCATTTCTATTAGTAGAATCATTTACAAGTATACTATAGTGGAAATCTAGTGGTACGACAAAATACCACATTTCGCAAAACACTCTCAAACTAACATAAAATCATGTTAACTTTGAGCGGATTTCCTACAGCCCAACACTAATGAATGCACATGCTTACAAGCTCTTGACTCTCTAGTGACCCGACTCGGTGAATATTCAGAGACCGAAATTGACAACCTTCGCTGTTATAATGAGGAGGGATTGGCACACAAAGATAAGAATACCAAACACCGAACGCAGCATGTGCCACAAAACAAGTACAGGTCGTCGGTTAATGCGTGGAGTACCTTGAGCGGGGCAGGTGGCGCCGACTGAGTGCGGCTGAGCATCGCAGCGACGGCCTTGAGAAGAAATAGAGTGGCGAGCAGTGCAACGGCAGGGGCGAGGGCGAGGGCGGGGGAGGCGGCTATGGCGGCGAGCTTGGCTTGCAGGGTGAGGGAGGGAGAGAGGGTGTTGTGGAGGGAAGCGGCCCAGGTGGAGGAGCAACCCTGCGTCAGCATGCCTGCCCCGTGTAGAACGCCCGCCCAGGCGGCCACGATGGCGCCGTGCAAGGTCGTGCAGGCCTCTCGGGCGGCGGAGGCGCACTGCGGCAGAGAGGTCTGCAGCCACTGGAAAAGCGGTGCAATGGGGCTCTGCATCGGCGCATCGCTACTGTTGGTGGCCGCGCGAGCAGAGGTTGCCGTTGCTGCTGCCACGAGACTCAGCGCTGCGCACACCTACCAACAGTCACACCACAGGGTGCATCACATCAGCTGCCGCCACTGCCGCCCACTCCTTCGACCTCCTCCTTCACTCCCAAACATTGAACATAGTTTCTCTTTTCCTCCAACAATCCGACACACTCGCATTGGTTCTCTCTCTCTCTCTCTGTCAATGCTAATTCCTGTACTCCGTTACACTCCAACTGAGCACAAAAACAAATCCCGAGTCCCATTATGACAGTCGTCCCTCTTTCCAGCTTCCTCTCCAGCTTCACCATCTCATCCCAACCTCTCTGGCTTTCCCCTCCCCTTCCCTCCTCTCCTGAAAAATGTATACACCCATCGCACGCCTCCATAACTATGGGCGCCACCTCACTCCACCTTCCACCCTCTCAATGACCATCCGCCGTCATACCCCCTTAAACTCCCACCTACTTGTTGAGCAACTGCTTTCATACTGCCATGCAAACATCCACCCCCCTTGCTCGCCAGCCTCCCGTCCCATGAAATACCAAAGCACTAACCGCTGTAACACCACCCCTCCTCCCTCACCCGCGTCGTTATGTGCAGCATGACTCTGCCAAAAGCATCATCACTTGCCAAAAGCATTCGACCGTCAAAATCGCCTCTTTCCCCTGTCATCGTTCGTTTTCACTATATTTACGTTGGTAGCATGTACATTTGCTTTTAATACATGACCCACCTCGCCTCCCTCAGAGCAAACGATCTCTCCCTCCCTCCCTCTCCCTCCCTCTCTCTCTCTCTCTCTCTCTCTCTCTCTCTCTCTCTCTCTCTCACTCTCTCTCTCTCTCTCTCTCCCCACCCTCCCTCCCCCCCCCCCCCTCTCTCTCTCTGTCTCTCTCTCTCTGTCTCTCTCTCTCTCTCTCTCTCTCTCAAACACATACACACACACACACACACAAAATACTTTCACTCACACACACACACACACACACACACACACACAGCCACATAAACACACACACACACACACACACACGCACACACGCACACACCTCTTTCAGGTTCAACCGGCGCGTCAGAAAGTATGTCGTTGCTCCCCCGCGCACATCGCATTTGTTACCCCAGAATGACCACACAGACACTTTCGTCCCCCTACGCACGCAAACGCAACCAATAACACGAAGCACCATCGTTATGCACCCTATTCCCTCGTGTCCCCCTTTATTTTTTTGTTCGTCCACCGCTCAGCCGACAAACGCATTCCCCAATATTCGCTCACCCTATCCCGCAAGTCGCGCGAAAAAAAGCTCAACAGCTGGCGGGGCGGGTGACTCACTGCAGCCGTTCGTCGCACCAGACGCGTGCTGTCGCTGCTGCGCGCGTTCGTCACACCATTCGGCGCATCAGCTGCACTGACCCACTGCAACATCCACCACAACACAGCGATAGTGGTTCAGTCAAGTGGGCGAGCCAACCGACATCCGTGACACCCCTCACACCCTCGCCGCGTTGAAAGCGGCTAATTGACACTCGGGCAGGCCGAGAGACAGCAGCAAGCCGAGTTCGTCACAAGTGGTATGGCGACGGACGTCGGATCGTAACAGCGCCGACCTCGACCGGTCGAGCCGCCCCCGTCTCCCTCGACTGCGGTGAGCAGACGGACGACGAGCGTTTTGAGTGTACATACTATGCCAACCGTCGCGACAAGCGAAACGTGCAAAGGGCGACAGGCGACGGGGCACAGTTGCAATGGGTAAGGCAGTGGTGAACATATTCGCATCGACGACACTTTAAAATCTTCGCCGAGCATTTCGGGGGTAGAGGTTATGACAGCCGACGAGGTGAGGGGGTGCGGTCGCGTGCGTAAGATTGGTCGCAACTCGGATGTACTAAATTAGGGGACAGTCGTGCTAGGGGTGACAGCCACCGGACCTGCTCGGGGGTTGACGCTTGAGTGGATGGGGAATGTGTAGCGTCCAGGCGAGTGATTTTGGTTCCGAGGCGCTGTTGCGCGCGGCCCCCTAAGGTCCGTGGCGGGAGACGAGCCGGACGGGGGTCGGCGGGTCTGGGCGAGCACGCGAAGGTTGCGGCGGTGCGGGTTATTGACAGGGTGCGCATCCTTCCGTTATTATTGGACGACTTCACCGCTCGCCGCATCCTTCCGGTGGCTCCATCAACGAGTCGAAACTGCCTCGAGGCAGCTTGCAGACACGTCGCCATTCTACTACAAAATTTCGAGCTTTTCGGCGGGTGTCCTAGCTGGTTGTCGCTGGTGCTGTGGGGCGCTGGACTTCTCAACAGCGATGGCGGTTCGTAGTTCGTAGCACCGCGGCGTTGTCACCCGAGCTGATTTGTCTGTATGTAAGGAATAAATAAGGGTTTAGGGCATGTGACCGTCGTCTTAATATTCTCGAAGCTGTCCTGCATCGTAGTATAGCACTGTGAGGAATATATGTGAGTACATGTACTGGACGCAGTATATGACCGCGATTGGCGCTGCCCGAGATTTTTCAGTGCTGATCTGGCACCGACGATCTGCTCCAGTTTCGCTTCAGCTTATTTGCTTGGTGAACCCTAAAATCGTGCGTCCATCGTCTGAAACTTTTTTACAAGAAAAAGCAGCGGAGACGAACAAGCAAAAAGAAGAAGAAACCTGCGACCTTCTGCGTATTAGGCGTGCGCTTTACCGGCGCACCGAAAAAGCATAGTTGACATATGTGGCCACATACCACATATGTATCAATCTACGACACTAGGCCCGAGGAACAGGAAGGCATGCCACAGCGTCAGCACTGCCCTCCTGCAAAGCGTCGCCGAGATAGGAACCCAAAGTGCCACGAAGAGCAGCAAAAACACGTTGTATGAACTCTCGCCGAACATCCCCCCAAAAACGCCGAAAAGGAACATAATAAGTAGCTCGACGAACGAAATTATGCATACGGACATAACGGTCAAAGTGCAAAGAACAAGAGTCAGCGATACCCATGCCAAGGAAGCGACGAATTGCCACCAAAATAGCCAGGCGATCAACCAACTCCGCCACCATAGGCGCCAACCGGCCTCCATCCTCCAGAGCGAAGGGATAGTAGTTATGGACCGACTGAACCGAAGGCGTGCCAAGCAAAGCGGAAGTGCGGCGGTCCGTATCGAGTTTGCCGTGCTGAGCTCCCAATGCAAGACTTTCCGGGAGTGGGAGACGAGCACCTATACGAGGAACATTGGTGTTCGTGCGAGCACTTGTAACCGTCACATCAACGAGAAGATGACGGTGTGGAGCCATGAAGTCTAAGCAAACCACATCCCCATGACGATCTCCCATTGGTTTGGGAGCGTCCATCGTCTCCAGCAACCACACGCTCCATCTCCACCAGCAATCATGAAAATTAAAGAGATACAATAAGTTTATGATGGAAATAAATGGGGTTTAACGATGTGTTCACAAGAAAATGGAGTGGAAACCGCCAAGCAAAAAGGAGCAAGGAGGGAAAACCCCCACATGCCTCAACCTGTGGAACAGGAAGGCATGCCACAGCATTACAACAGCACTAGTTTATGACGGAAAGAGCAAGGAATAGGAAAAATATCGCTCATCACGCGATAAATAGTCCATAAACAATGGGAATTTGATCCAATTTCGCGGCGCGCGCTTTGATGGCGGTTTTTCTTCGCCGTGTCGCTTTTCATAATCGGAGTTCTTACGGATAAAAACCGTCCCTTACGGTAATTATTTCGCCGGTATCGATTTAGAGATAGCGAGTAAATATATAGTACAGCGCAATTTCATAATAATTGCGACGACATACCAGGTACTTGTACGGTATTACTGGCACCCTACCCTGTACCATTAGCACCGTCGCCATCACCTTGGACAGCAGACCGCCGCGCCCGACGTCACGACAACCAACGACAATACAGGTAGTGCCACCACCAGCCAGCCATACGCACCTATAGCAGTCCTCGCTGCACTGCGATAGCAGCCACGGCAGTGACCCGCCTGGATTTGAAATTTGCCGTCGACCTGCGCACAGTCAGGACGTGGACCCCTGACGTTCCCGTTTTCGCAAATAGGCGCGAGCGGTGGACCCCGTTGGTTGCCCCCCAATATAGAGTGAGTGGCGGCGACGAGTGTTGCTGGCGAGTGCGCACGGGCGATCATTGACTGCGATGGAGGCGCAATGGCACAGCTCGCGGCACTTTTTGGGCCTGCAGGCCACCCGGGCGCGCTGGCTTCCCTGCGCTGCACCCGCGCCGCCAGACCACGTTGGCCGGACCGTGGCCGATAAGCTGTGCGTGCTGGGCGGATGGCACGAAGACACGGAGGTGCGCTCGGCCGGTCGATCGCCATTATTCCCTTTCCGTCTCTCGAGGCAACACCACCCGCGATGTCTCCACTCCGAATAACATAACACCTGTTTGACCACGCAGAAGCACTATCTTTGGGTGGCAGACATGAGGGTGGGCCTGCTGGGCGACGGAGGCGCGCAGGTCGTGGCTACAGTCTTCCCTCCCTCCCAACTGTACATGTACAATATTCAGTAGTACGAGCAGCGAGTTTGGGTGTTCTTTATTCTACGATGCCTGATGTTGCGTCGCTTACGACAGGTGGAGGAGGCGGACGCGGCAGTGCAGGCGGCCTGGCAACATGAAGGCCGCGTCACGGACATGCAGGTGGCTGGGTTGGGCGGCTTTGGCGAGGTGCTCGTTATGCTGAGCTCCTCAAACGGCGGTCTGTCCTTTTTGAAGCTCTTCACGCCGCGCGAGCAGGGGGCACCGGTGACGGAAGTGGAGGTGCGTATCTACCCACACCATCGTCCACCTTCCCCCTGTTTGGCCTCATGAGAGGGGTGCTGTGATTATACCCGGCTGTATCTTTGTGTTTATTTGTTTGGACTATACTTGTTAGCCAGTGCCTGCGCAACTTTGTGAGCGCATGAAGGAGCATTGGCATAATTCTTTGCGCCTGCGTGTCAGAGATGGTGTGTATATGTCATAGAAATTACGCTCATTATGTTATGTTGGCGTTTGTTTTGTGTTACTGTAAACTTGCGTGTGTGTGTGTGTGTGTGTGTGTGTGTGTGTGTGAGTGTGTTTGTCTTCGAGTTTTCATGCATTAATGTGCGAACTTGCAGATGTGCTATTGTGTGTCTGTGTGTGTATGTGTGTGTGTGTATCTCTGTGTGTATGTGTGTGTGTTTCTATGATAACGGGGCCATTGTTCTGAGGGCGTGTGGGTGTTATCGTAGGTGCGCGGGGGTACGAGCGAGGACGATCAGCAACTTGCGGAGTGGCTGCCTTCGCTGCATGCAGGGCCAGTTGCTTCGGTGGACATGTGCGAGCGCGTGCAGGTGCTCACCGCAGGCCTGGACGGTCGCATCTTTGTGCTGCCAGCGGGGCCAGACACGGCGGCGGGGACGGCGGTGAAGCCTTTCCATGACAGTGCGGGCGCGGAATCTTTCTTCAGCGCGCGATGGTGGTCGGGGGCCAAACAGACCTTCGTTACGGTAACCCCTGTCACACACACACACACACACACACACACACACACACACATACACACACTCGCAGCCGCGCGGACACTCGCGCACGCACGCACTCACGCATGCATACAAGTACAGGCTGAACACCTGCAGTATTAGTGTGAGCTACTCTGCTTGCTGGAATTTGTGTCCTACATAATCTGATTCAGCTTGAATAGAAGCACTCCCCATTCTAGATGAAATCACAATCACATATACATTTTCAATATCTTGATCCACCCCCCCCCCCCCCCCCCCCCCCCATTCCCCTCTCTTTCTCTTCTCTTATCCTGTCGTTACCTTGCGTTCTTGGTTTTAAAAAATTGCACCTGGTAAACTTAATTTCTCATGCATATTTGTTTGCATTTTAATTCCTGGTTGTCCGCGTATTTTCGAGATACTAACCACATTTCATGTCCCCCTTCCTTTGTCACCCCCCCCCACAGGCGAGCACATCAGGTAAGCTGAGCAGGAGGGTTGCGGGCTTTTTGTGTTTGTGTGTGTGTGTGTGGATGGAGTTTTGGACGCTGATCAGGCAAGGCAAAGGGAGGGTTGGGCTCATTCAGCCGTGATGCGTAGGCGGGCTGGCGTGCTGGGACGCGCGGAGTGGGCCAAAGTCAGTCATGCGCAGTCCGCGAGACTGGCTCCCGATGGTGTGGACGGCCCTTGAGGTGGGAAGCCGGTGCGGAGGGATGTGCCTGAGAGTGGGGTTTCGTGTCAACGGAAACTAGACGCCACTTTTATCAACTGAAAAGGCATGTCGAATAACATTCCATGCTGCCTGTGTGATCCCTACATTAACGGATATCAGGGCTACTGCTGAGCAATCAGTGGCAAGTGTTGATAAAAGTTGGGCATGTTGCACGTGTTGGGTCAGTTGTGAAGGTCTTGTTAAGGATCGTTTAAGAGAGAGAGAGAGAGAGAGAGAGAGAGAGAGAGAGAGAGAGAGAGAGAGAGAGAGAGAGAGAGAGAGAGAGAGAGAGAGAGAGAGAGAGAGAGAGAGAGAGCGCGCGCGCGCGCACGTTTTGTTGCTTTCGGTTGTTTGCTAATCATGTGGGGTGGGTTGCGAGATAGACGGGCTGAGTCATGTCATTCTGGCTGTGCGCCTGCTGTTGTCAGGTGCATCCCGCACGGCCGTTGTGCGCGACGGGTGGGTCGCAGGGTGAGGTGGCCATCTGGGACCTCCGCTTCACATCGCGACCGGTGGCAAATTCAAAGGCGGAAGGCGCGACCACCAACGTTTGGGAGGTTCATGGCACCCCTGCCGGCTTTCATTTGCCTCCGTGTCACATTGTTCATGCTACTTATCCAGTCCCACCTCCTTTTTAAAGAGCGCACCGTTACTTGACGCAACCCACTTCCGCTGTGCATTGGGCAGATCCACTTTGACGTGAGTGAGCCGTTGATGGACAGCGGAATGCCTCAGCTGCTATTCTGCACGGAGGAGGGGACGTTGGTGGAGGTTCGCGCCCCTTCCTCATGCTGTTGTGAATGTGCAGGCGAATGCACGAATGACGGGATGTGTGCGTAAAACATGCAGAACAGAGATACATATGAGCGGAGGTATACATGACAGAAAATAACCCACAACGAAAAAATGATTGATTCATATGAATGTGAAATGTGAAAGCGATGGGCATTTAGTGAAGTGTGGCCAACCAAAATTAGCATAGCAGGTGAACAAATCACAACTCGTGGAATGGAATGTCAGCTATCGAGTAATCACACAATGTATGTACAGGGGGGGAATTGATTGAAAGCATTAACATTGTCAACAAGCACTATTATGCAAAAAAATGAATACGATATAGACTTGAAAAGTTAGTTCAAAGTATTGAATCAAACAAATGTTTATCATGACAGTATCTCTCACATGAAATATCTGTTTATTATTGATTTGTTTTATATTTGCTTCACGCACACTCACACACATACATGCACACACGCACACACAAATACACATACACACACATGCGCACACACACACACACACACACACACACACACACACACACACACACACACACGCACGCACAGTTGTGCACTCACCTATCGGTGCTTTGATTGCTTGGCAGGCAAAAGTTGGAGCGGACCAAACGTTGCGCTGTGAGACGCTCTACACCGAATCCAGCGCCGTCAACTCATTTGACATAGAACTCACCACGGGACGGGACATCCTCTGGGCGACCGACCAGGTGCGGGGGAGGGTGGGGAGTCGTTTGAGCTACATGTTACTATGATATCAGGGTTTCAGTCTTTTTTGCAGTAATGGTGCTGATTAAAAGCTAGGGTATTTTAGGTTAATATTTGGGGGTTTAGGGTTTGGGGCGTGAGGTTGTCTCTTAAGCTTAGTAATGGTAGCCAAGCTAAGGTAGCCAATGATGTGCCTTTAGTTGGTACTGGATTTGGGGTCAGGCTCTCCGTTGTGGTTGTGGTGATGGTGGTGGTGAAAGTATGCCTTATCAGGGTTTAATGTTTACGGTTTTCCGCCTCGCTGGTTGTTCATTGTTTAGGGTTTCGTTTCGGGCGGGGTGTCAAGCAAGACGGCTGCCCAATGGTCATGGTCTCGGGCGGTGGTGGCAGTCGCGACTCGTGGTCTGCCAGTTTTGGAATGTTTAGTAGGTTATAATGGCTGCAATGGTTTCTTTGGAGAATGTTTGGTGTTGCCGGTGCGGGGATGTGTTTAGGGTTTATTCTGGACACCCGCTCGAAGGCGCTGATGATGGGGTGGTACTGACAACGCTTTGTGTTCTTGTGTAGGAATGTGCGGGTTACTTGCGACGCCCACCGCCCTTTTAGGCATCACCTTCGCCACCTACCGCATGTTGCATGACAAGCATTGCGAGATGACCTTATTTGCTCATGGCGACAAATTACAAAAACACTCACGCAATGCGCTCAGCGTCGTCTCTCCCTCTTCTTTTAACACAATGGCTCTCCCACGGCGAACACAAGTGCCGCGCGCACAATGTAGTATGTGATGCCATGAAACCCAAATCACGCGCAATGAAAATGATTGACAACAATGCCGAGTTAACGGCTTCCGTCTCTGGGCGTACCCGTGCATTCATCTAGGTCTCGTAGGTTTCGAGTTTGCGCCGTGACCCACCCATTCCAACCCCTTCGCTAGCATTAACAAGACCCGAGTATCAAACATGCATGACAATATCTATCGCTACAACTGCACAAATAAAAAAAGGTTACAAATGATAAACCCAAACTCATTTGATTCACATTAGAACTGAGCGAGTTAATTGACAAAAAAATTATTTCCACAGTTTAGAGCATCGATTTTTCATTTAATTTGGAAACTGTCCCGTCCCATGTTGATTGAGAGGGGGTTTCTTCACGGTGGCCACTCAAGAGTCGCCGGCTCAGGTTTCTGATATTCTCACCTACCAAGGCGGTTGTATCAATACCACCTAGCACCAAAGCTTGGGAAATGGAAAATTATAATATTGACATGTTTGATTACATTTTCATATGTGTTGTAGCCCCAAATAGCAATCAGCGTACTGCACTCCTCCATAAAAGTCCGGACACGATTTCGCACCTTCGCAAGTAGAAAAGTAACCATGCGTCGATTTTATTGACAAATATCATGAAATCCTTGGCAATGCTTTTGCGCGCAAAATGGAATGCGCCGACAACTACGAGGGGGCGAGTTCGAGCACTGCCGGGCTTGTGTACTTGGGGTTATCGCGCCCGCACCCGTGCGGCACGCTCTTTTAAACAATCGCCGTGCTGGTTAGACGAAAAGAGTAACGGACGCACAACGCCGCAATATGAATGTTGATGCGACGGTCGAGCAAATATAATGCATAGACGAC
Organism: Tetraselmis chui; assembly: GCA_026401115.1. Classification (NCBI taxonomy): domain Eukaryota; kingdom Viridiplantae; phylum Chlorophyta; class Chlorodendrophyceae; order Chlorodendrales; family Chlorodendraceae; genus Tetraselmis; species Tetraselmis chui. The sequence goes on along the minus strand of JAPMLY010000448.1, from coordinate 162,294 downwards.
GGAGGGAGGAGGTGTTGGGCAGGCCGCTGTGGGGGAAACGCACGAAATCGCGTATGTAGACTTACCATCGATATGCGCACAACCCAAGGGCAAGCCGCTTTCGGCCACAATGTTCAAGCGATCATAATAACTTACTCATGTATGGTCAAAACGTTTTATAACTGGTACCGTTGGACGCATGTTTTTAATGCGCGTCGAAAGCACATACTTTCTAGAGTTCAAACACCCACAAAATCGATTTGTTATGAATTATTTTAATTTGCGAATTATTCCGGCAAAGCTGAGCCGCAGTTCCAAGCAACACCCATCGAATTCGGCTCACCTCATGAGGCGACTTATGCTTGGTTTGTCGATATATGTTGACCAATTCTTCATTTCTATTGACTTCCGAGCCTAATTCTTGACGCGTGCCACGCGTGGGGCGGGTGTGGTTGGCACAAGCACATACCCAAGCATTCCGAACACCACCGTCAACGTGATGCGTCCCTAACGGCCAAGTTGGACCTCGCCCCTCCCCTAAGCCAATCGCCCTCGCATGTCAACAGCGTGCAGTGTTTATCCAAACCTGCGTCATGTGCGTTTTTGCTCGCTTGCTTTCCAAAAAATCACCCGTGCCAGCGGCGTGAACTTCCGTGCTCTACTCACACACCCGCAAACCAAACCTCGCGCATTGAACACGGCACCCACGCCTCCAAACCCCCTCCAAAAAGCCCCCCAAAGTGAGGTTATGTGGAGCACAGAGAGACATGCAGCTTGGTATGAGCGCTTGAGCAATGCCCAAGCGTGGCGCTCAGAATGACGTGTGTACTTTAGACAATTTCGGGAATTTATGGGCTTAATTCGACAAACTCCACCGACAACACCCGCTTTAAGTTTAGGTCTAACCACCCCGGATGGCGGCTTACTGCTTGCTTCTCGGCTGTCCTACGATTGGGTGGTACTCGGGTATCGTCGTGCTTGACGTGGTGAGAGGGGAGCGTGTTCTTGACTAGCTTATGCTTAACATAATGCATGTCCAGAATTTTGTGGAGGAGTGTAGTTCCCGTAGCCTTGGTCCGCGACATATCCAGACGCAAGACCCATTTGGACAGTTAAGCATATGTGTCCCCTTAAGGCCGATTTGGGACACATGCCATGGCCGGAACGGCGTGCTAACCTATTGCAAAGTCATGTTGAATTACATCGACCGCATGAGTGATGGAATTTGTGTTCTCGGCGGTCATGCTTGATCTTTCTTGAAAGAGTTGACCAGGCATGCATCCGCCTCTAGAAGGGTGCATGTGGGCAAGTTGTTGGCCTCTTAGCGCCCTATTATGGTTTCTCCCGCCGTCCATGTCGCTCACGCGCACAAGGTGCGTCTTACGCGGAAATGATGTCCTCCGGCCTCCGCCGGGCGGTGTGGGGACGCTTCTTCCTATGGTGGGATGCCTTCTGCTGTCACGGCGTTATGTATCCGCGCCATGGGCCGTAAGCGTTTGCGCGTTTCCTCGCGTGGCACGTGAGTCGCCGCTTGGCGCCTCCACGTGTTGCGATTTCACAAGCGTCGCGTGGGAGTTCCTCGTGTTCCCATGTGTTGTTTCTCTCGTAGCTGTATGTGCACAATGCATTGCTTCACTTTTCAGTGTCTTGGATTCCGTGACCCTCATCATCAACTTGTCACTCTTGCCCTTTCGGTCCCCCCCCCCTAACCTAACAATTTCCATATCCTCGTGTCGATAGTAACCTTTATTATAATCCAACTCGCCGCCTTAGTTAGTGACACCTCTCCGTATAGACCACTACCGTACCTGTACAGGGCTGGAACGCATTTTAATAAAGCGAGCAAGGCATTTTCTTCTTATATTTCATTAATTGAAATTTATCAGCGGTCGAAACTGAGTTTATCATTCTTTCTGTGGCAAACAAGGGCGGACCCTCTGCCGACCCGCGCTCATCATTGAGCACAAGCACCTTTACCACCGAACGCCGTTTCAGAGACCATCGCCAGACTCCGAGACGAGAGGGCCGGGTGAGAGGCTAATAGGCCCCTTGATCAGTCGGAGAATTCCCTGAAGCCTTGCGAGTATCTCGTAGCAGCGAAGTTCCTTTGTGGTGACGCGATGTCAACGCACACGCCGGCGTCGCACGGCGACCCAGTACAGCAGCTGGGCTTCCGCGTGATGCGACTGTGCAAGCCCTCCTTGCACGTAGATACCCCTTTGCGGCTGAACTTGACGGAAGATATGGAGGCGGACGCGCAGCGAATCGCGTCCGTCGGTGGTAAGCACGTGATAGACGACGCGGCGGCTGCGTTTGCAGATATTCCTTTCTCGTCGCGCGTTATGCTGAGCGACTCGCTGGACGCGGCCGGGCTGACGGGGATGATGGAGCTGCCTCAGAGCTTTGGAACGATCTATTTGGGAGAGGTAGTGTTTGTGTGCCCCTAGGCCATCTAACTCGCCGCCTTCAACTCAAGCACAAAAGTGGAATATGGTTCCTGCTCGTCAGGGCCGGTCTTTTTTTTGGTTTTCCTGGACCATTGTTGCTACCGATTTAGCTTTAAATGGTATTTGATGTTTTTTCATGCCAGACTTTTTGCAGCTACATCAGCGTCGTCAACTACTCCGAAGAGGTTGTTTCCTCTGTTGTCGTCAAGGTACGATCCCTAAGGCCTGCTATATCTTTCCTTACAGAGCGACATCATACAGGTTTGAGTCCTTTACTTGTTTATGGTCTGTCAGGCGGAAGTTCAAACAGAGCGCCAAAAGTCGGTTCTGTTCGATAACTCCGCGGCTCCGCTTGCACTACTCACCCCCGGCGCGCGATACGACTTCATCGTCTCCCATGACGTCAAGGTTCGCCTCACAACCTGAATTTCATGAGATACTCTTACAATCAGAACCGTGAATAGAAAAAACAGGTTAAAAGTTGTGGCTTCTGGGGGCGAGCAGGAGCTGGGGGCGCACACGTTGGTCTGCTGTGCGACGTACTCCTCCGGCGAGGGCGAACGCAAGTACTTACCGCAGTATTTCAAGTTTCCCGCGCACAACCCGCTTTCCGTGCGAACGAAGGTGAGCACTACTCTTCTGTGCTCTGAAAAATGCGAGTAGTCTCCTTCCTTGGAGAACGATCCGGAGCGTAGGCCTGACCTGCCGTGGTGGCCCGTCACGCAGGTGCGCGCAGTCGGCGAGGACAGCTTTTTGGAGACGTGTGTTGAGAACTGCACAAAGTCGCCGTTACTCATTAACTACGTCCGATTCGACCCATCGCCCCACCTCACCGTCACCGAGCTCAAGGTGCGCATGTTTCATGCCGTTCATCGCCTCCCCAATCTCATATTGATCATAGTAATGTGTAAAAGCGGGTAGGCTGACGCGCTCCCTGCTGTGGACAGAGGCCGACGGTGGTGACCGACTTTAAAGAGGAAGCGGAGGAAGGCGACGTCGTAGGGTAGGGCGCGTGGCGCGCGCATGGTCGTACCTGACCTCATATTATCACACCGTCGTTCAGAGGTGGAGGAGCTGAGTCGCTCACGCGCTCACCTTTTTGTCGCAGGGATTACATGCAGCAGTTGAAGGTGGTGCAGCCCAACGGCGGGATGCGACACTTTCTGTACCACTTGCAGCGCGTCAGCAGCGTCGCGCGCGGTGAGGCGACCAATTCGCTCGGAAAGCTCGAGATCCGGTGGCACGGCGCGATGGGGGAGGTGACGCGCCCCGCTAGCCCGTCGGCCTGCTTGTTTGGTTGCCTGGTCCGCTGTCTGTTTGTAGGTCCGTCTGAAATTTTGTCCCTATTTTGAAACTTTAATTTGTTTGTTCATTTGTTGCTTGGTTGGTTGGAATTTTTTCTATAATTTTTCACTTCTCGAATTATGTTCCTTCTTAACACACACACACACACACACACACACACACACACACACACACACACACACACACACACACGCACGCACATTCATCAACATAAATAAACACACACACACACACACACACACACACACATACACACACACACACGCACGCACACACACACACGCACACACACACACACACACACACACACACACACACACACAAACACACACACATACACACACACACGCACACACACGCACATACATGCGCGCACACGCCTCTCTGCCCACACAATTCGATGTGTTTCTGAATTCAGTCATTGAGTTTAGATGCATAATTATGTTTCGACTCTGTTGTATCTCAGTTTCTGAAAGAAACACACAGCTCGATTATCCGTTTTCCGTTGTTTGTTTCATACTATTGTGACTTAGTTTTTGGTTTCGTTGGGTTTGACATACTCTGCTAATACATATTTTGGCACATTTCCCCCACGCCTTATTTGTTTTAATTTGTTTATTTCGTTTCAAATTTTTTGTGTAGTTTTTCATGTATGACCATTTTTTTCCGTTCTGCTTGATGTACTTTCGTTTTTCTCCGTTTTATGTGTTATAACTGTGTTCTATTCCTTGCCTGGCTCAAAAGCAGTTGTAAATAATGTGTGTCTATCAATGATAGCTTTCAAATATTTTGTTCAATTGTATTTTTTTTGTTGATTTATTCTTCCACTTTTCATTATATTTTGTGTCACGCCGCCTCAGGTTTGCCCACTCCACTGATATGCATCCCCACACCGTCACTTCAAACTCATATCACCTTTCATTGCTGTCTCTATGTTTTTGTTGCCGCGCTGCAGGTGGGGCGGCTGCAGACGCAGCAGATAATGGGCGCACCCACGCCGCGGAAGGAGGTGGAGGTGAAGGTGGTGTCGCTGCCGTCGCAGGTCTGGATCCACAAACCCTTTCAGGTCCGCGCGCAACCCACCCCCACTCCCCCACCACGCCTACCAAGCCCTGCTCATCGCCCCGACTGGACATGCAGCACGATAAACCGCGTTGTGTCAGCAGCCCATATTAGTTGTGCCTTTTTTTGCCGATTTTAGGTCCATATTTCGGTCATTCTGCATGTACTATTTTGTAATCAATGTTTATGTGTTTCTGGATCGCAATAATGCCCAATATTTTATGGAGGCAAGGTCTAACGCTAACCCTAAACAAAAGAAGTTTATGATACTATAGCACATTAATATATCAAGTAAGACATCTACACAATCCAAACCCTACTTAAACCTAATAAATGTCAAACCCTAACTAATCATCTGTATACCCTAGCATACCCTAATTTCAACCCTAAATTCCCTCCTTATACAAATGGGTAAAACGGCAACAGGCGGAGCTACTGGTGCGGAGCCACGTGGAGCGCCGGGTGGGCCCGCTGCGGCTGGTGTGCTCGGATACGACGCATGGTGAGCGGCGAGCCAACCATATTATGACTTGTTTAAAAAAAAATCGGGGTGATTTTTTTGCTTGTCACCGCTCCCTCTTACTTCGATACTGTCGTTTTTGCTACTGCTCCTGCTGCTGGTCAATGAATGTGGTGGCTCGGTCCGCTGGCCGGCAGACTCGTCGGCGGCGGGTCAGCAGACGCGGCAGTGCAGCGTCGCGGTGTGCGGCTTGGCGACGTCGCGGGTGGGGGAACTGTCGCCCTTTGGGAGCGCCACACTGACGCTGACGATGGTCGCGCTGGGGCTGGGGGTGCAGGTGCGCTGCTGCTCGCCTTGCCCCCAGGTCATGCCTCAGCTGTGTGGGTGGGCTCAGCAGTGTGAGTCAGTACGTGAAGGGGGAGGGGATGTCTTTGTTTGTGTAGGAGAGTGTGTGTGCGCATATATATATGAAGATCTTGAAGTTATGCGGGGTGTTAGTCCGCCCTTGTGAATAGTATGCATGTTTATGAGAGTATGTCTGAGCCCACGTGGATGAGACAGTTTTTTCAATATGTTTTGTGTATATTTCGATGCATGCATGAGGCGTGTGTGTATGTATGTGTGTGGGTAGGTGTGTGTGGGGGGGGGGGGAGGGGGTTGTGAGGCGCTTAGATGGATAATTATGTATGAATTTCTCTTTGCATGTGTGTCCGGTCTTAATTATTTGATTGTTGATGATGGGGTGTGAGAGTTTTAGTCTTGGTGCATCAATTTGATTGTAGAATGTGCGGCATGCCGCAATACGTGCGTGGCATGTGCTGAATTTGTGTGTGTGTGTGTGTGTGTGTGTGTGTGTGTGTGTGTGTGTGTGTGTGTGTGTGTGTGTGCTTGGCTATCTGTGTGCGTTTGCGAATGTGTGAGTATTTGCTTGGCTATCTGTGTGTGTGTGTGTGTGTGTGTGTGTGTGTGTGTGTGTGTGTATTTCCTTGGCTATCTGTGTGCGTTTGTGTGTGTTTGTGCGTTTGCGTGTGTGTGTGTGTGTGTGTGTGTGTGTGCGTGCGTGCGTGTACAAATGAATGTATTTGAGTGTGGGTGTCAATGTGTGTGTTTCAGTATCATGTGTTACTGCAAAAGTGACAGCGTGCATGTTTACCTCAGAGTATCAGCGGGCTGTCGTTAGTGGACGACCGCGAAGGGAAGCCGTACGACTCTATTTCCCACACTCAGGTAAAAACAGCTCGACTGTGAGAGCGCTACCCCCCCCCCCCCCCCTCCTCAATCTCCACCTGAAATCCACACGCGAAGAGTCACTTTTGGTTTTTTAGGGGTTAAAACTCAATAGATATAGCTTTGGGATGAAGCGTTGTATCCCAGCATCAGTCTGCTGAGGAAGGCGGCGATATTGCGTGTCATCTTGTTCTGAGCATCAATGACTCGCTTCAATCGTCGGTGTGTCTTGAGATGACTATAAAGATATAATGACGGGACTGCGAACGGACTGAGTGAATCGAACAGTTGAATGACTGCAACCGTAATATTTTGTGTGTCAGTTATGTGGGATGCAGATTGGGAAGTGGCTGACACACAGGAATGTTTATCTGTCGCAGATATTTGTCCACTCTTCGAGCTGAGGCCGACAAAGGTTGCGGTGGGTTCGTTGTGTCTCCATTTTGGGGGTGTGGGTGTCGCACTGGGCACCCGCGCCTGAATGTCAACAAATGACAAAACATCATGGCCACATTCGTCTTTCCCCGTGTGTAGTCGGACAAGCATAGTCATTGGACGGGAAGCTACGCAAAGGGTGCGATTGGTCTTTGGCTTGGCATCAGAAATATATCCATGCCACAATTTGAACATGTATATAGTTTCAGTTTGCATGCGTACCTAGTAGCCAGGTTTCGTCAGTTGTAACGCACAAAATAAGCGATGATATTATGAGCGTTTTCCATTCGTCGCAAGATTGAGTTTCCAGTCACAGCTGCAGTTTCAGTGGAGAGCAACACCTCCGCTGCAGTGACATTCCGTAACTGGCGTTGAATAGATACTCGTGGGATGATGTTGCACGAATCGCTTGCACGTGTTCCCCAAAAAATGATACGCCTGCTCTACTCCAACCTCTTTCAACCTTCGGTAGATGATCTCTCCTCCGTAGGTAGCAAAATGACACCTAGCACCTCATTAAAAACATGACAGAGGTGCACAGGAAGTGATGAAGAAGGACAGACCGTGCGTAAGGATCGTGGATGCACCAGAAGAAACACCAGCGACCATACTGGCAGCTTTAGGTGCTGGCCCAATACCATCATTTAGCGTCGATCACACACATGTCAGGAAAATCAAACACCACGTACATCACGTTTATGTCGAGAGCGAAAGAATGAGGTGCTTTTCATTGCTTGCGCCAATCGCCCCCCCCCTAACCCTTCTTGCACACACAAGCCACAATGGATGCTCCATAGCGCCATCACCCCTGTAATGCCGCAGCCATTGTCCGACTCTAGCAAAATAATGCGCATGTGCTTCCCCTTGGAAAGTCCGTTCAAAACGGAGAAAACAATAGCTGTGCATAATCCAGTGGGAGTGGTCCCTACCTACCTAAACGTCAGAAATCGCCCCCACCCACATCGCAGACAACAGTGCTCCATGATGGATAAGACGAAAGATTTATAGACTGGCGCATAGTTTGTATGTGAGGGCCTTCAGCCACCCCTTCACTCTCAATCTTACAACACCGCAGCGGCCACACTCCTCCCCGTGCCTCAGCCCCATCCCCGCCCGGCTGCACCCCTCCTCGCGGTGCTCTAGCCCCGACTCGCGCTGCCGTCCGTTTAACGGTAACGCTTGAGCGAGAGGGAGTTGTTCTTCTTCCAGGTGGCGCGCCTGGAGCCGCGGTTCTTGTTGGAGCTGTTGCCCTTCACGCGCAGACCGCGATAGGACTTTCCAGCGGAGGTCAGGCCGCGGAGCTCGCGGTGCTTGTGCACCGGGTTGCAGATCCAGTTGATGCGGGGGTCAGTGCGGATGCACTTGTGCATGGGGTCCACCATGATGACCTCGAAGTACTTGTAGGTAGAGTCCTGGTTCACCCAGTAAGAGTTGAGCACGCGGAGGGCGCCGCACTTACGGCCGACACGCTCCTCGGCGATGTTACGGAGGTTGCGAGCCGCCTTCAGGCCGGTGATACCCTGAGACGCGGGCTTACCATAGACAATGCCCTTGGACACGGGCTTCTTGCGGCCACCACGGCGCACGCGCACACGGTAGATCACATACCCCTGCTTAGCCTGCGGGAGGGCGAGCAATGTTTCCGACTCCGTCAGCGCTGCGCCAATCCTAGTACCAAACCTAATCCTACTCAAAATACAAAAGTGCTGGTCAAATTGAAACGGAAACTGCTGAGGTTACTTTTCATCAGCACAGCTGCCAAAAAAGGGAAGAGCGTCATGCAAGATACATATGGAAAGATGGCAAGCTCTGTGAAGCTATTCTAAAGTAAATTCCCTTCCCACTATCTATATATTATACTTGTTGACAGAACAGGTCTGAAAAGAAAAACACAACTAAAATAATGGGAAAAAACATCTTACAGAAATAAGCGATTCACGGCGGCCTGTGTATAGGAAACGAGGTGCTCGTGGTTAGTGAGCATAGCATCATGAGCGTCAGACTGTCTCATTTAACCACGGGAGATACTTGAGACAGAATAGAGACCATAGCTGGATGCACGGCGCCTGATGCGACAGGTGATTGCGAGTACGTCGAGAAATCAAGTAAATAATAACTCAATATCGCCCCAAGAGTTGCCGCCCACTCGCATTCCTCCCACCCAGCCAAGCCGCCCGGAGCCAAACACGATTTCCACCTGCACGGTGCTCCTTCGCAAAAACTATTCGGTGCTATGTCAGGGAGGTGTGGTGATGAGAAGCGTACCTTGTAGCCCATGCGGCGGGCCTTGTCGGGGCGCGCGGGCTGAGTGCGGCGCACGATGCTGGGCATCTGGCGGTACTCCCAGCAGCGGACGCGCAGCAGGAAGCGGAGCACATCGCTCTGCTTCTTGCGGTAGATCTCCTCGATGTACTTGTAGGCACCCATGGCGATGGAGCAGGCTAGCTGTTGGTTCGTGTGTGCTCGCAGCTCTCGCGGGCGGCGGCGCAGAGAAGAAAGGGAGACGGCGGTGTGAAGCCGCCGGGCTTTGTAGGGCGGACGCGCTGGACGTGCCGGTGGCGGCGCTAAAGACGAGTCTTAATACTTAAGGCATTATTTGTCACGAGGGCCGGCGGCGGCGCATTCAGCGCGCGACGGCGTACTGGTACTGCTCATGCTTTATATGCTGATGTCCGTGCTATAAATATTATTAGGGTACTCATCGCGCTGCTAAAAAATATGTCGTTTACCCAAGGGCCCGGGCACGTTTTGCCAAATATTTAGTTTTGCTTACAGTTTTACCAAAAGACCACCCCATGCTTGGCATGGGGAAGATTAGCGCTAATTATGGGTTGGGTCACTTGGGTGGGTCGGTTGCGCGAGCCAGATGGGCGAGCGCAAAGCAGAGAGTGCCAGTGCTCGGGGGGTGCACCGGCATAAGGGTTGCCGATAGCTAGTGTTGCTGGAGGCATGGCTTGGGGCGTCGCGCGAGGCGTTTCCTTGCAAGACGCACCGCTTTTATAGTAACACTTTACCGCTAAGGTGTGCGTTATGTCACATATGTAAGTAAGTCTTGCAAACCTCTAGATTTAAAACAATCTAAGTATTTGCCCGAGGGCACGTTTTGCCAGTATCTTAAAAGCCGGAGGCTTGCGCAGCCTAGTCATAATGAAGCGGTTTGGTTGGGACGAGGCAGCCGAAGTACCGCCACACCGTTGGAGTATTGGTCATGGTGGGGTCGATATATTTTCCTTCAGTCACGGAACTGTTCTTGGCCCATCCACTCATGCGTATTTGACGACATGGAGTGGGTTCCCGATGCGGCTAGCAGCGGAGGTAACATCTTTTCAGAGGTTGTACGATGTCCATTTGAAGCCTTTTGTAGGTGCGGCGCCGATGGCGGTGTAAGCGTCGAGGAGCCATGCGGAGAGAGTATCACTTGCTTGCCAGTCTCCCGAATTCTCGTAAGGTGCGAAGCTCCATAGTGCGGCTGACGGGGGGTTGTTTAGATTTTTTTGCATTAAGCGACACGCTGGGTGCAATATCGTTCCACGAGGTCAGCGAGGGCGGGGTTAACGGTGATCGGTAAAGCTAAAATGACTTTATCGGCCGCGTTGCGTCGTTGGTCTCCCTTTGCTTTCCGGATGAACAGCCAAATTTGTCCGGATGGTCGGCCGACTGTTAGGTCCTTGGTTAGGCAACGGACCATGGATTCCGCTGTGAAGAAGAACGCGTAGTTGGTGCACACCGCCAATAGTGCTCTAAATTTAGCGATGAGGTGTCGTGAGGGTGGCGTCCACGTTAGGTGTTGGGAGTTGGGCTGCGGCGTCGAGGATCGCGCCAGCTAGCGGGACTGGTAACGGTAGGCGGGAGTCTGCGGCGAATAGACGTTCGTGTTGTATTTCGAGTCCGCGGCGTGCGTCCGCAAAGAGTTCGCCGACGGCAATCTAAGGCTAGGGATCAGCCATCGATGCATCGTGGATAGTATCACCATCCCTAGGTGATAGTGCCATCGATGTGATAGGTTGCGACATCGACATCGACACGATGGCAGTAATGCTCGCATCAATTCTATCAATTATCAAAACAATTGTAAAATATTGATTATTCAAACCCGATGTATCGATATATCGTCCCAAATATCGATACATCGGCGATAATATCGGCTTAAATTGCCATGGATATCAATATCTCAAACTATCAACGCCATCAACACCGACAGTCCAAAATATCAATACCATCAACATCGACGTTGCAAAATATCATTACCATCAACATCGACAAAATTCACTTGATCCCTAGCCTTACGGCAATCGGCTGATGTTGGTGGTCGCGGAAGAACTTACTAATCGTTGAGTAGTATTGTTGCAGTGATGCAGCGGTGACGGTGCCCTGTAGTCCTAGCTAAGCTGTGTAGCGGACGATGGACTACGTAGTAGCTTGCAAGGGGTGTATCTCCTCCTCGTGGCAGAATGCGGCGAACTGGCGCATGCCGTTGTCGTGGTTTGCGTAGATTGTCGGTGCGAGTGAGGTGCTTAGCAAGTTGAGCGCCGTGGTCCTGACTTGGTCGGTTACTACTTACTAGCATCTTGCGTAGCTGGGCAGTCATGGTAGACGTCCACGGCGCGTGCGCGTCAAGTTCGCGAAGCTTGTAGCGGGCCGGTTGCGGGTGTATTGGTGAGTGGACGGTGATGGAGCGTAGGTCCGCGACGCTAGGGTTGGGAGTCCGTAACGTGCGCCCTATTGCGCCTCTGCGGGTGTGTAGCCATGCCGGCGTGGCAGTCAAAAGGCCACGACGCTCCATCATGGTCGTCCGACCCCCTCGCGCGAGCCGTGCCGTCCGGGGAAGAACATGTCGCGTGAGGCGGGGTAGTGGATGGTCTCGGTGGCCATGCTATGTAGGTGTTGGAACCATGGTTTGTGTGGCCAGTAGGGTGCGATAGGCGCCCGCCGGCGGCGCAGCGGCGGCGGCCCCGGAGGGGGGTGCGCTCGCAGGCCCGTCGGCACCTACCTCTACCTCCACGCGGTGGGCGCTGGTAATCCCATAGCCGTGCCATGCCTGGCACGGTAGGGGGCTAAACGAGGTACCGACAGCTGCGATCCGCGGGATCAGCAGCTGTCGGGAAGCCATGTACGGAGGGTTTTGGAAAACATAATATCCGTACACCGGCACAGGGATCTCCCGCTCGGCCAGTCCGATACGTTTTTTCCGCGACTAAATCCTCGTAGATACTCTCCCGACTATGGGGCGGGGGCGGCGTTTGCGAAATATTTTTTAGCGAAGAGGGGTACGGACGGATCAGCGGTGGGACGAGGGTGTTGGAGCTGGCGGCGGACACCTGGGAAGCAACGCTAGGGCACGGCGCTCGCTAGCAGCCGCCAGCCCTGCGAAACCTTCTGGTCTCCCTTGGGGGAGAGGCCCGAAGATACGCAGGACGGAGGCGAGTCGCAGCCGGAGGAGCGGCACGGTCTGGCGGCGGAGGTCGGGAGGATCATCCGCCGCCGGAAAAACCCGGTACGGGGGGTTTTTGGTTAAATATTCCCGTACCCACCATCTTTTGAGGATAGCCGATCCCTGGGCATTATCCGTTCCCCCTCCCCTAGTCGGTACCCGGTTATCGACAGGCTGCCTCAGGCAGTGTGCCCCGGGTTATCGCAACAGCACACTGCTCGTATAGGCGGCCCCTTAACAACGTAAATCACCGGGGGAGACAAGTGCGGCCAACATAGCGCGATCAGATGGGTGGTGGAAACAGACGGCAAACGGACAGGGGACAAGAGACATCTGGCTCGAAGGCAGGAGAGCCAGCCGAACACCGTCTGCAGCCTCGCTTTTTCTCCTCCTAGCCCTCGCGGGGGGGGAGAAGGCTAGATTAGGTGGAGGGTCGCGCCGACAAGAGCGACCACTATCTCCGATATCTCGGACGGGGTCGAGCAAGGATCGAGACGAGTCCGACGACGACCTGCGCGAGGGGGGGTTTCCACCTGCCTTTCTGTTGTAAGTAATACCGCATACGTATTAGTTGCAGATAGCTACTGTAAGCTACTCTAGATATGATTAGTACATGTCTAGATCGGACATACCGATAAACTGTTTGACTCGGTACAGAGCTGTCGCTAGGCTACAGGTCTCCCACTTCTGTTGTCCCGACACCACGCCTGTAGGCTGGTTGTCGCCTTAACTGTTCCGTTTGCGAGACTGTGACTGTAACTACGTTTGCGTACGTTATCTTCCACACTAACTGTGTTTGCATGGTTCAATAGGTTATGGGCCCCCGCCTCACGTCACTCACCCGCGACAACCTGGTTCGGCGAGCTGCGATCGACAGCTCTCCCGCAGAAGGCAAGTTTCCTTAGACTCCTAGTACTTTCAACCTGTAGTCGGCGGTATCGCCAGTATAAACTGCGATTTTAAAACCCGCCACCACCCCTCTTAAGTCAGCCACCCGACGGAGATAGCCAGCCACCCACACCGACGCACTCGTCGTGTGTGGACAGGGTGCACACAGGTCCAAGCTGGAGAACGGGGGGGTGCACTGTCGGGTGAATACGCATCCACAGGTCGCACGCCAGCCGTAGCTTACCTTTTATTTTTATTTTTATACTAGCCTCGCGCATCAGCCACCAGCGCAGCGCTCCACCTGTCCTGGCCTTGGCCTCGACTTGTGCCCCACACTGGGTGGAGGATACAGAAAAGGTGCTCTGAGACACCCCGGGGCTACAGGCCGAGGGGTCGGCGGGCATCAGGCCGTCTCTTAGCATACCGCTGTTAGGCACGAGTCCGGCTAGCGGTTTTTACCGCTGCCTGTTTTTTCCTTCAGCTCTTTCTTTTTTTTCCCTCTGTCGAAATGGAGCAGAAAAACCCGCCTGATTCACCTGCTGATTCCCCTGAGTCAGGCTCTCACCAGAGCACCCTCGATCACCCCCCCGATACCCTCGCGCTGCTCGTTGCGCAAGTGGCGAGCTTAACTGCTCGTATCGACTCGCAGTCGGCCGAGGGTGCTGTCGCTGCTGCGGGTGCTAATCCGCACCCCCCTGTAGCACAGCGCCGCCACGATGCCCCACTCGAACCCGTCCGGGACAGCCACGTCGGTCACACCCTCCACCTGAGTGACCATACCCAGCCTGGTTTCGTAACCCCGGACGCAGAAACACTCTTTCCTGCTGCAGCCCCTGTTGGCGACCCCACAGTCGCACAGCGCCGCCACGATGCGCCCCGCGAGCCCGCGCGTGCCGATGCGCACTACGACCCCTCGCGTCACGCCATCCGGGTTGATCACCTCCCACCACCTCCCCCCTTCCCCCACGCCGGATATGCCCTTCACCACCCCGGCCCCCATATCACGGAGGCGCCCTCTCATCTCATCCCCCCCTACCGTGACCACCCGCACTCGTACGGCCCGCCGCGTCCCATGGCCGGCCGCTCTCCCTTTCCCGGTGGCCCACCTCCTCCCTCTCATGGCCGGCACTCTCCCCCAGTCCAACATGGCGACCCCAACCCCCGGGGCCGTCGTCGCCCCACTATCGGCCCGGTGGTCATCAACCGGGCGGCACACGAAGCCCCCGGCTTCGACAAGGACGCCCTCAACCGGTCCATGAAGATGTCGGTCCCCGTCATGTGCCCGACCACGGACTTTAAGCAATGGAAGAGGACCTTCCTTAATTTCCTCTCCATCAAGGCCGCATACCTCATTCCTCAGCTGGCCATCCGCGACTCCGGCGTATGGCTCGACTAACAAGCGCAACACTACGCCTACACGCTGCTCCTCCATGCAGCCAGCGCGAATAAGCGCGCTGACCAAGCCATGAAATGCGTTTCTCCAGCACGCCCAGACTGCGCCGCTGCCGCGTGGGACATCCTTTGTGAACGCCTCGACTGTCGGTCTTTTGCTCGCTCCTTGTCCCTCTTGGACAATCTGACGGTCAGACAGCGCCCCGGTCAGTCACTCAGTGACTATGTCCACTACATGCGCCAGACCTTTGACGAGTACAACGACACATGCCAGTTGGCTGATGGCTCCGTTGCCATCCACCCCCACCACCTCGGTCTCCTCATGCTGCGCGGCATTTCTAGCAGCGGCCCACACGGTCAGGCGAAGCAATGCGTCATCAACGCCTTCGACACGGACTACATCATGTCGGCTGATGAAGTTATGGCGAGCATTCTACACCTTGCGCACAACATGGAAGACAACCCTGCTCCGGACGCAACCGCTCCGGACATATCACCTCCTCCCATCTCCGCGTTCGTCGCTGCGGGCCGCGGCTCGCACAGCGGTCGAGGCCCACCATACCGTAACCCTCGCGGCCATCGACCCAACAAGTGTGGCGTTTGTGGCAGCCTCCACCATCTCATGTCCGCGTGCAATGCCACTGATGACGCTATCCTTAAGTGGAATCTCGCCAAGCGTAGGCTGACAGTCCAGTAGTACACGGCTCAATCCACGTGTGAAGCCGAGTACTACTCTGCGGCTGACGCCACCAAGGAGGGACTCCACCTCCGACAACTCCTGGGGGAAATCTTCGACTCCCCCATCACCGAAACCACCACCATCTGGGAGGACAACCAAAGCGCCATTGCATACTCCCAGAATGCCTTGGTCAGCGAGAAGACTAAACACATCGGCCTGAAGTGGCACTTTCTCAAAGACCACGTGGAGCAAGGGACCATCAAGTTGAGGTACCTCCCCACTGACCAGATGGTGGCAGACATGCTCACCAAACCCCTCCCAGGACCTGCACTAGCACGACACCGAAGTACGATCCTTGGAGGACAAGACCCAATGCAACGCTTCATCCCGTAGCTACCTTCAGGGGGAGTGTTGTAAGTAATACCGCATACGTATTAGTTGCAGATAGCTACTGTAAGCTACTCTAGATATGATTAGTACATGTCTAGATCGGACATACCGATAAACTGTTTGACTCGGTACAGAGCTGTCGCTAGGCTACAGCTCTCCCACTTCTGTTGTCCCGACACCACGCCTGTAGGCTGGTTGTCGCCTTAACTGTTCCGTTTGCGAGACTGTGACTGTAACTACGTTTGCGTACGTTATCTTCCACACTAACTGTGTTTGCATGGTTCAATACTTTCCCCCTACCTCCGGCACGACCGGAGTCGCACAGGAGCCGAGGTCAGGCAGGTTCGACTCGACCAGCTCATGCTTACCATCCTTGATGATCGGCAACCCCGCCGCGGCTGGAGCAGGCCGCGTATCGTGGAGAATAGCGACATTTTTTATTTCATACTGTATCCAAGAAAAAAAGTAGCATAGGTCAGAAAACAGTAAATACCTGGATACTGGTACGGGTATGTTTTAGACGATATCGTTACTGCCATTGGAGAGGTTGGGATTAGTGGTTCACGGTCTACCTTACGCTTCTAATAAGTCATGTATGGCATAGCAAAAGGGGGGGCCCAGAGACGACAGCCGGTTCTTACTGGTAATGTTGTAAACAATTTCAAATTTCAAATTAGGGTGCGATGACGGTGGTTGTTGCGCCCGACTGATGTAGCTTTGCGCTGAGAGAGGGTAGAGCGGCCCATGGGGGGTTGCAATAGTTGACTTCGCGTTGCCATGCGGCGTCCAGCAAGTGTAGATAGTTGACGTCCTCGCACTTGGGGTCGGGCCACTTGGCGTTGAAGCGGGGGAGTTGTGTGTGTTTCCATTTATGCGAAACGGTCGATAGAGTGTGGCACCCACTCAATTTGTAGGTAGCTGAAACTTCGGGGGGTTTAGCTGCCAGTCGTCGCGGTCGAGCTCCCCGCTGTGGCTGTCGGCCCATGTGTTCGCTGCTGAGCGAATGTACATGTGTCGGATGTTGATGTCATTGACGTCCAACAAGTGCCAGAGCCGCGTCAATTCGGTCATCATGACGGGAGAGCGAGTGGTTAGTTTGGACAACGTCGCCACCACGGCGGTGTTGTCCTCGTGTAACAAGACGTTTCGTCCCCGCAACTGGGGTAGAAAGGACTCGATTGCGAGTCACATTGCTCGTAGCTCCTTCCATGTGATGTGTTGGTGTCGGTCGTCGTCGTCCCAAAAGCCGCGCGCCTGATAAGCATGGTTGTCGTTTAACACGGCTCCCCATCCGTACCCACTTGAGTCGGCGTGGAGGTACGCTATTTCGATGGGCTTGAAGATTGAGCGTCCGTTGTGATGGTCGGGCACTGTCCGCCACCATTCGAGGTCTCGCTTGAGTTGGTGTGTCATCCGAATTCGTCCGCCCCATCCTTGATGTGTACTTATTATGGAGTGGAGTTCGCGGAGAAAGATGAAACGTGATTGCGCGATGGCGACGTAAAGAAACTGCCCTTTTCCAGCGAACGCCGCTAGTTGTCTGGCGGGTAGCCAACGGGCGGTGCTCGCTGCGCGGCTGAGTAGTGTTGAAGCATGTTTGGAGAGGGCTTGCATTTTGTCGACATGGGCTCGAAACTCTCCGGTCCGGAGGTCGATCGTAAAGTCGAGATGGTCTCCCACATGAGTGGGTTCCCATAGGCCCTTCTTGGGGTTGCGATGGAGGCCGAGCCCGTGTAGTAGTGTCTCGACGCGGTCGAGTAGGAGTAGTGCTGCCTCGCGCGAGGGGGCCATGAGCATTAAGCCGTCCATGTAGGGTACTAGGTGAATAATCCCGCGCGATCGGATGTTACGCAAGAATCTTCGCAATGGCTTGTGAGGTGTCGCCGTGTTGGCGGTCGGGGGCGTAGGTGGCCGCCGAAGGTAGTTGGTGAACGTGTGCGTGAGCTTGCAAAAGTAGTATGCTGACCCGGACCAGCCCATCGGGAGGCAAGCGTTTACCGTGAAGAAGTCGCGGTCTTCCTTCCGACTGCCGAGTGTGTAGTAGCCGTCCGCGAGGTCGAGGGAGACAAAATAATCGCCCGGGCGGGACATGTGGCGGAGGTGTTTCAAGGTCTCGCACGAGAGGTTGAATTCTGCACATTAGTTCTCGAGCTCGCGCATGTCGATGATCAAGCGCCACTAGTTGACGCCGGGCTTGGGGACTAGAAACATGCGGGATACATAGCGGGTGTTGTGAGCGCGCTCCCATGCTCCGCAAGCCTCGAAGCGTGGCATCTCCATAGCGAGGAAATCTAGCCGCGGTTGGGTGGCGTCTTGCATGGAGACTCCGTGGTTGAATGGCTTGGAGCGAAGGCTGTTTTTGAATTTGACCCGCACGCCATGGCGGATCCAATTCACGACTTAACCGCTTGCGCCGATATGTTCCCACCCCCGCCATCTTAGCCGCACGCGGTGACGCATGTAGTTGGATAACGGGGAGCAAGAGTCGGCGCGGGGGTTAGTCACACCATCATTTCTTCGTGTGTGGCTTGGTCCCGTCGCCGGGCTTAATTCCGGCAGCCGATGTTGCTGCTCCTACCGCCGCTGCGGCCTTGCGTTTGTCGGCGGCCGCTTTCTTGGCCTTGGCGACCTATCCGGGTAGCATGTCTGGTGTTGCCTTCGCGAATGCTGCTCTAGCAGCTGCTTTTCTAGCGGCATGCAGGCTGACTTCGAGCGTTATATCTACGAACCCTTGGCGTAGCTCGTCCAATGGGCCATATACCGCGGTAGGGTGCGGGCGGCACAAGCGCTCGTGAGCGAGTTCGGCAAACACTCGGTCCGAATCCGAGCTTGTTTGTCCGCCCTTGGTGAGGCGGAGGAAGCCCAGTCGAGTGTGGGCGGCCTCCTCCGTCGCTGCGTGGGTGCGATGACCCGCTGTGATGAGGGCAACAACCGCCGCCTGCTCCGTCGATAAAGGAGAGCCGGGTGACATCGTGTCCAGAGCCTCCCCAATTGCCGTGTTGGCGTAGTTGTCGAAGAAGGCATAGCAACCAATGTGGAGGTATTCGTCGTACCCCGCTTGAGATTTCTTGTCGTTAAGGAAACGCGCCGTGTCGTCCATTAGCGTCCATAGGCGGGGTCGTCAATGTCGCGCGGGGGGGGGGGGGGGGGGGGGGGGGGGGCGTTCTACGCCGGTAGCAATGACCTTCCGTAGGTGGAAAAGTCGACAAACTTGGGCTCGTGGAGCTCGGAATCATCGTTCAGCATGTCGATAGGTTTCTCATGGGCCGCCTTACCACCCTCGGTCGCAAAGGTCGCGTCAGGGGGAATGGCATGCTATTTATTCGTGGGCACATGTGGGCATGTTAAACGTTGAAGCTTTGCGAGTAAGGCGATGTTAGACGCCTTAATATGCTCAAACATCAGGAGTTCGAGAACCGAGACTACGATTTATTCGTAATTACTATGCTCGATGACAGAGGATAGAGCGTCGACTCCGGGCGCGGAGGTAGACTGCTCATGTTGCATGTTGGTAAACGGCGACCTAATAGAACGTGGGGAAGTGTCTCGTGACGCTCGAATGCGCATGAGACGATGTTAACTGGCATTCTGCTCGACTACGAGAGTAGAGACTGCAATTGCGCGAGCCAGTTGGGAGAGCGCAAAGCAGAGAGTGCCAATGCTCGGGGGTTGCACCGGCATAAGGGTTGCCGCTAGCTAGTATTGCTAGTGCCTCGGGCAAATGTGTGGTATATATATATACCACAAATGTGGTATATTTACCACATAAAGACCCCGAAATGGGAGGGGAATTGCTCCGAATATACTCATTTTTATTCATTCTCCTTGTCAAGATACGTGCTTTGAGACCCCAAGAGCTTAATCCTGCGGTCATATCATTGGGGGGAGCGCTGACCGGCCGTACGACTTCGATCCCCCACCAATCACATGCGCCCATGCGAGAGACAATAGGAGTTGGTAGTCGGGTAGCGGCTCGCCGCGGGCCTTCACAAGACCCAAAGCATGGCAAGGTTCGCCAACAGCGTGCCTTGAAGTTTGGTCGTGTCGCGGAGTCGGTCGATTTTAACGAGTGGCGTGTGTTGTGGAATGATGGCGCCGCATCTACCGAAAAGTCGAATTGTTTAAAGCCACAACCCAACAACGCAGCTCTTTTACCCCAAGTGTGTACTCGTGATTTATTTCATCCTTTGGAATATTAAAAACATGCTTTTGTGAGTTTGCTATGTGATTTTTGCCGGCAGCCTTGCGGTGTGTGGGTCGGGCTTGGCATTTTCCGACGTGGGGGTGAAACGGAATTTTTATAGCTTTTGAGACTAAATTCAAAATACACGCAGCAGGAAAGTAACGTAGTTATCTTCGTATGCAACATGCAGAATAACAAACACCAATTGAAATTGAAATTAAAATTGTTTACAACATGTACCGTATGCGCCGGTTTTTCACCAAAAGCCGGATGCGTCGGCTGCTGTCTCTGGGCCCTCCCAACTATGCCATACATGGAACTTACAAGTCAGGGCTAGACCGTAAACCACCTAATCCAACCTCTCCAATGTGGGTCGGGGGTTTTACTCCCCCCCGGGGAGGTGTGCAAGTAGAGGCGAGGGTTGCGTGCATTCAGGGTCGTGCGAGGGGGGAATGTGCGGAGGCGCGGCGGGAGGTCGTTCGGGACTTGATGCGGTATATGAGTAGGAGGTGATGCAGCCATTGGACAGTATGCGTGTGGAGTTGTGCAAGAATGCGAGACGTGTCGAGGTGTGCTTTGGAGACGAGTTTATCAGGAGGGTCGGTGCGGGCGGTGAGAAGGGAGGTGAGACTCGTGATGGTGGAGGAGTGCGGTGTACCTGTGCGGCTCATGACAATGGGGAGGATGTCAACCACTGTGCCTGGCCAGTGGCTTCTGATGGCGTTTGCAAGGGGTGTGTATTTGGATCGTATGAGGTCGGCTGTGTGGGAGAGGTTGTTGTCTGTGCAGTACTTCCATTCCCCTATCTGAATCTTTTTTATGGATGCGTAACGTCGGCGACCGTTGGAGTGACCAACGAATCGGGGTTCGAGGATGCGGATGAAGTCAGGTTTGTGTGCAGGGGGACGAAGCAGGGGGGGTAGAATCTCAGGGGGGAGGACGGCGGGGCATGAGGTTAGGGAGTCAGGCGAGAGACCTTCGTCAGCAGCAACAAGACGGGTGGGCATGTGGTTGGGGTGAGGTGGGTGGCAGTCAAGTGGAGTGTGGACAGGGGTGGGGGAAGCAAACGATTTGATGGGTTTGTTACCGAAGTCTGCGGTGATGGTTTCCCATCGTCCTCCGTTGTGGCGTTCCAGTAGGGAGAGTAGGAGTTGCAGAGCGCTGTTGTGTCGGTCCTGTCTTAGACCAGACATGGAGGGGCAGTTACCGGCCATGTGGCCGTTGCTAGTGAATTGGCCACATAGGGGGCAGCGCAGGGTGGGGCTGTGAGTGAGTAGGCGGGTGTTGTGGACGCCCCACATGAATTCTTGTTTGTGTGTGAACTGGGTATTTGTGAGGGTTGAGTGTTTTTTGTGGTAAGAGAAATCGGCGCCGTCCTTCGCGGCGCGGGCGAGGAGGGCTCCGTGTTTGGTTGATTGCGAGAGAGGTGTGTGTGTGTGTTTTGTGATGTAGGTGTGTGCGTCGGTTTTGAGGTTGGTGTATCTGTAGCGTATGGGGTCCCCTAGGGTTTGTGGGATGAGGGTGTATGGCCAGGTCCAGTGGCCTATCGTGACCTCTGAACCTGTGGTGTATGTAGTGTCGGGTGGGTGACCATCCGCGACGAGGTTGGCGAGGGTGTCTGCGAGGTCGTTGCCTCGGGAATGGTTGTGGGCTTTGATTTTGCCGAGGTGTGTACGGATGCCTGCGTCGCAGCGGGTTTTAAGGGTGTGTGTGATGGATAAGAGGGTGTCGCGGTGAATGTTGTGGCGGTAAGCGGAAGGGCAGTTTAAGTAACCTTGTATGAGGCGGAGGGAGCACGCACTGTCTGTGAGGAGGTGGGTGCGGCCAAGTTGGAGGCCTATATCTATGCCAGCTAACTCAGCGCGATTTATTGTATGTGAGGGAGGGGTAGAGGTCACCATGATTTTGAGTTTGGTGTCCGAGGCGGGGTGGGTAGCTGCTGCTCCTAGGGGGGACGAGCTTCCTTTTTTCGAGCCGTCTGTGTATACGAAGTCCTGCCAGTTCCAAGCAGGGGTGCCTCTGGTGGGGGGGTACATTAGATGCACGCGGTCCGGGAGGGGGTATGTGAGGGGGTGAGTTGGGATTGGGGGGCGGTGGTATATACCCGCTGAGTGGGGTGAGTAGGCGCCAAAGACGTGTGGAGGAGGGGGGGTGATGATGGGGTTGGGGAGGTGAGTGTCGTAGATAGATTCGAGAGTGTTGTGAAGTGCGGTCATGGCTGTGGGTGATGGGAGGGTGGAGAGTGCGAGGCGGTTGTCGACGAGGTATATGTCGACCATCCATCGTGTGCCGAATGGGGTAGGGGTGGGGTTGCCAGTGTGTTGGTCGGGGGGTAGGAAGGTGTTTGCGTCATTGGGGAGGGTGTAAAGGTGGTGGGTGTATGGGGAGTTGATGTATTTGGTGTGGCGGTAGGGTGTGTGTTCCCATCGGGGGAGGATGAGGATGGTTGCGCTGGGTGTGTGAGGGGCTGTGAGGTGTGCGCTGGTGATTGCGTGTTCCATGGCTCGTCTCATGCATTCGTAGTCGTATTCGGGGTTGGCTATGTTGGTGCCTTGCCAGGTGTGCGGGGCATTGCTGCCGCTAGATGAGAAGACTATATCTTCGGGGTAGAGGGAGTGGTAGGTGTGGGAGTGAAGGGATTTATTGAGGGGTCCGCGGGTATATTTGGTGAGGCGTCTTCCCACCGTGAGCCAGCGAAGAAAGGGTTCAAGGAAGAGGGTGAATAGAAAGGGGGAGAGGGTGTCGCCCTGGAGGGTTCCGCGATTAATGTCTATAGAAGGGGTGGGGCCATGTGGTGTAATATAGTCTGTGGTTGAGACCCCGTAGAGGTGTTCGCATGTGTCGACAAAGGTTGGGGGGCATACCGAGTTGACGCATGTGTTTGAACATGATACGGTGGTCCGCGGCGGTGAAGGCCTTTGAAATCGGCGTACATGGCGTAGATGTCTTTGTTGTGGAGTTTCGCGTCCTCCATTGTCATAATGAGGGAGGAGAGGGCGTCGTGGATACTGCGGTGTTGTCGGAATCCGTCATGTTGGTCGCTGAGAATGCCGTGGGTTTCGGCGTACTTCGAGCCTGCATCTTTGATTAGTGCTGTCCATAATTTAAGGAGGTTATTCATGAGGGCGATAGGGCGGTAGTTATCGAGGAGGGAGGGGTCGCCTTTTTTATGTAGGAGGCATGTTGTGCTGTGGTACCAATCAGGAGGGGTGTAGGATTTGTGTGCTAGGAGGGAGAGGAGAGAGAAGAGGGCGGAGCGGGTCGCCGGTGGTAGGAATTTGATTATTTCATTGGGGATACCGTCGGGGCCGGGGGCTTTGCCGGTGCCTAGGGAGTTGAGTGTTTTATCGAAAGTGTCGCGGGTAATCATGTCGGCAAGGGTGAGAGAGGGGTCAACGCGGGGTTCGATGGTAAAGTTGTCGGGGTTGTCGGGGAGTTCCCATGGGGGGGTGGGTAGTTCGTGTGGGGTGGCGCAGCCGAGTTCGGTGACGAAGTGAGAGTGTACCGCATCAATGACGGCGGAGGGTGAGGATGCGGTGGTTTTATCGGGTTTGGTGATGCGGTGGAGGGTGGAGGTAGAGCCGGCGGGGGGTAGGAGGCCGCTTTTAATTTTCAATCGGCGGTGGGAGAGTTTGGGGCAGGAGTCGTAGGCCGCATTGGCTCGAGTTTTTATTTTATGTATCTTATCCGTTGTGGTGGCGTGAAGGAGCTGGCGTATGCGTGCTTGGCACTGTTTTTTGATGGCGTCAGGGGAGAGATATGCAGTTGTGTTTAAGAGGGCTTGGGCGATGGGGAGGGGGCCGTAGTTTTTACTGCATTTACGGAGTTTGAGGATGTGAGTGCGCGTTTTATTTGGTAACCAAGTAGGGTCAAGGGACGCTTGGGGTGGGCGGGGTTTCTTGGCGGGGAGGAGGGGCCAAACTGTGGCTGCGTGGTTCATGTGTTGGGAGAGGAGTGTAGTGAATTGTGAGGCTAGGGTGTCGAGGGTGTCGGGGGAGGCCGAGGTGTGTGAGGTGTTGAGTATTTCTGCGTGGAGGGCGGCCGTTTGGTTGATGAGGTCGGGGGTGCTGGATTGGTACGCTTTAATGTGGTCGGGTGTGAGGGGAAGTCGAAAGGTGAGTTTGCGCGTTGTATGATGTGTGTGGGGGTGGGTATGGGGAGGGGGGGGATGAGTTATGAGGGAGGAAGGGGCGGGAATGACGAGGTGGATTGCAGAGTGGTCAGTAAAGTGGGAGGGGGAGGGGAATATCGAGCAAGCGGATGGTGGGAGGGTGATAGGTGAAGGAGGCGTGGTGAGCCAGTGGTCAAGGCAGCCCCCGCTTCGGGGGAAGGTAGGGATGGGGTCGTGGAGGGAGTGGAGGTGGGATTTGAGTAAGGAGGTGAAGGCAGGGTGTCCTGTACCTGTGTCGGTGGTTGATTGGAAGTCCCCCCCCCCCCCCAGAGGGTGCGGTGTTGCGGGTGGTCGTCCGCTAGGCGGAGGCCCCAAGCTGCAGCCTCTGCGTAGAGGCGGGTCAGTTGGGGGGTGGAGAGCTGGGGCATATAAGTACCGATAAGGAGGTAAGGGGTGCCTGAGTGGGGAACGATTTTTAGTCCGGCTATATGGGGGATGAGGTGGGGGGGGCGGGGTTAGGACAGTGGCAGACTGGAAAGAGGCTCTGCGGACCGCGAAGAGAACGCCTGCGTTGGGTAGGGGCACAGTTGAGTAGCAAGGTCGGGAGCTTTTGAGGTGGTATTGGGGGAGGGCTATGCGCCAGCGGGACTTGTGGGTGTCGTGGTTGGTTTCGGTGAGGATTAATACGTCCGGTTGGTGGGAGGTGGAGAGGTGTTCAACATCCATAATGGAGGTGTGTAGGCCGCGGGTGTTGAGGGTGATGAAGTGTAGTGGTTGGGATGTGTGGTGTGGGAGGATGGGGGAGGGGAGGGAGGGGGTGATGCGGGGGGGGTCATCGGGGGGGCGTTCGACGGGTGGAGGTTGGAAGGGAGGGGGGAGGAGAGGAGGGGAGGGGAGGGGGTGTGTAGGGGGAGGGAGTGGAGGGGGAGAGGGTGGCGTGGGGGGTTGTAAAACGGTGAGGAGGTGGTGACGTCCCTGTCGGAGGGGGGCGGAGCGGAAGGTGTGGTTCCAGAGGAGAGTGTGGAGGGAGTACACGGAGGACCGGGGGTCAAAGGAGGGGGGAATGTAGGGTTGGTCCGGGGGGGCTGTGGCGATGAAGTAGGTGTGTAGGAGGGCGTGGGTGCCGCACGACCATGCTCTGTCGGAGTCGTTTTGGCGAGGCGGGTTGAGGGAGTGTAGGGCGTCGATGGGAGGGGGGGGAGAGGAGTTCCAGTCGGAGAGGAGGTTGAGAGAGCGGGCGAGGAGGTCGGGTGGGGGGGGGGGGTGATGTAGAGAATCTATCCAGGTAGCGGAGGAGTGAGTACTGTGGAGGAGGCCGAAGTGTGAGTTCTGCCATGTGAGGACGAGGAGAGAGTGGTTGGGCGTCCCCGGACGGGGGGGGGAGCCGCGGTTGGCGAGGTTTGTCCAGTGAGTGGGGTATTGGGAGTTGTGGAAGTGGTTATCAACTTCGTTGTTAGTGATAACTGTGTACGAGGCGGTGGGAGTCGAGTGGAGTTTGGTAATTGCGGAAGCGAGGCAGGACAGGTTGGAGAGGTCATGGTATTGACCCCATTGGAAGGAGAGGGCAGCAGAGGTATCGAGGTAGCCGATGGGGGTGGGGAGGCCGTATTCAAGGTTTAAATCGAATAGAAAGTTATGCATTGTTGTGCAGCAGGTGCGGGGGTTAAAGTGGGCCGGGAGATTGAAGCGAGTCACGGTGTTTACAGTATGTATGCGGATGTCGGGTTGGGGAGTGGGGAGGGGGGTGTGGGGTCTAACCTCGGGTTCGTCCTGAGGGGACCTAATGATGATAGTCGGCATGTTTGGCCGGGGGTGACCTGTGGTGGGGACTGGCTCTGGGGGAGTCGGTGTTGGCCGGTTGGGTGCCTAAGGGCTCCGAGTCGTCCTCCGGCTGGTCGGAATAGCCGTCGAGGTCGAGTTCTTCGTCTTCATGAGAGCCGGTTGGAAGGGGGAGGTGGGCTGGGTCAACAGGGGGAAGGGGGGTATTCGTGGGGAAGGGGGGGTTGTGGTCGGGAAGGAGTGGGGGAGAAGGAAGGGCATGGTGGAGAGTGAGGGAGGGGTGCGGGGGGGCGCGGGGTGGGGGGGACGGGGAGGGTTGCTTGCGGGAGGGGCGAGAGTGTTTGGTAACTCCTGTTGGGGGTGCGGGTCGGAGTGAGGGGTCCGTGGGGGGGCGAGGGCGGGGAGGGGAGGCTGCTGATGAGAGCGGTGCTGGGGAGGGGGGGTGGGGAGGTCGGGGAGGTGGGAGGGGGGTTGATTGTGGGGGAGGGGTGGGGGTGGTGAGGTGGAGGAGTCCATGGGTCCAGAAGAGTCTTCTGTGAGAATGGGGAGAGGGGAAGGGTGAAGAGTGGTCGGGGGGACCGTGGGGGGGGCTGGAGGGTAGGGGGGGGGGTGGCCGTGGTAGGAGGAGGTGGAGGCGGGGTGTGAGGCGGTGGGTTGGTGTAGGGGCCATGTGTTATGGGATGAGAGGGCCGGGGTGGTGGAGAGTTGTATTTCTGGGAGGGAGGAGAGGTCGAGGGGTAGGTCAACGTCTTCCTGCATTTGGAAGTCGGAGGGGTCCATGTGCCATTGGCTGGGGATGTTATTGTCTGTGAGGTGGCGGGACCATTGAAGGAGAAGGGCGGGGGGGTTGCGGTGGAGGGTGTTTCTTTTTGTGATTGTGAGAGGGGGTGGAGAGGGGGGGGTGGTGAAAATGGGGTCTGTGAGACGGGCTTTTCCGAAGGTGGAGTAGTGGTGGGGAGTGATGTTGAGGGTGCAGGAGGAGTGTGTGCGAGCGCCTCTATGGGTGTATGTGTGGGTCAGTGGGATGGTGACTGTGCCGTTGGTTGAGATGAGGATGCAGTACATTTCGGGGCTGAGGGAGATTTGTATGCTGGTGGTGATGGTGGGGGAGTTGGAGGGGTGTGAGCGAAAGTATGAGCCATATGGGAACTTTTTCAGGGTTGCGTAGTGATAGAGGCTGGGGGGGTGTTGGGGGGGGGGTGGTTGTGGGGGTGTTGTGTGTGAGGTATTCGGAGGCCGTTTGGGGCAAGAGGGTGTGCAGCCAGTGTGATGGGGGAATGGTGCCGTCTGGATTGATGCATGGGAGGGAGAGAGAGTGGCGGGACTGTATAAGGACTGTGGTGAGGCATGTGTCAGCCCAGGATATGCCATGAACAAGGCCAGAGACGGGGGGGGGGTGTGATGGTGATGGTGTGAAGGTGATTGTCAGGGGGGTACGGTTTCATGGGGTGAAAATGAAAAAATGGGATGGGATACATGGCCGGATTGTGAATGGATGGGATTCTTGGGCAGGTGGAAGATATTTACCCAGAATGAGGAGGGGTCGGCCTCGATCGGGGTTGGAGTGTCCAGCGGTTGGATGGCGTCCGCGAACTGAAGGATGAACTGAGCTTATTCTGGAAGGTCTTCGAGTCTGCATTGGGGGTGAGTCGAGGGGGCTGATCCGGTCGAAGTGAGAGCTGTTGCGAGGTCGGATGTGAGGAGGTCCTGTAGGAGAGCGATCACCTCTTGGCCGGTGATACCGGAGAACATGGGGGATCGGATTTTCACACGACGACCTGAGACTGCAGGAGCTGAGGCGTCGCGGAGGAAGCGAATTTTCTGCTTACTCAGTTTTTGCAGTAGCGAAGGGGAGGAGGTCGTAGACGGAGGCACTGGACCGTCCGAATTAAATTCACGCTGGTGTGAAGTTAACTGGTACAGGAGACCTACCGTTATACATGAGGTGGGGATAGCCATGCAGACTTCCAAGAAGCCCGAATGGAGCTCGACTGGTAGGGGGGTGTTATCGTCGCATTTCGGGGCGGTGGGGTGGTGTGTGCGAGAGGAGTTCGCTGACCAGCGCGTGTGGTGGATAAGTTCCCTCCGATTATATTTTTGATACGGTTGGGGAGATCGGTGAGGGAGTTGACGCATTCGAGGAGCCAGCGACGGGCCACCGAGCAAGCGGATGCGATCGGGTCGGGGTGTGACGAGTCCGGCATGAAGACTCCATGGAGCCAGATGCGGGCCAGGTGAGGGGGGGTGGTGGAGTACTGGCCTGTAAGGAGGAGCGTGTCGATCATTCTGGTGGAGAAGTCGTCGGCTTGTCCGGGAGTCTCGGTTGACCGCGGGATGGACAGGACTAGGGGGGTCTGGAGTCCGCGACGGAGTGGGAGGGGGTCCATAGGTGTGCCCATTATCTCTTGGGGGTGGGGAAGTTGAGAGGTTGAGAGGAACGGGGTCAGCGGGTGTCCCGCGAGTTTGTGCCTGGGAAGGTATAAGTCCGTGAAGCGGCCGTGGTGCGGGGGATCCCTCACAAGCACATGCTTGTAGGTGGGGGGGGGGTGGGGGTTGAAGACATGGCAGTCGAGCAGAATGTCGAGTGGGGAATATAAGTAGCTGAGGTGTGTGTGGCTTTTGGAGTCGGAGATTGAGAGTAGTGCGCGTGTTGGCGGCACGCGACCAGGCCTGATGGGACCTAGGTTTGATGGATGTTGGCGGCGGACAAGGACGTCCGGACGCTCGGAGGGGCGCGATAGAGCGCGCCGGCCACCGGGGAAGAAGGGTTTTGTAAGCGATGCGTATCGCGAGGGTTTCGCAGTACTTTGACGGGTATATGTGTAGTTTTTGAAGCGGATGGCGCGGTAGCTGTCGGGGGGATGAAATTCAAATTCCTGAAAGCTGCGCCTTTGAGTGTGTACCGTCTGGTGCCGCTACGGATCCACTGACCATTTTGAGCTAGGCTCGGGTGGGGTGAAGTGAATGGTACGCGCTGTTCAGCGGCCCTGTCCACCAGTCTTGCGCTCGATGGGAGGCCAGGCCCAGAGCGAAGACGATCGGCGTTGCTCATTCGAGCTACCGACCCATCCCCGGTTTAACAAACACCATCATATCCAACTGTTGCCTTCGTCCCGCCTCGCCATGTCGTCATGTCCGTTTCTTCAAGCACACCAGCGCCAACCTTGGCAACCGCTCAACCATATGCAACTTTGTTCGCCGCGACGGCCACGCGGGCAGCCCGCCCTCTTCCTGAAGTACATCATGAAATCACGACGGAGTGCACAATGGACTCTTCATGCATCCTTCCCGCAACCTTCCTGGCTACTCGGATGAAGAAAGGTTGCAGCTTCACAGGCCCGCGGCCCCATAAGCAAGAAAACGTTTGAGAATAGGAACTTCCGCCTACTATCGATAAGTAACGATGAGCAAAATTCTATGTACGCAGTTTTGACAATACGCAACCTAGTACTTAAAAATACATCATCATAATCTTCAGGATGAGTGCAACAATGACTTCGGCCTCAAGACGGGTGCATAACAGCCGAGGTGTGACCATGGATGAGACAATCCTAGTTCCGAGGATGGCATTAGATAGCGAATAAGGCTAGGGATCAATTGAATTTGGTCGATGTTGATGGTAGTGATACCTTAAAACGTCGTCGATGTTGATGGTATTGATATATCGGATTGTCGATGTTAATGGTGTTAATAATTTAGGATGTTGTCATCGATGGCAAATCAATAAACCGATATATCCGCCAATGTACCGATCTTTGGGGCGATGTATCAACACACCATGATTTGATAACTAGCATATTTTAAATGTTTTGATAATTTATGGCATTGATATTAACACTACTGCCAACATGTCAATGTCGATATCACAACCTAGCACATCGATGACAACATCAACGGGTGATGATGATATGATCGACAATGTGTAGATGGCTGATCCCTAGCCTTAATAGAGAAGTGCTCTATCACATGGATGGCATGCACTCGGGTATTCTCGATATCAATAAATAGAAAAAAAACGATATATTG
>JAPMLY010000448.1:57500-127500 GCA_026401115.1 Tetraselmis chui | reverse complement strand
CATCAACGATAACGTAGCAGAGCTTACATAATTTCTTACAAGAAAAAGCAGTGGAGGCCACCAATCAAAAAGAAGAAAAGAGGAAAAAACCTAAAACCCGAGGAACAGGAAGGCATGCCACAGCGTCAGCACTGCCCTCCTGGAAAGCGTCGCGGAGATAGGACCCCAAAGTAACAAGAAAAGCAGCACAAAGACGTGGCATGAATTTTCGCCGCACATCCCCGAAAAAACGCCGAAAACGAACATAAGTAGCTCGACGAACGAAATGATACTTGATTATAATCAAAAAGAATTACAAGCGAATTTATATAGTGTCCATCATATATATTGTTTGGCGAGGCAGTATCATCCATATGTAAATACGATATTTTCAATCATCTTATCGTAATACCCACAATGTTTCATGCCATTCGTTGATGTGTTTGGAGTGACGCCTTGAAAGAGGTCAATGTCACATTGCAACATGATGTGCACGCACATTGTCTTTGCAAAGGCGAGAAGGGGCAAGGTTCTATGTATTATTGTAGCAATGCAGTATATGAATCAACAGTAAGCACTTTGTTTCAAGTCACAAAGAAGCAGTATTTTATCACATCACCTAGCAAATAAAATAATATCAATAAGAGCAAGAATGCACAACAACGCCATTGGAAGCTTCATGAGTAAAACCTATACTACCATTATTGGCATGTAGGAGTAGCACACCATCATCACCAACATCAACATTAGTAATAACAGCGAAAGAAAACGTAAGCATGAGCAAAGTTTGAAGCAGCATCAAGGGAGGAGTATAAACATCAACAATAGCATCGCCAAATGTTGCATATGCAACGGATCGAGCGGAATCATCCGATGTAGCACCAACAATTGTAACGGGACCGGTAAATGCTACGGCAGCATAAGCAATAACAACATTGGCAGCAGTTGCAACACCACCGCAAGGTCACCACCGATAAAACCTACAGCGGCATTGCGGCAACATCACATGCATCAGCATGGCAAACGGAAGCACCACGAACAAAACATGAGCAAGAAAAAGCCACGTGTAGTCGCAACAATTGCAACAAGACCAACACAAGCAACATGAAAATGATAAGCACCATCACCACCACCAACAACAACTACTACTACTATTAATACTGAAGTACCATCAACATTGAAAGTAGCAGCCTAAACAACATCGCCAATAGCATCAGCATGCAACTTTAGTTGCGACCATGTAATGCTACCAACTTAGCCGAGAGTATTGTGCATGCATGAACACATATGATCGGCGTGAAGAGAAAATCAGAAAATAGATTTGTTAAGTCTAAATTGATGCTTCTATGCAGCGATTGAGAGGCGTACACCCATGAACCCTTTGCACCCCCGCTCTCTCTGCTATGGACATACCTCATCACCTAAGCTCGCATGTTAATTTGAATCGAGTTGACCGTGAAAACTCATAATGTTGGGCATATAATTTTCGGATTAGTCGATTGTGCTGCGCGACACTTCACTTCGTGTTAAAGGACTTCGTACGATGCTTTTCGCTTCCAACACACATGAAGATCCAAGGTCGAGATGCTTTTTGCCCTAGTGAAGTCCAAGGTCAAGATCCCGTGTCAACTCGCCAACGGACAATGTGTAACGTCTTCGACCGTTTGCGACGTTTCCTTCTGAGGTGATTCGACACGAATTCCAATAGACATTTTACGATTTACTCGATTTACGCGCTGCTTGTACGGTGCTCGATTCACCGTCGTTAGACGACGAGCAAGCTTCGCTTCAATTCGGGACGCAGTGCGTCTCTATTTTGATGGATGGAACTTTAGTTGAGACACGGATAGAGGAGCGCCGTCCACAGTGTCTCTTAATGTCATCGACAAACGTTCAGGAGCTCATGCGCAAGACGCGCCGCAACATGGGTCGTATTGATGACTTTTACTTGTCAACATTACGCCACCGACTTCACAGCCGACCGGGCTTCACATATGAGAGGAATTAATTAGATAACAACGAGAACCGTTCCGGACGTTACTCTGCGATGACTTACCGGAATTACCGCAATCTGTAGACTCGCCGCATGTAAGCCGACAATGAGATCATCCCATTGAAATCACTGGCCCGGTGAAGCGACATAGATTGAAGGGATTGTCACATGCAGAGCGCATTGAGCTCAGTCACCACCTCAAGAGCGTAATGGAGACGGGCTCAATTTATCCAAGTCACAAGCAGTGAGTTCGGTTTGCCAATTATTTTTGTGCGTAAAGCTGTTGTCTCGCTGCGTTGGTGCATTGACAACCGTGGCCTTAACGAGGTTGCGCGATAGGACACTTACTCACTTTTGCGTGTGGATGACACCCTCGGCGAGCTGAAAGACGCCAACTTCTAAACACACCTCGACTTAGCGTCTAGTTTTTGGCAAGTTCGAGTGCGTGAAGAGGGCATTCACAGGACTGCATTTCAGACGCCGGATGGGCTGGTGGAGTGGGTCGCCATGCCGTCCGGATTGTGCAACGCTCTAGCCACGTTTCAACCGATGATTATCGATACTTTACGTGACTTTTTACAAAAGTTCGTTACTTTCTACCTCGACGATGTATTGGCTTACATTCGCACGCTAAATGAGCACCTTCAACACTCGCGTCTTGTGCATTTGCGCTTCAGCGTTTTAAGGAAGAGGGATTGAAGCTACGCCTTATTAACAACATGAGATGAAGTACTTTGGAGACACTGTGTTGTGAGGCAAAACTTCAGTTTCGACCCCGAGAGTCAGCGTTGTCAAAGATTGACATTACCCTACAACGCAGCATAAATTTCGCAGCTTCGTCCAATTCTATAACTTCTACGTCAATAAGTTCATTAATCATTTTAGTGACATGTCAGCTCCAATGGCGGACTTACTACGGAAGTCCCGGTCACAAAAGGTTACGCTGACGCCTACATGTTTGGATATATGGAATCGATGTGGAATCTATGTATCACTGGGAAATCAGACTTCGAGACTCTCAAGTTACGGCTCATTTCCGGGCCATGCGTGATCCTAACGGAGATCGGCTTGGACGCGACGCTCACCGTAGGTGCATACGCTTCAACAGTGGGAATTGCGGCAATTCTACGGCAGGACCATAAAGGAGGAGTTCAACAAGTTTTATACTTAGCGCGTAACTTTATCCAACTGAGCGTGGCAACACCTACCCTATCTATGACTTAAAGGCTTTGGCCGTCGGTGAGGTGGTTATGCATTGGAGGTGTTACCTTGAAGAGAGCTTTAAATTCCTTGCCGTGTCCGACCACGACTCACTGCTATATTTACTCAAGCAACCACTTGCGGGATGAACAAACAACAAGCTCGACACGTGCGAGACTTACAACCGTTTGTGGGCACGATGA
Source organism: Tetraselmis chui (assembly GCA_026401115.1). NCBI lineage: Eukaryota > Viridiplantae > Chlorophyta > Chlorodendrophyceae > Chlorodendrales > Chlorodendraceae > Tetraselmis > Tetraselmis chui. The sequence continues at coordinate 124,125 of JAPMLY010000448.1, read as the reverse complement.
CAATTGCGTACCGCAAGGGAGCCCTGAACGAAGCAAGTCCGTTGAGTCGGAGGCCAGACTTTGTACCCATTCCACAAATCCCTTACTTGGGGATGGCGAGGTTCCGTCGGAACAGAGCAGTTTACGGCGGAACTCCTAGTCGCCGTGAACACTTATACTAATGACTATTGATGCATTACGACTGAGCCCCGAGTTCGCTAATATCATTCACGAGGGGTACTTATACGACTCGTTTTGTGGGGACGATGCTGAGGGGGCAAGAGACAGTCGAATTGACGCCAGAGACGGTACTTTTGGTGCCTCGATCGCCTATGTGTCGAGAAAATAAAGTATGAGCTGCGACTGAGATTGATCTCTGAACTGCATAACAACAATTCAACATGCCACACAGGAGATGCATGCTTTCTTTCCATAGCACTCGATAAATTCTGGTGAATATGAATTTGCAAGGATGTTCAAGATTTATGTGAGTAGTGTGTCTTGTGTCGACAAGCAACGACTCAACCGCTGATGGCTACTTCTCTCGACCCATTGCATGTTTCACCCAAACCATATCACGCAATTGGCCTTGACTATTTGACACACTTGAATGTGAGTAATGGCTTTGACAATGTGCTAATTGTGGTCAAGCACTTGACATGAATGGCCCACTTTCTGCCATGCGCAGAGACGATAATATCATAGGAAACAACGGGTTTGTTTTGACATGGAGTCTACATAATACTATGACTGCCTCGCGTGCTAGTGAGTGTCCGCGATCCTAAGTTCGTGAGTGGCTTTTGGCATACGCTTTGGAGACGTCTTGGGCTGCAACTCAACATGTCTTCCAATCAACACCCAGAAAACGGACGGCCTAACGGAGCGCGTAGACAAGGCAATTTTGCGATTATCACGTTGTGTCAAGTGCTGCGACGCATTAGACTAGACGGCCATGTTGCTCTAGTAGCATTTGTGTACAACTCTACTCGTGCAGTAGGAATTGAGGACACACCCTACGAGGTGAATTGTGAATTCACTCTTGAGGAGCCTCCATACTTGCTATTCAACATGCGGGGCCCGCCGGCGGCGCAGCGGCGGCGGCCCCGGAGGGGGGTGCGCTCGCAGGCCCGTCGGCATCCCCTCACCTCCCCGTGGTGGGCGCTGGAAACCCCGTAGCCGTGCCAGGCCTGGCACGGCAGGGGGCTAAGAGGGCCGACAGCTCGATCCGCGGGATCAGCAGCTGTCGGGAAAGCCCTGTACAGAGGGCTTTTGAATAAAATAATTTCTGTGCGATACCGGCGCCAAGATCTCCCGCTCGGCCCGTCCGATATGTTTTTTCGCGTACAGATACTACTAAGGACAGTCCTACCTCGAGGGGGTGGGACCTGTACTTCAGGAGCGTTTGATTGCGAGGAGGGTACGGCCGGATCTGCGGTGGGGGGTGGGTGTTGGAGCTGGTGGTGGCCAGCCGGGAAGCAGCGCCAGGAAAGGGCGCTCGCTAGCCGCCGACCAGCCCTGTGCCAGTCGACACTTCTCAGGGGGGGAAGCAAGACCGGGAACAGGCCGGTGGCTGGTCGCAGGCGGAGGAGCGGCTATGTGAGGCGGCGGAGATCCTCAGGATCAGCCGCCGCCGGAAAGCCCTGTACGGAGGGCTTTTATGGAAAATTAAACTAATGTCCGTACCCGGCGTCGAGCTAGTTGGGGAGCAGCACCAGGGTAGGGCGCTCACTAGCGAGCCGCCACGCCGACAAGATACATCTCCCGAGGGGGGAGGAGTAGGCTTGGGCGGCAAGGAGGCCTGTCGCGAAGGACGGAGCGACAAGATCTGGCGACGACGACCCTCCGGGTCGGCGCCGCCGGAAAACCCGGCACGGAGGGTTTTGACTAAATTCCGTGCACCCGCGGCCCGACGGATCCGGCTACGGCGACCTGACCCCCCCCCCCCCCTCCTCGATACCCACTACCGGATAGACGAGACCCTTGCGGGGGGGCCCGGGTGAGCGCGGAGGCCCCTGTTTCAACAAAGTCTGCTAGGTGGACGCGCATCAGAGGGGGAGAGGGTACGGACGCAGGCCGGACTACCCGACAGGTACCCGGGTACCAGACAGAGAAAAAACCGGGGAAATGAGCGGGGAAAATTCAGGTGCGGAGGCAGGAGCGCCCATTTTTTCTATGTCTATGTGTCTTGGTCCCCCCCACCTGCCCTGGAGGTGACGGGGGACCTCGACAAGGAGGACCGTCGCGTCGGCGGATGCGGCGGCGACCTTGGCGGGGCTTACGGGATGGGGCGGCGGGATCGACGAGCGACCGCGCGAGGAGGGGTTTTTTGCCAGCCTTTCCCCTCCTATCTTCGGCAAGACCGAAGTCACGCGGGAGCTAGATTAGGCTGGCCCGTCGTCCCTCCCGAACGCCGACCGGCCTCGGCCGGTCGGCACCCCGGTTCGGTGGGAGCGGGCCGAGCATCGTGAAGGTCGAGCAGCAGTTTAGTTTTGCATTTCTCGACAAGTGGATTTATTTTTAGATCTGTTTTTCTTGATTACAAAATTATTACGCTGTTACTGCTTAGGCGGGGGGACTGTGGCAATTACTGCGGTTGCTTACAGTTTTTTTAACTCCCGAGGAACGTCGACACACAGTGAAGCTAGGTGTGTCGATAGGTGTACCTGGTCGAAGAGACCCGGGCCCAACTTGCTAATAAGTCATGTATGGCGAAGTAGAGTGGCCCGAGAGACGGCAGTCGGTCCAGTTTGCCGGCACATGCTGTAAACAATTTCCAATTTCCAATTATTCAACATGCGACCTTTAGTTTCAGTTTCGCAAGACGTAGCGGCGTGATTACAAAAACAAATGCGAAGTACACGCTGTGGTGTTATCGGTGTTACAATTGCACAAAGATGCGATGCAAGCACACTCAGAGCCAGCGAAAACTCCACACTTCGTTCGAGGAGACAAGGTGACATATGTTACAATGATTATTTTCTTGCATGGACAACCTAACATGAAGCTCCGTCATCGATAGCTTAGACCTTTTTATCGTAGAGGAGCAGATCGTAAAACATATTTATAGATTGAAAGTACATGCTGCAATACGATTACATCCGGTGTTGATTGTTGTCACGTAAACAATTTGCGACCATGCTCTATTGCTTCACTTCGACATGATGTCCACGTGCTGACGCTTGAAGATGACGGTGACGAGTTTGACGTCTCCCGCATCTCTGCCGTGTGCATTAAGCCACTCGATGGACGTCGTCGGAAATATTTGTTGTTCATGAGACACTTCAAGGATGACGGCATTCCACATGCATGGCACCAGTTGAACGAAGTTCGCCGTACAAAGGCGTTACAAGATTTTCAAGAGACGCCCCAATGGCAAGCGTTTACCCAGACTCATGCGTACATCGACTTCATGCACGCGTACCCATCGCGCGCATTCCCGAGTCCCAATAACAAGCTACTTCAAGACATGAGCTCAAGATTATTGCGAGCTAGGTCATCAGCCTCACAATTGACCTCATCGATATGTCGAGGAGGAAGGTACGAGTGTGACGAGTATTGTCATGTAACATTACATTTCATGACATTGAACAAGTGTTTGTTACTAATCAACCCGTACTTTTCCATGGGAAGGACGTACCCGCGGTTACGTCGCAATTGCAACAAGTATGACATAATGCACTACCACGACATCCTCCCGATTAATACATTACGCACAGTCAATCTAACATGCTCCACGACGCTTTGGTATGACTCCCCGAGGCAAACACGCTACGTCGCTATTCCCGTTTCTCTAAAACCGTCGCTAAAACCATTTCGAAAGCCCTAACGCGCAAGCCACGAGGAAAGTGCGAGACCATATGAAGCTATCTAGGACAAACCCATTTCATCCTAGTGCAATGGAGGGAGGTGACATACACTATATACATTTCTCATTCCAATTGTAATATTCTACTATTAACACCAACAGTTAGACATCTTCAATCTCTCCACATGCACTCCCACATGCATCAATAGTTTATTTGTGTTAGAAATCTGCAGGGAGGCAAACTCCCACAACGAGGTGAAGGGGTGCGCCGATGGGCATGCGAGCGTACCCCCGCGGGGTCCCCGCCAGCGGGCGCACCACATCGAACATCGATTTATTCATGGGGGCATGATGCATGTGCGCCGCATTGGGCGCATCAGTGCGTCCATGATTGAATGCCCGATTTAATCAATGGATGCATAAATTGGTATTTTGTTTAATCTATGCATCCAATCATTAATGTCATCGTATTTGATCGACGCATCCGTGAATTACTACCCCGATAAATCAATGCATCCGTGAATTAGGCGTGAATTCAATCGATGCACATCGAAACAAGTGTGCATACATGTACATACCCTGGAACATATCGGCCGTGTCGATGCATCGGATTTGAAATTGTTCAATAAGATTGCTCAAGAAGTCTATAAAGTAATATAGTCTCGTTTCTTTTCGATATGCACGTCTATCATCCGATAATCCGGCTTGTCGTTTCCATCATTAAAGTTAACTGTGCGAGGAGACGTAAGTTGATGCATTTATGTATTCGACCCGCATCAACTAATGCATCCATGAAATAGTGTCCTATTTATTTTGTCAAAGCGTCCATGAACTGGTGCCCTAATTGATCAATGCATCCACGAATTAGTGGCCCATTTGATCGATGCATCCATGACTTCGCGTCCTAGTTGGTCGATGCATTCATCCGCGTCCATAATTTTTGAGAATAATAAAACGGACTATGCACCAAAGTGATGGACACAGTGTGATGCATTGCACTTGACGCTTGATCATTTTGAGGCGGGTGCGGAGGTTTAGCGCGCGGTGGAGTGACACGCTAGGTAGCGAAGCATGGGAAGCACTTTGCATTTCAGCACCACAACATACGGACGAATTCCTGAATCTTACATTGCCCGTTGGTCAGTTTTTGTCATCGAGGTCAATAGGTGATGGGGGCGCTTCCGTGCGTGCATACATGTCGCGCTTCTTCGATGGATTCATAGCATGTGCACTTTTGCAATCTTGTGTCTAGGCTGCCGTCGGATTCCCCCTCTTGCCTTGCTTTTAGTGTGATTGGGTTCGGTGGCATCGGTGTCCGCGCTATCAATATTTTCACTTGCTCCCCCCCCCTCTATGTTACACGTAGTCACATAGCTAGTTGCTACCCCTGCGTATTGTAAACACTCTATTTTGGATTTGATTATTGCGGTCTCTTACCTCTACACAGTTTAAGGCCGGTTCTTAGATGAACTTTGCCACCATATCCGCGAAAGATTCGATTATTGCGGTGCAGTAGACCAGTGAGTCCATGAGCAACAGGGTTTACACCCCAAACCCTAAGAGGCAACGGTTCGTAGAGTCGCTGGTCGTCCCAACGAGGTATACCTGAAGTCATTGTAGTCACTGGCCACTCACTCACGCGCCATATCGGTCCTCGTGACGGCGGGCCAGCACGGACGCTTGCGCAGGGCTACCCGTCATCGAAGTATCCATATATCCAACATATATGTGGCGGCCCAGCGCGACTGCTTGGCTCCTCCACCGCCCCAACGCACGCGAACGACTACCCGCCCTTTCACTTCCACGAGCAGTGATATTCGGCTATCGTCCGCCCATTTGTCATCACTCGACGCGCGCGATCTACCGACATAATAACCCCCGTCCAAAGCACCTTCAGCACTAGCCCACACCTGATCCTGCAAACAGTTTTGCTTGTGATTTGGGGTGGTGGGGGGAATGAGGGAAGTCGAGGCGGCTGACGGAGTGACGGAGGATGCGGTGGCGGTGGACGGCGTGGTAGCGTTATTGGCGGACGATGTGGCGGCCTCCGGCGAGGATGGGCGAGCCGGGAGCGACGGCGACGGCGAAGATGTGACGATGAACCCGGAGACGATGAGGATCCCGCCGCCGCCTACTCATAGGCTATATGCAAAGAGTAAGGGGGCCTCAGACGCTGCGGAGTTGCCGGCTGTGCCGAAGGAGTTTCAGGAGTTGGGAGACATGGAGCCGCTGAGTGCGGAGGAGGTCGCCGAGTTTGCAGAGTACCTCGGCATGACGCCGGGTGAGTTCGAAAGGAGGTTCTATCTTTATCACAGCGTCGGCTATTTCTCTATTACTTATGGACACTGGTGGCGCAGCAAAGCTGATAACGCCGGTGCTGCTGTTGTCTCTCTCGTCTTCGTTGTTTTCGGTGGTTGTTATTATTATTAGTATTATTTTCCCTTTTTGTCGTGGGTGGGTCAGGTGGAAAGGGAAAGGAGTTGAGAATTCCCACAGTTGCATGCATGCTGTCTGTGTTCTCCGGGACTCTACAGTGAGCTTAGTATGGCGTCCTTGGGTGGGTCTAGGGAGCTGGAATTGTGAGGCAGTATCGAAATGTCGTTGCCAACCAAACTTGGAAGCCAACTGACTGTTCATCAATTTCATATGAATACCTTATTAACCCCCTTCACAACACAAATAGACAGCTGAAGAGCGAGACATTCTTGTGATGTGTGCCATATCTACTATTCAATGCGAATGGTTTATGCCTTTTTGTTGAGATAGATTACATATTAATTTGGAATGTGGTAAAATGTTTCATAACTGTTTGGAGCTGACTATTCGGATTTCTGCGCTGCCTACCTCCTGGGCTACTATTGCCTCAGGCGAGGACAGCCGGTACTTGTGGATTGCGGAGCAGGCACTGTGCGCGCCGTTACCGGAGGGGTGGCGTGAGATGGAGGACCACCTGGGTAACACCTTTTACCTTCTCACCGACGAGGTGGGGGAGGTGCACACGGCGTGGGAGCACCCGCACGACGAGTTTTATCGCGAGCTATTCGCTAACCTCAAGGTGGGTGCATGTGTTTTGTAGACGTGCGCGTGAATGTCGCTCCTGTGTTTGGATGGGTGGGGGGGGGGGGGGGGGCGCGCGCGCGCAGGCATGCATGCATGGCAGAATGCGACATATTAAGGTTATGGTAATAAAAGGCACACATTCATGTGCACACACTGGCAATCATACTCGCGCACGCACGCAAGCATGATGCGTGTGAAGGGTATGTGTGCACGTTTATTTGCATTGATATGTGAGGACATTCTTTGAATGATGTGCGCGCTTGTGTATGTGCGAGAGATACACTGCGTCTCAGACTTGCATTCACATACTTGGGGGGTATGTATGGTGCGCCTGTGTACAATAAGCTAATGGATGTGTAACTGTGCGTTTCTGGGGGAGGGGTTGTGTGTGCGTGTGTGTGTACACATATGACTTGTGGTTGCGTGTAAAAAGGGAGAGAATGTATGTTCGGGTGTGTGTGAATAGTGTATGTATATTGTGTGTGCGCGTTGATTTGCATATATATGTATGTTTTGTCGATGAAGGATGCGGGCGTTTACGCATGTTCAGGAGATAGAGGAAGTGACATACCTGCATTCAAATGCATCGGGGAAACGTGTAATTGCCAGTGTACAGGAAACGAATGGCTGCGTGTGCGTGTGTCTGTGTGTGTGTGGGGTGGGGGGGGGGGGTGAGGGGGGGAGGGGGGCTGGTGAGTGAGGTGCGTGTGTGCTTGCGTATGTGTGTATGTGGTTGCGCGTGAGAGACTGTGCGTGTGTCTCTGATCATCCGTATAAGACTGAGAGAGAGAGCGAGGGTGTGTGTGTTTGTGTGCGTGTGTGTGTGTGTGTGTGTGCGTGCGTGTGTGTGTGTGTGTGCATATGTGTGTGTATATGCATATGTGTATGTGGTGACGCGTGAATGCGAGAGAGAGAGAGAGATAAGAGAGAGAGAGAGAGAGAGAGAGAGAGAGAGAGAGAGAGAGAGAGAGAGAGAGAGAGAGACAGAGACAGCCGCGCGCGCGCGTGTGTGTGTGGGGGGGTGGTGGGGGAGGGGAGGGTTCAGATATTGTATTTGCATTCAAGGTTATAATTTGTTCAAGCGGTATTTAAATGAGTTGTTTTTGGAAAAGGAGCGTGGAATTATGGAGCATGATATGCAACGTCCCGCTGTCGCGTCTGAACTCCACTGTGTTTGCCTTACTGACTCCAGGCGAGGCAGTGGGACCTCATAACGCGCAACGAGGTGCTGGAGATGGCAGAATTCCTGGGCCTTGATCCAGTCAAACACGCCCCGCTCATGTGGATCCCGCAGCAGGTGCAGCTGCTCTCTCTCTCCCTCCCTCCCTCCCTCCCTCCCTCCCTCCTCCCTCCCCACCGCCCTCCCTCCCTCCCCCCCCCCCACCTCCCGTCCTCCCTCCCTTGCTCCCCACCTCGCTCCCCACCTCCCTCCCTCCCTCCCCACCCCCCCCTCTCCCTCCCCACCTCCCCCTCTCCCTCCCCACCTCCCTCCCTCCCTCCCGCTTCCCCCTCTCCCTCCCTCCCTCCCCACCTCCCGCCCTCCCTCCCTCCCCACCTCCTTCCCTCTCCACCTCCCTCCCTCCCTCCTCCCCACCTCGCTGCCCACCTCCCTCCTCCCTCCCTCTCTCCCCACCTCCCCACCAACCCCATCTTAGCTCGCATGACTAACTATGCCTAAAAGTAACACAACCAAACTATCAGTCCGGTGGTTGTACTTACCTACTCTTAAGCTGAACCTTACTCTTTCTTCCGTCATCAAGACACTCACCCAGGACTGCCAGCACAAATTTGTCGATTGTTTTAATTGCAAATTGCTGTTCAGAGCCCTAAATCAAAGTTGCTCACACTGCATTATTTGGATTGCATGCATCCCTTCGGATTTTGACAAACTCTGGAAGTGATTGCAATCAATATATGTGGCCCCTTTCTGAACAGAGCAAGAGCGCTTCAATGGAAAGCATCGCCCATATAATTACAAAAACTGATATTGATAGAGGAAGAATGTGAAAAGCATAGATTTTGTGCCATTGGATGCTAGAGCTTTGTTTTCTACTGTTATCGCGCCTGTGTGTGTGTGTGTGTGTGTGTGTGTGCGTGTGTAAAATGGTGCGTGAGAGTGAGAATGTGTATGCGTGCGTTTGTTTGTGTGTGTATACGTGCATTTGTGTGTGTGTGTGTGTGTGTGTGTTTGTGTGTGCGTGCGCTTGCGTGTGTGTGTGGGGGGGGGGGTGTACGCGGGCGTGTGTAAAATAGTGTGTGAGCGTGAGAATGTGTATGCGTGCGTTTGTTTGTGTGTGTGTGTGTGTGTGTGTGTGTGTGTGTGTCTTTGCTTCCTGTTGAACCTTTGGGTTACCTGTGGGGTTGTTGTGACTGCAGGCAGCAGTCGCGCCGCTTCCCGCCGGATGGCAGGAGCAAACCGACGAGAAAGGGTATGACGGCCTCCTTCGTTCGTCCCCTGTCGCCTTGAAAGCAGCTTCTTGTGTATTGAGATAAAGCCGAACACGTCCCCAATTAAAACGAACAAACCATAACATAACGCAGCACACCACAACAAAACAGGAAACTAATTGGTCATTAATAGAATGGAACACAATTCAGTATAATAAATCGCAATACAATGCAAGACAGCATAATTTTATGCAATGCAATACAATAAAATGTATTGCAACACAATCAATGTATTACGACGCAATGCAATGCAGCGCCATTTCAATGCAAGCCACCTTGACTGCAATTGCAATGAAATGCATAAAATATGCAAAATGTAACAATTTGCAATGCTGCGAAATACATTGCGATAGGTACTTAGTCGTCAGACGGTAAAATGCAATCAGGATTTGAATCATTTGTTGCCCTTTCCCCCTGTTTCCTCCCGTATTACGGTCTGTCTTGGATTCCCTTGCATGAATGGAACCCTCGGCACTGATTTATGAGACCCGAACCATTCCTCTGTTTTCTTACCTTTGCAAACCCACACACAACTATTCTGAAAGCCTATAAACCTAAGCGCACCGCAAACGTCTTTGGCAGAGTGTTTGTGAGGTGCGCTGCGCAGATGTTCATTTCTGAAAGAGCAGAATTTTCTATCTTAGCTTCGGACAATGTTTATTTGTTGTGCCTGATTATCTTGGTGTCCTCATTGATACACCACGGTGGAAAGCACATCCTGTGGGTTTCTGAAGTATTTTTCAAGTAAATGAATTACACCCTGCGCGATTATACACCAGTCGCGTCTGGTTCTATACTCAATCTGAAGCAGATTTAGATGCTCGCGCACCTGTGTGTGTGTGTGTGTGTGTGTGTGTGTGTGTGTGTGTGTGGCGTAAAAGATGTCAGTCTCTCAAAAAAATCAGCTGACGTTTCGAATGCGTTTTATTTCGTGTAATTATTTTTTCACCTAAGGCATCGAATCATTGTGCCCGCATGAAGGCTCACCAGGTCTCTCTGCCAGCCCACCGGCGACCGGGCGAATATATTATAAAAAGCTGTTTGTTGATTGGTCGCTAACGCGATTTATGTAGTGACGTATATATTTTGTTCTCGGACCGGTGCACCAGAGTGTTTTACGTCAACGACTCCTCCGGATTCACCTCCCGCGCGCATCCACTCGACGTGGTGTTTCAGACCGCGGCGTCCGTCGAGAAGGGCCGACTCGAGGGCGATATATTTTCGCTACCGAGGGTTGCGGCGCTGGGAGAGGCCTCGGGCGCGGGGCCGTCGCTCGGGATGCGGCTGGCGGAGGAGGACGGCAGCTCGGCGTACACGTACGACTGGTTACAGGGTCGCCGGGTAGCAGACACTCCGGACGCCGCGTCGCCCTTTTCGGCCGTTCATCGGCAGCACTCGGTCGCGGGCGGAAACGAGGTGACGCCGTCCCCCGCAGGGCTGACCATCAAGACCAGCTCGCCGCCGTGAGCCGTCCCGCCTTCGCAATTCAGTACTTACTTACTTCCTACCCGTTTCACAAAAAAATACGCACATGCCAAAGAATGAATATACAGCGAAATAGTACCAAGTGCGGCTTTTTTCATGCCATAGACTCGACATGCACTCAAAGGGTCAGTGGAGAAGGCTGTCTTATTTATTCTGTACATAAACTTAGACTAGACATGGACTTAGGCATAGAGTTAGGCATAGACTTAATAGGCATATGATTTTCCAATTGTACATAATTAGTCCGGAAAATGCTGTTTAGCTGAGATAAACGACACTGAATACTATTTTCTGTAATTCTGTATATGAATGGCATCGAATCCGGCGCGCCTTTGGCTGCGATTACGAACACCACAAGGACTCATAGTTTGCTCAGTTCTCATAGAATGCCCGCTGCCACGAAAGATGGGCATTCTTTAACAATCCATTTTATATATCATCACATGCTTGCATTATTAATTGTATGTCATCGCCAGTGCTTAGTAAACACCAAATCGGAGGATGCCACTACTGCTTCATCATTGAATTAGCTAGAGGCCCATAGTTGTGCCTTAATACTGCCTTTCTGATGATTTCTTGCACACACACATTGTCTCCTTTAAATAGTTTCATAATATTAATGCAGACACACGCCAGTCTATCACAGTCTGTATTTTTGTAATCATTAAAAGAGTGCTCCTGTACCCATCGTAGCGATGCGCAGTAGTTAGAGACGAATCCAAATCCCTATCCCAATAATAACTGCGGGATACACTGCCATCCATTTGTATTTTCCAAACCAAAAGATCTCCTTCGTATCACCGAATCCAATGTAGCCAATGATAAGCACCAACGCCGACAGAAAGACAGACAGGCAGACAGACAGAAAGACAGACACAGACAGACAGACAGACAGAGAGACAGATACACCCAAACATTTTAGCGAATTGATGTGGTAGGATGGTATGAGCTGCCAAGTGTTTGTGCTTTGTGCAGGACTGGCTCGATACGCGTATATATATTACATTTGTCCTTGTAAGTATCACATTCTTACTATGAATTCATTATTTCGAAGCTCCTCCGCTCACCTAGTTCCCTTGCGCCAAAAACATGACCACATCTTCCCACACACACCCATGTCGCCGCGACCGGGAGTAAAGCGTAGGTCGATCGCCACGCGCACACGTTTGGTCTTTTCTTGCCTGAACTGCGAGCGTTTTTCTGTGTGACAGACGGCGGTTGCTGTCGGCCCGTTCGGCGTCGGGAGAGCTCGACTTCGCGGAGCGGAATTTGTCGGCAGAGCTCGCGCAGGAGGCGGCACTGGTCGACACCGGCGGGAGCCCCCGCAGTCCGGAATTCGCCGCGGCTAACGTCAGCCCTTCCGCGCTATTGGCGCAGCGGGTGCCGCTGGTGTCGCGGCAGTCGGGGATGGGAACCCCTAAAGCGGCGGGAAAGGCCGGTGGACGGTCACGATTTGCGACGACCCCGCGCCCCACTCGCAAAAGGTACCCCACACCGCCCGACAACATCCTTCCGACTCTGCAAAGCCACTTCCATCGTTGCTGCTGTGATATTTAATGGGTGCGTTGGAAAGATGCCATTGCACCACAATTTATCGATAATATAGGCATATGTATAGCGCCGTCGTATTTACAATTTTGTTTCGATGTGCATAGAAAAAGTCACAATTACAAGAACAGAAAAATCTGATAAAACTTGAAAGCAATTTAACGGAATTTTCGGAAAGAACAAACGAGTTGGAATGACGTTTAACAATTGTGTGTTTGGAGTGCACGTTTTTCGGACAGTCGTTGCTTAACCGTTTATGTTGTTGACAAAATTCCCAACTTTGAGTGTACGTTTGACTGAGCCATTGCGCACATGCAATTGTGCCTTGCATTATGTGATGTGAAGTGCCAAAGGAAAAATATGTATTTGCATTATGGAATAGTGTACACCCACACCCAAATGCTGACGGTACCCTTATTTTCCAGCTTATTTGCTTCCTGTTGTCTTTTGGTAGCGTCCTTCTCTTACATTTGGATCCAAACATTCCGCAAACATACCATAATTGCGGACCGCGGTCGCGGTTTGGTGATCCGCGAGCTAAATCACACATGTCCATTTCATGAAGTGAGATTCCCATCCGACAATACGGAATTGATACGAAAATACTCAATATTGTTCAAGAACAAGAATGAATGCATCTTTCTTTCACCACCAATGCCCATTTCTTCTCCAGGGCGACCCAACCACGAGTCCGCCCCTTTGAGCACTACCCCACCGGTCTTCCTGCAACAAGGCAACCCCCCCCCCCCCCTTCCCCCCCACCCCCCAACCTTTCATTCCCCCCGCGACATCATACGGTGCCCCTTGCTTGGATGAAGTTGCTCGTCCTTGCTTCATCTGAAGAATTGTCCATTTCATGCCACGCGTGCCACCACCATTTGCCGTACCGGTTGATGTGGCAGGAAGCCGGAGGGGTGGGCGATGTTGAACCCCGCGGCGGTGTGGGTGTGGGGGGCGTACTATTTGTGGGCGTGGGCACTCGTGTTGCCCGGCGTTCGACGGGTGCTCCCAAAGCCACCCGAACGCTAGCTCACGCTCCCTCTCAGCGTAACGACCACACACAGTCATGACCGATCAAACAGTCAGGGGCAAGGACTTCAATCTCTCGGACCCCATGACCCTACCAACCCAAGACAAACCGCCACCCCGAACTTAGTGAAAGAGGCCCTACGACAAAACAAGCAAGCAAGCTACGCGTGGACATGTTGTAATCCAATTTCAATTTCAAGTTCTCGGCTCTCGTCGTGGGTTATTCACGTCATCCTCGAATTTCCCTTTCGTCGAATGAGGGGTGGCGACTCTAAGCTCGTCCCACTTGGCATTGCATATTATGGATGTGCCTTGTTGACATTGTGTGAAGCCATCGGCGTTAGGTGAGGCACTCGTGGCCGAGCCCCCCATGCCGTCGTCCGTTGGGCTTCGTTACGTCCAATGGTGATGCCTATACGACTCGTAACATGGAATTATCCTTTTGGTTAGGAGAATTCAGGTTAAGGGCTTATCTCAAAGGAAAACCATCAAACATTATGAAAGGTGTGATGCTAAATGTTGAATATTCGAAAAACTTGGGCGTGATGTAACATACATATTATGTGGCACGTGCTTAGTGTATTCCGATGTCACGACTCGAAACATGGAACCATCCTTTTCGATATTACTTTGCAACAAGCACGTCGACGATGTTGGTTTGTTGAGGGCGCCGTCTCTCTTGGGTATGTAAGGGTCGCATCCCGCCTCGCCGTCGACTAGCTGCCACAAAATACTGTATCTTGAAGAAGGTGGCGCGGACAATGCAAACTAAGCAAAGTGCTCGGACGAGTCCGGGATATCATTCGCTTAACCCGCCAATGTTTAAAGAATCGGCCCAAGAATGAAGCAGCGGCACATTTCAGCCCCGCTACGGGTTCAACTTGCCTTTTCGGCCAAGGAAATTTGCGTTCCAAGGCCGGAAAGGTTAATGCCAGTCAATGGAAATTTCAGCTGGAGGTATATCGAAGCACTAATATCATCAGGACGGAGGCTATGTAGAGCGCGGGGCGGGGGGGGGGGGGGGGGCAGTGAGTAATCCCCTATGGAGTTGTGCACCGCCATTTATAATGAGATGGTGCGCAGTTGCAGCGCAAACGCCACTTTCGATATGTTTATTCCGTTCGGAAGGGAACGCGACCGGCTAAGTCACGTGAGGGCGACGGCGTGGCTATAACGCTTTTCTCTTGCGAAATCACGTAAAATAACATCTCCACGGCGGCAAGTCCGCTCGAAATGGCTCTGCCTCGACCCCGCTGGAAGCGGACGCTACAGGACTTTGTCCGAAACCCGGAAGGACGGTCGTCCGGCCGTGAAGTCCATACCACTGTCCAGAGTAGAGTCGTCGAACGATCACGTTTAGCTTCCATCACGGGTTTCAGGGACGAGTGTTGTCAGAAGAGGGCGGGCTTTGAGAGGATGATGACGACGAAGCCCAGGCGGAGTGGGCCGTCTGCCGGCGGATGGCATCCATCCTCGCCTGATACTCGGCCACTGCCTCGTCAGCGGCGCGCGAACCCGTCACGAGGGCGATCCTTCCTCCGCCCTGCAGCTGCGGGGAGGGGCCGCCGAGATCACCACCCCAACGTCCACCAGAGTTATGGCTACTGGAACGCAACAGTAGGCGCGAGCCACTATTGTCGTTTCCACTACTCGCAGCCTCAATCAGCGAGTTCATCACCTCCGACTTCACAGTACCCGTACCGGCGTTGACCGATGAGGAGTGCTGCTGCTGTGCCTCGTCTGACGAGGCAAAACCCCAACTAGCAGGATCCACACTACTGGACCACTCATCTCCTACGGCCACCTCCTCGTTGATAACGTTACCCGCGACACTGTGGCGTCGTCGCATGGCAGCCGTCCCCAACAATATCTGACGACTGGAAGGCAAAACCGCCTCTGGTGACGGAACAAAAGACGCGGGTACTGAGTCAACGCGCGAGGTTTGACGTGTGGGGCGGCGGCTTGAGGGTTCAAAGGCGTCCTCGTCGTCGTCATGCGACAACGGCGGCCCGCCTGTCGAGAGGATGCCGTTCAGAATATTGAAGCTTTGCGCTAACCCGGCACGCCGTCTGACATTTTTCTGTCGAAACGCGCGGATCAGAGGAAAGCGGCGCGGCGTTCCGATTTGCCGTCACTTCTGATGCGGAGCCTGCTGCCAGGCTCGACTCATCGTCGTCGAAGGGGTTGTGCTCGGTTGATGACGAGTGACTGAACAACGGCCGCCACGACTCGTCATCGTCGTCTCGTATCGACCCGGGCGGCCTTACAGGCTGCAGCGAACGTGACCGTCCAAATTTACGACGACTGACCGCCGATAATCCCGTCGTCCCGATATTGTTTTTATCAATCTTTGCTCCGGTGTCGGAACGACGCATTTGCTGTTGACGGGATTTCTCCTCGTCGTGTCGTCCGAACGCGCTAAACTCCCTTTCCCACGCCTCATCGGACAACCTACACTCCTGCTTGACCTCCTCTGATGACAGCCCCGTAGTCGCGTCCAGCGGGGGCAGCTTTCGCAGCGAGCTCGCCGGACTTCCGATAGTCGGGAGCGCCGCGTACCCTGATGTCAGCGACGATAACTTATTCAGCGCAGCGGCTGAGCGATGATTACTACCGGGACGCAGTGCTGGGAGCTGGCCTCGGCGCGGCGCGGAGGGCATCTCCGGGGCTGCACCCCGTGGGTTGCTCAGACTGCGCAGTAATAAGCGGGGCCCACGCCGCCCCGCCATCAATGACGCCCGCTGTGGAAGCGGCGGACGAGGGGTTGGCGCCGTTCGTCCCGGATTCCGAGTGATGACGAGCCGCGCGAAGCTCAGGCGAGTCCGGTGGCGAGCACGAACCCGCACCAAACCCTGCGCCCTGCTCAACGTCGCCGCCGGCGCTCCACGACGAGGAGCCGTCCGTCTGAGTCGTCGACGACCGTGGCTGCTGCCCAGTCGAGCCATGGCGAAACCGCGAAAGTGCTCCGTCCAGTCCCGAAATCAGTCCGCCAAAGAAATTTCCAGAGTTTGCGTTTTTCGTTCGCGGTTTCTTCCGGGGCGAACCCATGAGCCGGCGGGCTTCCTGCTCTTCGCTGCTGCCCGGCGTGCCGGGCGTGCGTGGCTGGTCCGAGGCTATGGAAGAGCTAGAGAGGAAGACACTCGGCGAGGGTTCAGAGGGGCTGCTGCCCTCACCCGCACGACGAGCAACGACGACGAGTGGCGAGACAGCCTTTCTACTATTTCCACCCGCGTTCGACTCGTCGACATCAGACAACGTGGACGACGATGACGGCGTCATTTCATCCGCCTTATTGCGCGTCTCTGGCCGACTCGACAGAAGGTGCGCTCCGATGGGGATGCCGCCACTACCGGTAAACAGCCGCTTATCGCCCTTGCTCTTATCGCCGCCGTTGCCCGTGCCCTTCCGAGCGATATCATAGTCCGAGCCGCCTCCCATGTGCACGTCGGCCCTCGGCGTCCCCTTTTTCATTTCCTCCCAGTCGCATTCGCGCTTGGCACGGCACGCGAATAGCCAAATCACGACAGAGACGACAGCCACCGCCAGCAGAGCACCACCTGCGACGAAACGGCCGAACGAGTCAGACACCCGCCAACCTCCCGAAAAAGCGCCCACAGCCCGGGTTGTCTGGATCCTCGGCACTTTATTACCACCCACACCCTTTCCATATCGTCAATATGCGACCGAACCATCACCCCGGGCTCAACCACAAACATAGCGAGTAAATAGGATTGTAAAGCGAATGTCTTAAATGATTCGTTGTGATCTAACCGGCAGTCATGATCGCAGACTACGACGAAACGCGCGCACAAGTAATGAAAAGGGGGAGGGGGG
The DNA here is from genome assembly GCA_026401115.1 of Tetraselmis chui. Lineage (NCBI taxonomy): Eukaryota > Viridiplantae > Chlorophyta > Chlorodendrophyceae > Chlorodendrales > Chlorodendraceae > Tetraselmis > Tetraselmis chui. Next base: position 106,937 of record JAPMLY010000448.1, on the reverse strand, counting down.
GGGGGGGGGGGAGAAAGATTATAAAACCATCAGTTGAGGCTGCGTACATAGCTGCCTCGAGTAAACGAATGCGTAGCTAAAAGAACGCAGTAGCGCACCACACTTTCTCCTTCGAAAGCAACAGCTGGTACGCCATTGCTCGCGAAAGAAAATGTCATTAGACATGAGATTTCCCGCACTAATATGATACAAACACAGGCAAACCTGAAAACGGTATGTGTGTGTGTGGGGGGGTGGGGGGGGGGGGGGGGGGGGGGGGGGGGGGAGTGTGTGTGTGTGTGTGTGTGAGAGAGAGAGAGAGAGAGAGAGAGAGAGAGAGAGAGAGAGAGAGAGAGAGAGAGAGAGAGAGAGAGAGAGAGAGAGAGAGAGAGAGCGCGCGCGCGCGTGTGATCGTGTGTCATAATTTGGAAACACAATAATTAGGTGGAATGAAAACACATGCAAATTTGTAAGTAAACGTCTGACGGAAACAGTGATACTACGTCACTACTCGACCTGGGCAGCTCACCTGCGATAACCCCGATCGCGCCCCCCTTCGACAACCCTGGAATCATAGACTCGTCGCTGGGGGCAGCGTCCGGAATCAGTGGAATGTCGTTCGACGGTGTCGACGCCAAAGACGCAGGAGCGCTTGACTGCACTTCCGAAGAGCTGAGGACCTCGACGCGGAAACTGTAGGTGTCCGAGTACGCGTACTGCGGACCGTCCGCAGATATGTCGACAGACACCAGATGGGGCCCGAGGTCGGGGATCGTGTACGTCACCGCCAGTTCGCTGCCGTGCGCGCTGACTAAACGACATGAGCCACTTGCGTCCGGCGGCACTTGGTCCGGGGTGGCTGCCCAGTCGGGGACTGGAGCTCCAGGGGAAACCATGGGTAAGGTAGGGTTGGATGAACTTAGGGTTTCAAATCGGACGCCGCAGGTGAGAGCGCCGACCGACAGCAGCGGGCTGGTGGGGTTGCCATACTGGTCACGCAATTCCAGGTGAATGGCTGCCTCCACGCCCACAACGGTGGAGTTGAGGTCGCCCGCCGATGTTGCGGCGCCTTGAGCGGGCGGGCCGGGGGCAACGGCGAGCGCTATGCTGGCGGTGTCCCCGCCGAGTGTTCGGCCGTTGAATGCGGCGCTAACATCAACAGCGCCCGCGATCGTAACGTTGAGCACCGCGGTAGTTAGGTTTCCGTCAAGGAGGATCCTGCCAAACTCCGTTCGGTGGCTCCCGGTTTCACTCGCGCGGATGGTCAGAAGCGACACGTAGGGAGGAATCACCGCCGAGGATAGCGTGTTGTTGAAGCGGTCTCGCAGGTTGAGCTCCACCTGGGACGCGCAAGATAAGAGTCAGGCACTCCGCCTCCACAGACGATTAAAGACACATAGAAAAACTAGCAAGACCTTGCGGTGATGTACGCGTCATAGTCGAAGTCCACAACATTTGCTGATATGCAGAAGAGAATTATACATCGCGGGTTCTTTTCAACCTGCGACCATCATCGGAATTACATCTTTGTATGCCTATGCTGAAAGACTTGATGTCCGGCAACTTGCTTTGAAGGTCCCACAGCACAACTTATTTTTCTCGACGCCGTAATAAATGGTAGACTTAATGTATACAAAATAATCCGACTGTCGCCGCGGATGAGCGCACCAGGAAGGCAAAGCGAATGCAACGACACTCGCCGAAACAGTCGCTACACTGTCTACAAGAAGCACGATAAAGGATATGTCGACAGGGAGAGCCAAATAGAGTCTTACAGGAAGAACCCACGTCCTATACCTACTTCTACATGACAGCGTCAACCTTCTCATTTATCTTAAAATTTTAAAAATGCGGTGCCCGATGCCTGGCGGGAGTGCAGTGCCAGGACCAGGTAGCTTCTCCTGCACAGCAAGCTGTGCGATGGATCGGCCCGCGGAAAAATAAGTTTATTCGTTGCAAACCATTGGTTTGCGTATCAGCGAACAAACTGATAAGAACAGATACTACACTTGATCTTAGCCAAAAGGCCGAGAAAGGTATGGCTGTGACAATAAATACGCCGAGTCCAGTGTAGCGGCCCACATATACCAAAATCAACAACAATGCGGTTATTGCAATTATTCGACAACCGACCGTTAGATACACAATTTACGATAATCGCTGCCGTCGATCTATCATCGTGACGAACTTCAGTACACTGTTACAGCCAGGCTGAAGATAATTGTTTACAAATAAATCCAGGCATCTCACATCATTCACTAGTTGACCATTCCCACACAGGTATGGTACCAGTACAGGTACCCGTACGTTACTTAAAACCGGTGTCGCGAAAGTACAGCACATAAAATATTAATAACATTAATTACAAGAGCGAAGCTAAATATAATCCGTATATGGACTGTCAAATCGCGCCTAGGAGAGGAACCCTAAGAATTTACAAGCTTCATTAATCAAGGCCCGATTTTTTATTAGCAGCCAGCAGGGAATAGGGCTCACCACCGTCGACACGTCGTATGGCTAGTTCAAAAAGAGCTTCGTCCAAATAACGACGCCACGGTCGACAGGTGTTCCAAGAAAACGCCTTAGGGTAAAGACGCAAAGCAAGAAAGCAATGACGGGGAAACGGCGACCGCCAAGCGGACGCAGACTCATAAGGCCACTTTTGACTCAGAAGCTATCGTTTCAGGTGGCTGGAAAAAAGTCCGACTTCCACGACTAAGTTTATTAAGTACTAAATTACTTTGGGAACATTCAGAGGTACTTACTACTTCCCTTCCGGTGTCTAGCTCATCGGCAACCCTAAAGCCGTGGTACCCTAAATAAAACCCCTGATGCACTATCAACTCCTCAATAACAGTGCTTGAATCAGCAATGCTGATTTTTAGTTCAGTGAAAGAGGGAGCAGAGGCAGAAGGTGCGCCGCCACACGACAACGACTGATAAACTCGTCAGAATGAGCGGTGTTAGCACACGACTTTCAATCTACACACACAAAAGTAGCAATTTCACACAATTGCGGTGAGAACGCAAGTGAGCGAGGCTGGACAACCACTGCGAGTGGCACGATGAGAAAGATGACAAAGTCTGCAGACATTGTCTCAATTAATATAGGAAAGTGTATTTCTTATCCGACATCGGAAGGAAAGCGAAACAATAGTGTCCTGAGCGCACTACTACTGTTACTGTTGCCACCAAAAAATAACCTCGACTAGCACTGCAAAAACCAAAGAAGCGGGAAAGGAATTTGACAATACCGTTCACGGCGCCATCGAATCCCCCGGCGGTGCTCTCTGTTTCCACTGAATGTGGCACCCGAACTCCTCCATCTCCTCTGACACGTCAGTCGATTCAAAAATATTCGACGAACCATAAAACGAAGTGAAGCAGCACACCGCGTTACTCTTTGTCGCACGACACAATCTTGACCGTGGCAAAAGCACTACCGCACACACGTAAACCTTTTCGAGCAGATGCCTCCAATGTTCTAGTCGGACGTGATATGGAGGAAATTATAACGCACAGGCCATATGTAAATAGAGCGACTACATACATTTCCGGAAAACAGGTGTTCATTTTTCGGACTACTGCGTGTATGCTTCCGTGTAGGGAGGTGGGAGGGGGGTTCTCACTGTGATGTTGCTGCCCGCAACGATACCGATGGGCGTCACGCGCGCGCTGGCGATGCCCACGTTGCTGCCAGGCTCGACGAGAGAGAAGGAGGAGGCGGTAGGACTCGGCCTAGACGGTAAGACAGTGACAGGGAGAGGCCACGCCCGACCGTGCGGGGGCGCCATGGGCGTGAAGACACCGCCGGTGCGCTCGTGAAGCACACCAAACACGACCTCAAAGTCGCCCGCGCCGGTGAGCATCGCCGACGCCTGCACGATACCGTCTGCCGTCGAATCGCTGGTCGTGTTGACGGTGACTCGAAACGGAAGTGATTCGCCGCCGGCGGTGGTCCCGCCCGTGGGCGTCACCTCCGCGACATAGGCCAGCCCGGGAATAGGTCGTCCCGGAAAACAGTCCGCGCCGCGCATGATGAGCCGGATACTCAGCTGCTCGCCGGCCTCAAACACGTTACCGTTGACGAGCTCGGCGACGCTGTTACCCGGTGCCATTGGTCCTTCCGTCTTGAGCTGTTGTACCTGCGAGGCAATAAAAAGGAATTTCATTAATATGGCCAGTGGTGCTCTTCCATACATTTGTGTAAAAACATCCATCAAGCGTCTAGAGTCATTTCATTCAGGCCACACAAGACGACCCCAATAGAAACTATCGTATCGCGTCGAACGTTGTTGGCTACGGGGCCGGGAGCGCTTGCACCGCGCGATAGCCCCGCGTAACTCCATCATTGGCGGGAACCATACTGCAAGTACCGTACCAAGCTGGCGATCATGCTGGAAGCACTTTCGTGCAGGGACTACCCGCACACGCAAACTCTAACTGCGGATAATAAGGCAACTTTGTTTACCGAGCTAGCAAATAGTCTCAGTTCAACATGAGACGTTTTCGCATATTCGCAGTCCTGACGATGCCTTTTTCTAATAAAAATGGCACATATTTACGTTACCTTTTAACGCTTCGGTGTTAGTCGTGACTTCAAAACTAATTCAGACAGCGGTGTTCGGATTGTGTGTTTGCGGTCAGATAACAGTAGTCGGATCGCAGCGAGACAGTCGGGACGCACCTGGATCATAAAGGGACTGCCGGCTACGTGTGTGCCGAGTAGCCTGACGCTGATCCGAAACTGCCCCATCTGCGGCAGAGTGTAGCTGACGCTGTAGTTTCCATTTCCCAGCGGCGTGACGTCGATCCAGGTGCCCACGGCGGGGGAGCCGTCGGAGCTCGTGATGGTGGCGGAGAAGGGGTCGAGGGTGTGCTTGGCGGGGTTGCCGTACGCGTCGTTCGCGAAGACGGTGAAGCTGTTGGTCATTCCCACCATCGCTTTGTCAAGCCCTGCACAATCCTCGACGAGTATGGTCTGCTCTGAGGTCGCCGGCCCGGGCAGCACCCCAATCTGAACGACAGTGTCCATTGCAGGCGTTAGCGCCACAGCCCGACAAAATGGATACGCGGGGTTTCTCCATCTAAAAGCTTATCCTTGAGCATTAGCGTAAGCACACTCCGTTTTCAACAATGACCCCATATTGTGATGGCTTCGGTGAATTCCCATTACATACACCACTGCCATGTGCACTCAAGATAATCCTTACTATTACCACAATCTCGAATGCAGGACATAATAGTTCGTATGTCATTGCTACTCAACGGCGGGTATCTGGATATTTCAGCTGTCGGAATCAAGAAAAAAATCAATCGGTGGCAGAATGGCTCGACATAAACGAAATTTGATGAATTGCCTTCAGTAAATCGCAACGATTAATAGCAGCAGCAACACACAATTAACAGCATGATGGTCGATTCGGGGAAACGCGCGCCCTACAGTTAACAGCATGATGGTCGATTCGGGGAAATACGGCAATTCTTGTGCGGGGTAGTCAGGGCGTACCAGCACCGGGCTCGCAGGAATCTCCACGCCCAGAATTTTGACGGTGAGCAGCAAGTCGCCGGCGCGGGTTGGGTCAAACTCGATATAGTAAACGTTGTCCATCTCGTGAAACGTCACGCGGCGGCCGATGTCCAATCCGATGTCGCCCTCTGGATCATCCGAGTAACGCATAGTAACGGAGCAGCCGTACGCCATCTCCGGCCGCTCCGGCGTGATCTCATTGCCGTGCATGTCGCCCGGGACCACCTACCGGCGCGACGCAAAACTTTCAAACTCGCACAACACAGCGACTCGAAAATGGGAGAGCACATCCAACAAAGCCCGGTCGAATAGATAACCCATTTCTACGTGTATTTCACGGTTTTAGCGGGACTCGGCTGAGTCTCCAGAGAGCACGTACCGCCAGCTTGTAGTGGTGACCCGCGAAGCGCTGGAACAGGTTGCCCAGCCCCTCGACCCGCACGCCCTCCGCATGCAGCGTGCCCGGTGATACACTCATAGCGGGCCAGCGCGGGTTGGAAATCTGCTCGCCGTTGACGACCAATACGGGGCGCCACATGCCCGACATCGAGGGAGCAAAGCTGCAGAGGAATGCGGAGCCTCCGAGCGGCTCCGGCGCGATATCCAACTCGCCGGTGCCATAAACGACGACGTCCTCTACAGTGCCACCGCGATTGTTCTCAAAGGTCCCAACGACGCGGCTGCCGTACCAGCTGAGCTCAGACGCGATGTTGTGCGCGTTGACAATATTGTCGAAAGAGTCGGTAAACATTACCTGCACGACAACCCGCACCCCCGCCTCAGGTGATCAGCTATTGAACCAATCCACTTAATAAGACACTGAGCCAGCAATTCATTTCAAATTCGCGGGAAACTCGTTGACCAGGTAGGAAATTTTAGCACTCTGCATTTGCGAGTAGCAAATCATAGGGTGTAAACTCGCATAAAACCTATCTAGAGACAAATTAGAGAAATGTAAACGCCCACCGAATGTAAAGAAAACACGCAGAGGCCGTTGAACACCACCATCGACACAGGACGGCAAACAGCGATGAAAGGGAGCATCCATGTTAAGCACGTCAGGTATGCCAAGAAACTCGGAGTAATTGACATCGTGTGAAAATTCTTCATGTCGATGAACGGCATTTTTCAGACACTGCCGATGTACACTCTCCACGTGCGAGAATATATGTTATAGCCATATTACGTCCTTGTCAGTCGGTCATAATTGAACCAACAAAGCACGCTATGGGTGCGGTACACACACAGGACGAAGGGTATCCTGAATTCAAAAGCGGTATACAACAGGATGGAAATCGAAAGGAGAATATACCAAAGCAAGACGTCGCACCTTGAAAGTGAGTGTTTCTCCGCTGCTGCCGTGCGACACCTCCGTCACCTGCGCGCTGTCTATGTCGACAGGCCCCGGCACGACCCTCACCGCGTGGAACTTGGGTAGCGCCACACCATCAACGCGAACCATCACGCGGTACTGCCCAGCGACATCATACTGGTAGCTCGCCTGTGCCACACCAATACCCATATCAATTCATATCCAATACAAACCAAATCGTATCCGGTACCAGCTGCTGATATGACAATCTAGCAGCAAGAATATTGTGTCCAACCCTTCCAACAAAAAAATACCCTCGTGATGATGTATTTTTAGCAAAGTTATTACTGCGACTTTTGTATATACTATGAATGTATTGATATTAAGATAGAAATAATAAGCCTACAGGAAGACTATCGGCCGACCTTGAGCCAAGTCCCCTCGGGGTTCATGGGAACAGAGAACTCCTCGGGGCCGTTCACGTCAAGCGATGCTTCCAGCCCGCCGATGAGTGCCAGGTCCGTCACCCCCTCATCCGAGCTGTCGAACAGCTCCAGATATACCACAACCGACTGCCCTGCTTCCAGTGGTTGTCCACTTCCCAAGCCGTTACCATGAGCACGGGAAAAGATATTGTATTCCGTGCCGTTCAGCGCTGGAAGGGCGACCGGTGCTGTCCGACGAATAAAGGACGGGAGCGAATCTGAGCTGTTGCCGTCGCCTGTGGCCGTTGTGGGCAGAGCTGTATTTGTGGAGTTGTCAGTCTCAGCGTCATAGCCCTCGAACACAATGGTGAGATCCAACGTCGCGTAGCCATCTGCAATCATTAAATAATTTCAGAAAGTCAGCTCGTTGTCGTTTTAAAATCGCATCTATCGGCGTCTGAAGTGTGCTGAGTGGCACCGGAAATCTGGAGGCCTTATTTGCCGCGCATTCTCTAGTATGACAACTGTAAAGCGGCGACTCCATCGGTGCACAAAGCGCCACAGCGGAAATCCGCCCAAAATTGTTCAACTTAATATTTACAACCGGCGGTAGAGGTAGTGACGGCACAATCTCACTACAGTCCACACAGAAACGACCAGTACACACAACAAACATTTAGATATTATCATGTGTATTGACATAAGGAAGCAGTGACACCCACATGGAAGTACAAAGAAAATAAGTGAAAAGAAAATAAGAGAGGCACATAAGCCAAAGACCTCCGGAGAAGAGACACAGCCAACCGCAGCTGCACCACCCTCCTGCAAGGCGTCACGAAGACAGGAACCCAGCGTGCCACGAGAGCTAAATAACCAAACACGGTATCGCGAGAGGGGTTTGGCGATATGACAATCGATGGCGACTACAGAGCGGCGGATGCTGCAAAGCACGCGGTACCAGACACTAACTAAGCTGAGTCGAAAGATATTTATGCCGCGCTGCGTACTTTATGCCGCGCCCGATGCCCCGGTTTGACCGAGAACTAAATGACAGAGGTAACTAAAAATGCAATGTGAGAAAATTAAGGACGAATACATCCGCAATTACACATGCTTAACATGTACAGTCTCGAGATGTACAGGTTTCGCAGAATCTGCGTCACACGGCGCTTCCATTTACGTGATCCGCTACCCTACTGTCCTGCCCGCGGGCTCGGACGCTCGCGCAAGGGTGGCTACGTGCCCCTCCGCTACCTCTTCCCTCCAAATGCCCCGCTCACAATCACACCCATCATATGAGCAATTGCCCCTATAGTATTCGGGCTGGCGTAAGTTTCTTGCTCGCAGTTTCACACTACATAGGACATGTGATAATACGGATACTGAAAGTTAAAGCACTGAATTATATACTAGCGACTGGTCGAAGGCCCGCACCTTCGTCAGCGAGAGCCCCGGGCGGCGGGCAGCAGCCTGCGAGCAGCGCCAGAAGCACCCCACCAGCCAGCCACCGCCATTTTGGAATCATCCAAGCTCAGTTCCTAAGAATAAATTTGCTTTCGGAAAAAATGTGGTTGCTAAGGCCCCGCCGAATAGTTGTGCCGCGCGGAGGCAGCCGGAGGAGGCTTTTGCTTCGGTATGTACAACGTACGCGGGTCCTACTTCTTTAGGGAGAAAGCATAGGGGCCGCCCATAGTCTGGACACTCCACTCTCACAAACACACAGGCCTGTCCTTAACTCACAAAAAAGCCCAATGTCAAGTCCCGCCGTTTACTGGGGGGTAAGCCGGGTAGGGTCGTTATGGCGAGTGCTCACTCTCGGCCGGTGTGGGATCCACGACTGCGCTGTGATAGTCGTGCCGGTGTGTGGACTACCTGGGCTGGTACGGGCCGGGGGCAGGGTGGCGGTCTGGCTGATACTTACAGTACAGGTACTTGTATCAGTACAGTCGCTAGTACTGTGTATAAGTGTATCCGAAATAATGATAATATATGCGATGGATGCTTTTGATACGGCAGTATATTACTACATTCCATCAAGTACCCGGTACGGGTACGGAATGGCCCCGCCACTGCTCGTCCCTCGGACTTTGACCGGTGATTTACAGTAGGTTGTGTGGATTACAAGAAGAACAAGATGGGCACGGACAGGGAAAATGTTATTTACAGTAGAACTTGCTTTATTCCAATGCAAAAATGTACATTTTTACAACAAGCACTAAATATACGAGTTTAGGGTTTTGGAGGAGTTCATGGCTGAGGCGGGGGCAATCACACGGAGGTTGGTGCAAATGTTGTTGCATGCCTCCCTGTTAAACCGTTGTGACGAGTACAGTCATGCAACAGTACATTGCAGGACATTGTACAGGTACTCGTTACTAATTCCAATTCGTGCTTTTCCATCTGACGGAGGTACAACGAGGGTACGTCGCTATTGCAATTTTCATAAGGGTTCTGATGCATACTGTACGACCAATACCTCATGGTACGTACAAGTACGTACACTTAATCTAACTAGCCAGATGACGCGCCTCAGCGAGTTCTCCAATGCATAATAGGCCGCGTCGTGATTCTCCATGCTAGACGAGCCGCGTCTCTAGACAGATGACGACGGTTGGAAAGCCCTAACACCTGACACGTAAGCGAGGCAAGCACGCGTAAGCTATCTAGGCAGAAACCTATTTAAGCCCAGTGCAATAGAGGGAGGTGACAGAACCATTTAACAATTCCTTTGTTCACTTACAACATATACTACTAAAGTACAAGCAGTGAAACATCTTCTCATCATCTCCAATCTGCATTGACTTTGACATCAAGCAGCGACAGAACTGAACCGATTAGAACTGATTTGTGCTAGCGTTTAGCTTCAGAAGGCTAGGCGCCACACCGTGCACACACGATCATTATGGAAGTTAAGTAACGCACACATAGTTACAGTCACAGTCACGCAAAAGGGACAGTCACAGAGACAACCAGTCCGAGGTGTGGTGTCGGGACAATAGAAGTCAGAGAGTTGTAGCCTAGCGACAGCTCTATACCGAATCAAAAAGTTTATCGGTATGTCCGATCTAGACATGCACTAATCATATCTAGAATATCTTACAGTAGCTATCTGCAACTAATAACTAGAAGGTATTACTTACAACATTCCCCTGAAGGTAGCTACGGAATGAAGCGTTGCATTGGGTCTTGTCCTCCAAGGATTGGACTTCGGTGTCTTGTCATTGCAGGTCCATGGAGAGGCTTGTTGAACATGTCGGCCACCATCTAGACAGTGGGGAGGTATCTCAACTTTAAGGTTCCCTGCTCCACGTGGTCTTTGAACAAGTGCCGCTTCGGACCGATGTGTTTGGCCTTCTCGATGACCAAGGCATTCGGGGAGTACGCAATGGCGCTTTGGTTGTCCTCCCAGATGGTGGTGGTTCCGGTGATGGGGGCGTTGAAGATCTCCCCCATAAGGTGTCGGAGGTGGAGTCCCTCCTTGGTGGCATCAGCCGCAGAGTAGTACTCGGCTTCACACGTGAATTGGGCCACACAAGTTTGTTGCTTGGACTTACAGCTTATGGGCCCGCGTCCGAGAGTGAAGAGATAGCCCGAACGGGACTTGCGGGTGTTGCTGTCGTTTGCCTAGTCAGCGTCGGCAAAGCATGTGAGTTGGAGGTTGTGGTCCGTGTCCCCCCCCCCCAACGTCAGGCGCATGTCGATGGTGCCATGGAGGTATCGAAGGACCTTTTTCATAGCCTGTAGGTGTGCGTCCGTAGGGGAGGCTTGAGCGGAGCCAAGGACGCTCAATGCCGTGGAGACATCGGGACGTGTGCAGACGGCCGCGTACTGGAGACTGCCCATGAGACTAGGGTAGACGTCCTTGGCCACCCCGGTGAGAGGGGGTGAGGTCATGTGCGCGAGGCCGGCGAGGGAGCCGGGGTCCATAGGAAGTGACGATGGCTTAGAGTCAGTCGTGCCGTACTTGCCGAGGATGTCACGCAAGTACTTGCCGAGTATGTCACGCAAGTACTTTGACTCGTCCAGCGAGATGGTGCGAGCTGAGCGATCGCGGGTGGTGTGCATGCCGAGGAGTTGGGAGAGGTCGCCCATATCCTTAATCTTGAACCGTGCACCAAGTTGAGCCGTGAACGATGCAAGCCACGTGGCGTCGTTGCAGGCTGCGGGGATGTCATCCACGTACATTGCGATCATGGCGGACACGTGACCGGTACGGAAGGTGTAAATGCACGGGTCGGAGACGCATTGTTGCCACCCGTGGTCGACAAGCCATGCACGAAGCAACAGGTTGAACTCGCGACGGACTGTTTAAGTCCGTAGAGGCATCGCTTGATATGACACACCTTGGACGTGCCATCATTGTAGCCGAGGGGGCGCCCGCCGGCGGCGCAGCGGCGGCGGCCCCGGAGAGGGGTGCGCTCGCAGGCCCGTCGGCACCTACCTCTACCTCCACGCGGTGGGCGTTGGTAACCATGTAGCCGTACTAGGCCTGGCACGGTTAGGGGCTAAACGAGGTACCGACAGCTGCGATCCGCGGGATCGGCAGCTGTCGGGAAGCCCGGTACGGAGGGTTTTGGAAAAACATAATATCCGTACACCGGCACATGGATCTCCCGCTCGGCTTGTCCGATATGTCTTTTCCGCGACTAAATACTCGCAGATACTCTCCCGACGATGGGGCGGGAGCGGCGTTTGCGAAATATTTTTTGGCGAAGAAGGGTACGGACGGATCGGCGGAGGGACGAGGGTGTTGGAGTTGGCGGCGGACAGCTGGGAAGCAGCGCTAGGGCACGGCACTCGCTAGTAGTCGCCATCCCTGCGAGAGCCTTAGGTCTCCCCTGGGGGCGAGGCATGATGCTACGCATGACGGAGGTGGGTCGGAGCCGGAGGAGCGGCACGGTCTGGCGGCGGCTGTCCTTAGGATCACCGGCCGCCGGAAAAGCCCGGTACGGGGGGGTTTTGGAAAAATTCCCGTACCCACCATCTTTTGCGGACCGGCGACTCGATCCCTGTGTTCTTCCAACCCCTTCCCTAGTCGGTACCCAATTATCGATAGGCTGCCTCAGGCAGTGTGCCTAGGGTTATCGTAACGGCACACTGCTCGTAAAGGCGGCCCCCTAACAACGTAAACCACCGGGGGAGGGTAAGGACGGCCACAGCGCGATCAGATAGGTGTTGGAAACAGACGGAACAAGGACAGGGGACATGAGAAAATATGGCTCGGAGGCAAGAGAGCCAGCCGGACACCGTATGCAGCCTAGTTATTTTCCCTTCTCAGCCCCCGAAGGAGGAGAGAAGACTCGGCTAGGTGGCGCGCTGCGTCGGGAGGAGCAGCTGATACCTCGGGCGGGGTTGAGCACGGATCGAGGCGGGACCGACGACGACCTGAGCGAGGGGGGTTTTTTACCTGCCTTTCCCCCCTAGCTCCGGCACGACCGGAATCGCGCAGGAGCCGAGGTCAGACAGGTTCGACTCGACTAACTCAAGCTGAACAGCCTTGCTGATCAGCGACCCGCAGCGGCTGGATTAGGCCGCGTATCGTGGCGACTAGCGGCATCTTATATTTCATATTGTATCCAAAAAGAAAAACGTATAGATCAAAAAATAATAAATACCTGGATACGGGTATGTTTTAGACGGTATCGTCACTGCCATTGGAGAGGTTGGGATTAGTGGTTCACGGTCTACCTCTTGCTTATGAGTCCTAGAGATTGGCGTAGCACAGGGGGGGGGGCAGAGACAACAGCCGGTTTTTACTGGTATTGTTGTAAAAATTTTCATTTCATTTCATTTGTAGCAGAGGGGCTGGCGGATGTACACGTCCTCCTTAATAGGAGCGTAGAGGAATGCATTGTCGATGTCATATTGACACAACTCAAGGTCGCGGGCGGCTGCGATGGCAAGGAAGAGGCGTAGGCTGGCCATGCGGGTGACAAGAGAGAATGTCTCCGTATAGTCGAGGCCATCGCGTGGGTGCACCCTTGGCGACAAACCGTGCTTTGAAGCGGGATGTATCGCTTGCGGTGTCGGACTTGACTTTGTAGATCCACATGTTGTTAATGACAACGCGGCCAGGGGGAAGATCGACGAGTTCCCACGTGCCGTTGTCCATGAGGCATGAATACTCATGTTGCATAGCGGCTTGCCATTGTGGGGCTTGGGCGCTGTCCAACGCAGCCCGGTACGATTTGGGTTCCACACATTCTCGGGTTGAAAGGAGAGCGACGGCAGTAGGTGACGTGCCGGCAGGTGTGTGTGTGTGTGTGTGTGTGGGGGGGGGGGGGGGGGGGGGGGGGGGGGGGGGGGCAGTGATAAGGTCGGGCACGTGGGGCTGCTCGAAGATGTCCTCTTTAGCTTTAACATGTTCCGAGTCACAACACGTTGTGACAAGTGTAGGCGGGCAGTCGGACATGTGGGCAGCAAGTTCGCCGAAGCGGACGGGATGAGACCGAAGTCGAGCCTGGTGAGGCGTTGTAGGAGGGGGTTGGGGGTCGGGCATGGTGGTGTCGAATTGTCGATAGGGTGAGAATGGGGGGAAATGTCCTTCATATACTCGTCATCCGAATAATCTGTGATGGTCGAGTCTATGGGAAGTCTCGTGCCGAAGCCCGAAGTGTTTTTCTGAAAGACGACATGGACGGAGGTGGTGATACGGCGAGTTCCGGGTTGTACACACGGTACCCAAGGGCGTCAAGCGGGTAGCCAACCATGACGCCGCGAAACAATTTTTCACCGATTTTCCGACGCAGCTTGTCGGGCACTTTGGCGAAGACAATGCACCCGAAGACGCAAAACTTGGATGCGTTAGGCACTAACGACGTAAGGAGCGTGAAAGGAATGCCGCCAGTGAGACCGACCGAGCGGCTATACGTGCAGTTGCGGAGGTACACAACAATGCTGAGAGCGCACGACCACATGGAATTGGGGACGGCCATGCTGTGGAGCATTGCAGAAGCATTGTCTCGGATAGTGCGCCACGGGCGTTCGGCCTTGCCGGGCATGTGGTGGGCATAGGGGGCAGAGAACTGCACCCCAACGCCAAGGCGGGCACACATTTGGCGGGTGACAGCAGCCTCGAACACAGAGTAAGAGTAGAATTTTATGACATGTGCGAACGCGCCGGAGTGGGCGTGATGGCGTGCATGTAAGTGTTGGATGTCCAACAAGATGGTTTCCAGCGCAGAGCATGCGTCTTCCTTGCACTTAAGGAACCGTACCCACATGTAATGGGTGTGGTGGTCGATGACGAGCATGCAGTAGCGGAGGCCATGCGGGGAGGGGACATTAACATGACCCCAGAGGTTAGAGGACATGTTGAGAAGGGGACGGGAGGGTTTCGCGCAAGCGGTAGTGTTGTGTGGTGCACCAGTGGCCTTGCGGAGCAAGCATGAATCACAAAAAAGCATTTTTTACAAAGATGTCTAATACCGGGGTAGTCGGGACACCGTGGGTGTGCTGGGCTTGTAGGCTTTGCATATTAAGGTGTCCAAACCGGCGGTGCCACAGCACGGGATCGAACTGGTCAGTGAGGGCAACACGGGGACCGTGGCTGTGCGCGGTATCTTGCGAGGGGCTTGGGGGTAGTTCTAGGTTGTGCGGTAGGAGGCAGAGACCGTTGTCTGCTAGCTCTAACACACCCGTTCCTAGGGGCACCACTAGGACGCCAATGTCAAAGTCAGTAGGGAAAAAAATTCACAACTGCTGTGGGATTGCATCCATCTGACACTAAGTAGTCTGCCAATGCGTTGAGCACAGCGAGATGACAGATCGGGGGTGTATAGTGCATGGACCGTGCGGTGAATGAGCTGGCCAGATGCCATCCGAACAGAAATCCGCACTAAATTACTACTCTTAACGTCGACGCCGACACCACCCACGCGAGAGGGGGCGGAAGGGGGGGGGGGGCGAATGTAGTGAAATCACCTCGAAACGCGGTCAAGTTAATCGACCAAGCCGAATCAATGACCCATAACTGGGAGAGGTCACGACCCGGTGTGAGGGCAGAGGAGAAAGCGACATAGTCGAAAGGAACACTCACCGCTGTGTCGTCGTATTCATCAGTGCAGTCCTCGAGAGTGGGCAGACCGTCAGGGTCGCCGGCGGCGGGGACGTCACTCAGCAGGGCTGCGTGCGCAGTGGTAGAGCCAGCAGGGGTGCCGTACTTCTGGATGATCATCTTGTGTTTGGCAAGGGTCCACCTCATAAGGGCGTCATCATGTGCATTACAAGAGGACAAGATGTGGTCCAGCATGCTGCCACATGCGCTACACTTGTTGGGGAGGCCACAACCACCACGAGGGCCACGCGGGGTGTGTCCTCCACCGTTGTGTGAGCCGCGACCAGCTGCGACAAACGCAGAGATGGGGGGGCCGTCGGGGACCGGTGCGCCCTGAGCATTGGCTTCCTCATCCATGTTGTGTGCCAAGTGGAGGATGCTTGCTATTACCCCATCATCAAACAAGAGGTAGTCATTGTTGAAAGCGTTAATGGCACATTGCTTGGCCTGTCCGTGCTGGATCATTATGGAAGGTAACTAACGCACACGTAGTTACAGTCACAGTCACACAAAAGGGACAGTCACAGAGACAACAAGCCCGAGGTGTGGTGTCGGGACAACAAAAGTGAGAGAGATGTAGCCTAGCGACAGCTCTATACCGAAACCAACAGGTTATCGGTATGTCCGATATGGACATGTACTAATCATATCTAGAATAGCTTACAATAGCTATCTGCAACTAATAACTACAAGGCATGACTTACAACACTCCCTACTCCGAGGGCTTAGGTTTATGTGTATGTTTTTTTTTCTCCTTTACAGGTGGAGTCCACTACTATCGTTGTAATTAAACTGAAGAAATGGAAAAAAAAAAACAGGATAGGGGGGGGGTTCCACCAAAAGGACACATGATTTACCGTACCTTGTACACCACTCCTCTACAAAATTCCGGAATGCAGTGTATATGGTTTGCAATACATTAGCTAGTCAAGAACACGTGCGCATCTCACCACATCAAGCACGGCGGCACCCAGGTACCACCCAACTTTCGGCAAAGCCGGGAAGGAAGTAGTTAGCCGTCAATCGGTATGGTTAGTTGCGAGCTGAGACCTAGTGTTGTCGGACGAGTTTGTCGAACTAAGCCCATTAATTCCCATGAACTTGTTTAATCTACACACGTTGTCATGAGCACCACACGTGGACATTGCTCAAGCGCTCACACCAAGTTCCATATTGTTGAGTGAGGCACGCAACCCTAATTCATTGGACTTGCTGGAGGAGGTTTGGAGGCGTGGAGGCTGTGTTAAGTGCACGACACTCGGCTTGCGAGTATGTGAATGGAGCATGGAAGTTCACGCCGCAAGCTCGGGTAAAGGTAGAGGCGTGCATAACGTGCGCATAAACAAATTTTGGGCCGTGAAAAATGGGCCGTAAATCCACAGTCCGTGCCCACAGAAGTACACCCATGGCGATGAACTTGTCCATGTCATTGCCGAACGCGCCGTGGTGTATTTCTCACACATCGTATCTTTAGCCCCTACTGAAATATGTTGGCCATTGCGGTTGTATGTGGCGGTTAGCCTCTGAAAGCTAAACGCTAGCACAAATCTGTTCTAATCTGTCTAGTTCTGTTGTTGCAAGTTGGCAATTGAAGGAAGATGTTTCACTGCTTGTACTTGGGCAGTAGATGTTGTAAATGAACAAAGGAATTGTTAAAAGGTTCTGTCACCTCCCTCTACTGCACTGGGCTTAAATAGGTTTTAGCCCAGACTAGTCACGCCTGCAAGCTACGCTTACGTGTCAGGCGTTAGTGCTGCTCAACCGTCGTCATCCGCCTCGAGACGCGGCCTGCCTAGCATTGGGTTTCACGACGCGGCTCCTTCTGCATTGGAGAGCTCGTTCTGGCGCGTCATCTGGCTGGTTAGATTAATTATGCATACCTGTACGTACCGGGAGGTACTGGTCGTACTGTAGCATCAGCACCATTACAATATTGCAGGAGCAACGTACCCACGAGTATACGTCCATCCTGTGGAAAAGCACGAATTGATATCCGTAACGAGTACCTGTACAATGTCCTGCAATGTACTATTGCAGGACTGTACTCGTCACACTCGTACCCTCCCCCTCTTGACAGATCAATGAGGCCGCCGCGAGGCAGACCTCCGTGGTTCTTGGCTCCTATACTGAAGCAGTTACTGGGACTCAGGAATGCGCGCTGGGAAAGCGTGCATGAAATCAATGTACGCCTGAGTCTTGGCGAACTTGCGCCATTGGGGCGTCTCCAAGAATTCTTGTAACGCAATTGTTCGATGCACCTCGTTCAACCGGTGCCAGACAGGTGGAATGTCGTCATCACTGAAGTGCGTCATGAAGAGCAAATATTTGCCTCGTCGCCCTGGTAGCGACTTGATGCACACAGCAGAGATGTGTGAGACGTCGAACTCCTCGTCGTCTCCTTCAGGTACAGTTACCGGAACAGCTGGTCGTAGTGGAGCGGTAGAGCAGGGCCGTAAGTTGTTAACATGGAAAACAGGATGTAAGCGAACTGTCGCTGGTAGTTTCAATCTGTAACTGTGTTTTCCAATCTGCTCCTCCACTGGAAAAGGGCCGAGCTGTCTATCTCTGAGTTTTCTGTTCGGTTGTCCTCTGAGAAAAAGATTTGCTGTGACGACTGACACCTTGTCTCCCTTAGCGAAGTGTGGCGCTGTTGACGGTTCTGTGCGCGCCTGCATCTCATCCTTATGTAGTTGTAACACAGAGCGTACCAGGCTGTGTATTTCCTGTAACAATCTCAACCGTTCTGTTGCGTCTTGCGAAATTGGAATCGATGGTCGCATGCTGAAGAGCAGATCAGGAGGCTCCTCAGGAGAAAAACCAAAGTTAGCCTCGAACGGTGTGTGCTCAATTCCGAGTGCACGCGAAGCATTGTACGCAAACTCCACTTGCGGTAAAAGTGTCGTCCAATCAGATCCATCATAGCAACAGAAGCAACGAAGAAGCTGTTGAAACGTGCTGTTCACGCGCTCTGTCAGTCCGTCTGTTTCTGGGTGTCGACTGGTAGACATGTTCAGACGCGTTCCAAGGCGTCTCCAAAGTGTCTGCCAGAAAGCGCTGACAAATTTCGGGTCACGGTCGCTGATTAGCACACGGGACAGTCCATGTAAACGGTAGACTCCATGTAAAAACAAAGTTGCAGTTTCTTCGGCAGTAATCGACTCTGTGCATGGCAGAAAATGGGCCATTCGAGTTAGATGGTCTACTACAATCAGCACACTGTTAAAGCCATTGCTCTCAGGCAAGTGTGTCAGGTAGTCAAGACCAACTGTGTGCCACGGTCTGAGTGGAACAGGCAATGGGTAAAGAGTCGCGGCCATCTGCGGTCGAATCTTTGCTCGTCGACATACGACGCAGCGTTCACAAAAATCTTTCACATCTTGGCGGATTCGTTTCCACCAGAATCTGTCGAGTGCTTTAGCAAGAGTGCTAGCAACTCCTCTGTGACCGGCTGACGAACTTTCGTGCAGCTCTGCGATCAATCTCAGTCGGAGCTCAGAGTTCTGTGGAATACAGAGGCGATTGAGGCGCCAAAAGTACCCGTCTCTGGCTTCTATCCGGCTGTCTCTTGTCCACTCACCATCGTCCCCATAAAACGAATCTCGTGAGAACCCCTCGCGAATGAGATCAGCGAACTCAGGGCTCAGCTGCAACGCGTTAACAGTCAGTGAATTTAACTGTGCGTCTTCAAACAGCAGCTGGGACTTCCGTCGTAATTCTCGATCTGACGGAACCTCGCCATCCCAAAATAAGGGTACTGTGGCCTGAGGTACGAAGTCTGGACGCCGGCTTAACGGGTCGGCTTCGTTCAGAGCTCCCTTGCGATATGCAAGTGTCATCGAGCCCACAAACGGTTGCAAATCCCGCAGGTATCTTGCTTGCCGCTTGTTCAGCCTGTTGTTCGGTTGCCTGAGCAGATGCCGCAGTGTGTCGTGGTCTGTTACGACAAGGAACTTAGAACAGCCTTCAAGATAGCACCTCCAATGCTTGACGGCTTCGCATACGGCCAAAGCTTCTAAGTCGTATGCAGAGTAAGTGTTACCACGCTCAGCTGGATTCAGCTTACGCGCCCAGTAAGAGACTGGTTGAAGACCGCCTCCTTGGTCTTGCAACATGACTGTTGCAATCCCCACTGTTGAAGCATCTGTAGCCACGGTGAACGTCGCGTCCGAGCCGACCTCCGGAAGGATCAGGCATGGCGCGGAAATGAGCCGTAACTTGAGAGTCTCAAAGGCTTCCAAACAGGCAGGCGTCAGCGTAACCTTCTGTGGCTGGGACTTCCGCAGTAAGTCCGTCAATGGAGCCGTAAGGTCGCTAAAATGGTGTATAAATCTCGCATAGAAGTTGCAGAACTGTACAAAACTGCGAACCTCCTTCTGCGTCTTGGGCACTGGCCAGTCTGCAACGGCCTCGACTTTCTTTGTGGAAACCGAAATTTTTCCGGCTGACACAGTGTAGCCCAGATACTCCATTTCTTGCAATCCGAAGAAGCATTTCTTAAGGCGTAATTTCAGCCCTTCCTCCTTGAATCGCTGTAGCACTAGACGTAGGTGCTCCAGGTGCTCTTCCAGGGTTCGATTGTAGACACAGACGTCATCAAGGTAGACTGTCACGAACTTGTGTAAAAAGTCGCGAAGTATGTCGTTCATCATCCTCTGAAATGTAGCTGGTGCATTGCACAGCCCAAACGGCATGGCGACCCATTCCATTAAGCCATCAGGGGTCTGAAAAGCCGTCTTGTGAACGTCCTGATCACGCACTCGAACTTGCCAGAATCCAGAAGCGAGGTCGAGGTGTGTGTAAAAGTTCGCGTCCTTAAGTTCGTCCAGAGTGTCGTCCACACGCGGTAGCGGGTAAGCATCTTTACGCGTAACCTCGTTAAGACCACGGTAGTCAATGCACAGACGTAGCGAGCCATCAGCTTTTCGCACAAAAAGAATTGGCGAGCCGAACTCACTGTAGCTAGGACGGACCAGACCAGCGTCCACTGCGTCTTTGAGCTGTCGATTAAGCTCAGCGCGCTCTGCGGGTGACAATCTGTTCAGACGTTGACGTCGCATCGGGCCAATTGTTTCAATGGGATGATCCCACTGTCGGCTTACAGGTGGAGAGTCGACAGGTTGCAATAACTCCGGGAAGTCATCAAAGAGTAAAGACCGGAAGTTGTCATGTTGTTCTGCTGTTAGTTCCTCTCCAGTGTGAAAGTCTGTCGTGTGTTCAGCGACTGACGTAAGTTCATTGACGTAAAAATCAGCATGACGTCCCCTGCTGCGGCGCGTCTTGCGCATAAGCTTCTGAACTTTCGTAGATGACAGGAGTAGACACTCAGGGCGTCGTTCCTCAAGTGTAGTCTCCACTGCTGTGCCGTCCATTAGTGTAAAAATTCTGGTTGTACCAAATTGTAAAGAGGCCTGTTCGTCATCAAGCCATGGTAAACCCAGGATTAAATCAGCTGTGCGTAAATCACGTAAGACGTTGAAAGTCCGTTTAAACTCATGTCGAGCCAGCTCAAAAGTGACGTCACAGACTGTCGTAGAAGTCACTCGTTGTCCGTTAGCGAGTCGAACTGGAGTCTTACTTGCAGACTTCCGAGTCTGTAAAGCAAAGCGTCGTACAAAGTCCTCTGACACAAAATCAAGTGTCGCAGCACAGTCCACTAATCCAGAAATTTGGTGTCCGCCATCAGGAGTTTTCACAGTCAGCTCATTTCGAATTAACGGGCGAGCTTCCGTGAGGTCAGTCAGTAGGGCTGTAGCTGGCGAAGAAAAATGTCGCAGCGTAGCGATGGAAGGTTCCGAGTCGTCTGTTGGTACAGGTACCGAGTCGGGTTGATCAGATGCTGTAGGTTTTGGTGAGTCGTTAAACGCACAATCTGCGTCGACTAACCACAGCTGTACAGGCCATGGGGCTGGAGCAACCACCTCCTGACTCGCTGGGTTCTCCAGTGACTGACGTGTAAAAAGCTGTGTCCTTGCTGGGAATTCTTGATAGAGTTTCCAGTGCTTAGTCATCTGAGTAAATTTCGCCCACTTCGGTAGTACAAATACAGCCATCGTAGATGTCGGAGATGTTCGACGACAATCCTCAAAATGCTGCGCAATCTGCTCAGCTAACTCCCAGGGTGGGTTGATGAACACCCTCTCTCCTGTTAATTCTCTGTCTAGAATCGAGTCACTCGGCGAACAGTGAGGTAAGTCACCGTGCGAGTTAAGACCTTCATCATCAGCACATCCCTCCAACGTGAAGTTGAATCGTGCATGCAGAGGGTCAAAGACTGAGTCAACCAGTTTCCAATCAACTGAACGTCTGGTTACAGGTTTACGACTCTGTCTCTGCTTAGTCTGACGACGACGACCTGCTACTTGCGTTACAGGTGTCGCAACTGTAGTCGATGGAGATGTCGAAGGTGTTTCGACGACCTCTGTCGCTAACAGTGTCTCAGAATGAACAGTAGATGTAGCCGGCTGCTCCAGTTCATTTGTAGAACAGCCTTGCCACCATCATTGTTTCTTAGGTTGCATCGGTGCCTTGCCCTTGAACTCCGGGCATTGGAACAAACGGTGTCCCTTCTTGTGGCACTTGAAGCAAAGTCCCTCGTCCATGTGTCGCTTACGCTCCTCAGCTGTCATTGCATTTGCGATTGAATTAAAATCTTCGCGGCCGGATGTCTGACCACGTCCACCATTGTTACCACCACGACCACCATTGTTACTACCTCCACGTCCACGTCCGCGGCCACGTCCACGGCCACCTTTGTTACGTTTCCAGACGTTAGAGGCTTCCTCAAAAGGGTCTTCAAGGTTGCGCTTGCGTGTGGGCTGGGCAGATGGTCCAGCAGCAGACCTTGCATTGCCTAGTTCCGGCGAGTCTGTCACGATGTCATTCAAAAAGTTTTGTAGCTCCACGAGTGTAATCTGGTAACCTTGTTGAGCTCGGTGTGATCTCGCCAGTCTCTGGAGGTCCACGTTTGCAAGGCCAGTAATGAAGCGTACACACTGTACTTCAGCTGTCAGGTCTTGACGAGAACGACGTAAGTAGTCGTTGTACTTCTTAGTAAAAAGCGCGTAACTCATCGTGTTGCTCTGCGTAAAGCTTAGCAAAGCGTTAATTGCGTCGTCCTGAATGTTCGGAAGAAACGTCGACTTGCGTATCTCCGCAACAAGCTCGTTGTACGTAGATGGAATTGGAGGCCGATTTTTCCGGTTCAACCACCACCCACCTAGGTGTCCAGAAAACTGTGAAGTAACCCAGAACACTGCATCGTACGAGTCAGCAGCAATCCCTAGCATTATAAAACGCTGAGGCTGTGCTTCGAGCCAATCCTCTAGTACAGGTGGGTCTTGACCATTCTGGTACGGTGAAGTAATAGCTGCCTTACGCTGAGTCTCCGTAAGTGTCACAGACAGTCCAGCCAAGTTGTGGGTAGGCATCGGCCTTCCCACTCGTAAATCAGTAGGTCCTACACCAGTCAGTCGATTAATGTGTCCGAGAATCAGTAGCCATACAGAACCAGAGTCGACCGTCGTAAACCGGGTGTACATGTGGAACTGCCTCGGGATAGACGTGTCGTCTTGCATGACTGGAACATGTTGTGTAATTGCTCGATAAAAAGATTCCCACTGTGTCACGTAACCAAAGTGAAGTAATTCACTCTTGTGCTTCTCAGCACGAAGTAACCCCTTCTGTGAGGGCGTAAGTGTCTGACCGTCAATGTTGATGGTTTCCGGGACGACGTAGGTGCCATCCGGATTAACTGTCGACTGTGCCAAAACAGCCTGCTCGACCTGAGCAGGTGTACGTAAGTTGTTCGTAGCAAACAGGACAGGAATAGAAGCCGAGTACACGTAGACAAGCTGTCGTCCTTGAGGTAGCGTAACGTTAACATGTTCACCACTCAACAGCGTCAAATCATCCGGTGTCAAAACAAGACCGGTCTCCTCGTGTAACTCGCGAATAGCAGCGTCGACAGGCTCTTCGTTAGGTAAGACAGAGCCAGCTGGGAACCAAGTTTTACCAGAACGAGGCTCACGCTGAAACACCAACTTCAAATCCGACGATTTAGTTCCTCCGACGTGAATTACTAAAACCACGTAATGTCCAGCTCCGAGAGAAGCCATCTCAACTCAAGCAAACAACGTCGAGCAGATCAACGAGCAACGAAAGCGTGCGTCGACCAAAGAGCTCCGAAACCAGTGTGGCGGTTAGCCTCTGAAAGCTAAACGCTAGCACAAATCTGTTCTAATCTGTCTAGTTCTGTTGTTGCAAGATGGCAATTGAAGGAAGATGTTTCACTGCTTGTACTTGGGCAGTAGATGTTGTAAATGAACAAAGGAATTGTTAAAAGGTTCTGTCACCTCCCTCTACTGCACTGGGCTTAAATAGGTTTTAGCCCAGACTAGTCACGCCTGCAAGCTACGCTTACGTGTCAGGCGTTAGTGCTGCTCAACCGTCGTCATCCGCCTCGAGACGCGGCCTGCCTAGCATTGGGTTTCACGACGCGGCTCCTTCTGCATTGGAGAGCTCGTTCTGGCGCGTCATCTACTCATCTGGCTGGTTAGATTAATTATGCATATCTGTACGTACCGGGAGGTACTGGTCGTACTGTAGCATCAGCACCATTACAATATTGCAGGAGCAACGTACCCACGAGTATACGTCCATCCTGTGGAAAAGCACGAATTGATATCCGTAACGAGTACCTGTACAATGTCCTGCAATGTACTATTGCAGGACTGTACTCGTCACATGTAAGTGGCAGGAAAATAAATGCATACTCGTAGTAACGGGAAACTTAGTTGTAAGCTTGTAGGTTTAGGTATCAGATTTAAGTATCTAGGTATCATGTGAAAAGTATTGGGTAAATCTCAATTATTGCAGACATCATGTACTAGATTCAACAATGATACATGTAAGGGTTACCGAGTGCGAATATCTGCCCTCTACTCTACAGAATAAAACATAATGCAAGCGCATCAAGCCATGCATGCTTGGGCAATGTACAAAGCTACTACCCATCACTCACTATGTTGGTCCACCCGGTTCGTAAGTATTGGCGAATTTTATGTAATGCATGCAAATTGGGAATTTTGTGGCTACCCCGGTATACAATCTGGAAACGCGCACTACGTGTTTGTAAACTGAGAGGTATGGTTATTGAACCATGCAGACACGGTTAGTGTGGAAGATAACTCACGCAAACGTAGTTACAGTCACAGTCACGCAAAAGGGACAGTCACATAGACAACCAACCCGATGTGTGGTGTCGGGATAACAAAAGTGTGAGAGCCGTAGCCTAGCGACAGCTTTGTACCGAATCAAACAATTTATCGGTATGTCCGATCTAGACATGCACTGATCACATCTAGAGTAGCTTACACTAGCTATCTGCAACTAATACTTAGAAGGTATTACTTACAACACTCCCCCTGAAGGTAGCTACGGAATGAAGCGTTGCATTGGGTCTTGTCCTCCAAGGATTGGACTTCGGTGTCTTACCACTGCAGGTCATGGGAGGGGTTTGGTGAGCATGTCGGCCACCATCTGGACAGTGGGAAGGTACCTCAACTTGATGGTCCCTTGCTCCACGTGGTCTTTGAGGAAGTGCCACTTCAGACCGATGTGCTTAGTCTTCTCGCTGACCAAGGCATTCGGGGAGTATGCAATGGCGCTTTGGTTGTCCTCCCAGATGGTGATGCTTCCGGTGATGGGGGAGTTGAAGACTCCCCGCATAAGGTGTCGGAGGTGGAGTCCCTCCTTGGTGGCATCCGCCGCATAGTAGTACTCGGCTTCACACGTGGATTGGGCCACACAAGTCTGTTGTTTGGACTTGCAACTGATGGGCCCGCGTCCTAGGGTGAAGAGATAGCAAGAGCGAAACTTGCGGGTGCTGCTGTCGTTTGCCTAGTCAGCGTCGGCAAGGCCTGTGAGTTGGAGGCTGTGGTCCACGCCCCCCCCCCCCCCCAAACGTCAAGCGCATGTCGATGGTGCCATGGAAGTAGCGGAGGACCTTTTTCATAGCCTTCAGGTGTGCGTCCGTGGGGGAGGCTTGGGCGGAGCCGAGGATGCTCAACGCCGTGGAGACATCGGGGCGCGTGCACACGGCTGCGTACTGGAGGCTGCCCAAGAGGCTGGGGTAGATGTCCTTGGCCACCCCGGTGAGAGAGGGCGAGGTCATGTGCGCGAGGCCGGCGAGGAAGCCCAAGTCCATGGGAAGTGACGACGGCTTAGAGTCGGACATGACGTACTTTGCGAGTATGTCACGCAAGTACTTTGACTGGTCCAGCGAGATGGTGCGCGTGGAGCGGTCGCGGGTAATGTGCATGCCGAGGAGTTGGGAGAGGTCGCCGAGGTCCTTGATCTTGAACCGTCCTCCGAGTTGAGCTTTGAATGATGCGAGCCAAGTGGCATCATTGCAGGCCGCGGGAATGTCATCGACGTACATGGCGATCAAGGCGAAAACGTTGCCGGTGCGGTAGATGTATATGCACGGGTCGGAGACGCATTGTTGCCATCCATGGTCGACGAGCCATGCACGAAGTAGCATGTTGAACTCGCGGGGGGACTGTTTGAGGCCGCATAAGCAGCGCTTTAGGTGACAAACCTTGGACGTTCTATCGGTGAAGCCGAGGGGCTGGTGGATGTACACGTCTTCCCGGATGGGAGCGTAGAGAAACGTTGTGTCGATGTCAAGCTGGCAGATTTCAAGGTCGCGGGCGGCTGCGATGGTCACGAAGAGACGCAGGCTTGCCATGCAGATGACCGGGGAGAAGGTCTCTGTGTAGTCCACTCCAACGCGTTGGCTGCACCCCTGGGCGACGAATCGCGCTTTGAAGCGGGAGACGTCGCCGGCGGTATCCGACTTGACTTTGAAGATCCACATGTTGTTAACGACCATTCGGCCTGGGGGGGGGGGGTCTACAAGTTCCCACGTCATGTTGGCGATGAGAGAGGAATACTCCTGCTGCATAGCTGCTTGCCATTGGGGGGCTTGGGCGCTGTCCAGCGCAGCCCGGTAGGATTTCGGTTCCACACACTCCCGGGCGGAGAGGAGGGCGACGGCAGTAGGGGACGTGCCTGCGGGTGTGTGCGGGGGACCCGTGATAAGGTCGGGAACGTGAGGGTGCTCAAATATGTCGTCTTGAGCTTTGCCTTGTTCAGGGTCACACCACGCATTCCCGAGGGTCGGGGGGTAGTCCGACAAGTGGGCAACCATATCGGCGTATCGAATGGGGTGTGAGCGGAGCCGAGCATGGCGGGGGGCTGCGGGGGGGAGGGGTGTTGGTAACGTGAGGTCAATGGGGTGGGATAGGAGTGAGGCTGCGGGTACGTCTGCCGAAGGGTCGGTGATGACCGAGTCCACGGAGGGTTGTGTGCCGAAGCCTAGGGTGTGTTCCTGAAAGACAACATGGACGGAGGTGGTGATGCGACGCGTTTCCTGGTTGTAGACACGGTACCCGGGTGCGTAAGGGAGATAGCCCACCATGACGCCGCGAAATGCTTTTTCACTGAGTTTCCGACGTTGTTTGTCGGGCACCTTGGCGAAAACTGCGTAACCGAAGACGCGGAACTTGGAGGCGTCGGGCACATACGACGTAAGGAGTGTGCGGGCGACGCCACCATTGGGTCCGACTGAGCGACTGAACGTGCGGTTGCGAAGGTACATAATAGTGCTGACACCGCACGACCACATGGAGTTGGGAACGGCCATGCTGTGGAACATCGCCGACGAATTGTCTCGGATAGTGCGCCAAGGACGTTCGGCTTTGCCGAGCATGTGGTGGGCGTATGGGGCAGAGAGCTGGACCCCGACGCCGAGGTAGGCGCACATATGGCGAGTGACAGCAGCTTCAAACACATAGTCGGAGTCAAACTTGAGGACTGGTGCGAACGCGCCCGACAAGGAGTGATGGCGGGCATGCAAGTGTTTGATGTCGGCGCCCGCCGGCGGCGCAGCGGCGGCGGCCCCGGAGAGGGGTGCGCTCGCAGGCCCGTCGGCACCTACCTCTACCTCCACGCGGTGGGCGTTGGTAACCCCATAGCCGTGCCAGGCTTGGCACGGTAGGGGGCTGAACGAGGTACCGACAGCTGCGATCCGCGGGATCGGCAGCTGTCGGGAAGCCCGGTACGGAGGGTTTTGGAAAAACATAATATCCGTACACCATCACATGGATCTCCCGCTCGGCTTGTCCGATATGTCTTTTCCGCGACTAAATACTCGCAGATACTCTCCCGACGATGGGGCGGGAGCGGCGTTTGTGAAATATTTTTTGGCGAAGAAGGGTACGGACGGATCAGCGGAGGGACGAGGGTGTTGGAGTTGGCGGCGGACAGCTGGGAAGCAGCGCTAGGGACGGCGCTCGCTAGCAGTCGCCATCCCTGCAAGAGCCTTAGGTCTCCCCTGGGGGCGAGGCATGATGCTACGCATGACGGAGGTGGGTCGGAGCCGGAGGAGCGGCACGGTCTGGCGGCGGCGGTCATTAGGATCGCCCGCCGCCGGAAAAGCCCGGTACGGGGGGGTTTTGGAAAAATTCCCGTACCCACCATCTTTTGCGGACCGGCGACTCGATCCCTGTGTTCTTCCAACCCCTTCCCTAGTCGGTGCCCGGTTATCGATAGGCTGCCTCAGGCAGTGTGCCTAGGGTTATCGTAACGGCACACTGCTCGTAAAGGCGGCCCCCTAACAACGTAAACCACCGGGGGAGGGCACGGACGGCCACAGCGCGATCAGATAGGTGTTGGAAACAGACGGGAAAAGGACAGGGGATATGAGAAAATCTGGCTCAGGAGGGGGCAGGAGAGCCAGCCGGACACCGTCTGCAGCCTAGTTATTTTCTCTTCTCAGCCCCCGCAGGAGGAGAGAAGACTCGGCTAGGTGGCGAGCTGCGTCGAGAGGAGCGGCTAATACCTCGGGCGGGGTTGAGCACGGATCGAGGCGGGACCGACGACGACCTGAGCGAGGGGGGGTTTTCACCTGCCTTTCCCCCCAAGCTCTGGCACGACCGGAATCGCACAGGAGCCGAGGTCAGGCAGGTTCGCCTCGACCGGCTCAAGCTGAACAGCCTTGCTGATCAGCGACCCCGCAGCGGCTGGATTAGGCCGCGTATCGTGGCGACTAGCGACATGTTTTATTTCATATTGTATCCAAAAAAATACGTATAGATCAGTAAATAATAAATACCTGGATACGGGTATGTTTTAGACGGTATCGTTACTGCCATCGGAGAGGTTGGGATTAGTGGTTCAACGGTCTACCTCACGCTTCTAAGTCCAGCTAGGCATAGCATAAGGGGGGGCCCTGAGACTCTAGCCGGTTTTACTGGTATTGGAGTAAAACATTTCAATATTTCAATTTGTTTGATGTCCAAGAGGATTGTTTCCAACTCCGAACATGCGTCGTTTTTAGACTCAAGGAACCGCACCCACATGTAGTTGGTGTGGTGGTCAATGACGAGCAAGCAGTAGCGGAGGCCATGTGGGGAGGGGACATTGACTGGTCCCTAGAGATCAGCGGACATGTTGAGGAGGGGGCGGGATGGTTTCGCGCAAGCGGCGGTGTTGCGCGGTGCAGCTGTGGCTTTGTGAAGTAAGCAAGAGTCGCAAGAAACTTTGTTTACATAGCTAGCTAACACATGGCTAGTCGGGACACCGTGAGTATGTTGGGCCTGTAGGCTTTGCATGTTTAGGTGTCCAAACCGACGGTGCCACAGTGCGGGGTCACATTGGGCAGTAAGGGCAACCCGAGGGGAGGAGTTAGATGTCGACGTTGCGGATGGGCTTGAAGGGAGGTTTGGCTGGTGGGGAAGGAGGTAGAGACCGTTTCCGGACGGTTCTAGCACACCCATGCATGTGGGTATCAAAAGCAGACCAGTGTCAGAGTTAGAGGGGAAGATGAATTCACAGCCGCTATGCGTTTGCATCCAGTTGACACTAAGAAGTCTGCCGATACGCTGAGCGGAGCGAGATGATAGGTCGGGGGTGTGTAGTGCATACACAGTGCGTTGAATAAGCTGGCCTGAGGCAAGTCTGATAGAAACCCGCACTGAGCCACTGTCCTTAACGTCAACGCCGACTTCTCCAACGCGAGAGGGAGCGGAGGGGGGGGTGAACTTTACGAAGTCATCTCAGAACGCGGTGAGGTTAATCGAGCAGGCGGAATCAACGACCCAGAATTGTGAGAGGTTACGACTTGGGGTGAGGGAAGAGGAGAATGCCACAGAGCTGAAAGGGACACTCACCTCGTCGTCATCGCAGTCATCCGCGCAGTCCTCGAGTGTGGGTAAGCTGTCGGCGTCATCGGAGGGGGCGTCGTCGGCTGGGACGTCGCTCAGCAAAGCAGTGTGAGCAGAGGTAGTGC
This sequence comes from Tetraselmis chui, assembly GCA_026401115.1. Classification (NCBI taxonomy): domain Eukaryota; kingdom Viridiplantae; phylum Chlorophyta; class Chlorodendrophyceae; order Chlorodendrales; family Chlorodendraceae; genus Tetraselmis; species Tetraselmis chui. The sequence goes on along the minus strand of JAPMLY010000448.1, from coordinate 77,285 downwards.
CACCGGGGGCGCCGTATTTCTGGACGGCCAGCTTACGCTTGGCGAGGTTCAACTTAAGGATAGTGTCATCCGAGGCAGTGCATGCGGACATGAGGCGGTTTAGGCTGCCACATACGCCACACTTGTTGGGTCGACTACCGCGAGGGTGACGGTGTGGTTGGCCTCGACCGCTGTGCGAGCCGCGGCCCGCAGCGACGAACGCGGAGATGGGAGGGGGTGATGCGACCTGAGCGGGTGTGTCCGGGGCAGGGTCGTCGTCCATGTTGTGAGCGAGGTGGAGGATGCTGGCCATAACTTCATCAGCCGACAGTAGGTAGTATGTGTCAAATGCGTTGATGACGCACTATTTAGCTTGACCGTGTGGGCCGCTGCTGGAAATACCGCGCAGCATGAGGAGACCGAGGTTGTGGGGGTGGATGGTAGCGGAGCCATCAACCATGTGGCACGTCTCGTTGTAGTCATCAAAGGTCTGGCGCATGGAGTGGACATAGTCACTGAGTGACTGACCAGGGCGCTGTCTGACCATCAGGTTCTCCAAGAGGGATACGGAGCGAGCAAAAGACCGACAATCGAGGCGTTCACACGGGATGTCCCACGCGGCAGCGGCGCAGTCAGGGCGGGCCGGAGAAACGCATTTCATCGCCTGGTCAGCGCGCTAATTCGTGCTGGCTGCATGGAGGAGCAGCGTGTAGGCGTAGTGTTGCGCTAGTTCGTCCACCCACACGCCGGAGTCGCGGATGGCCAGCTGCGGAATGAGATATGCGGCCTTGATGGAGAGGAAATTAAGGAAGGTCCTCTTCCATTGTTTAAAGTCCGTGGTCGGGCACATGACGGGGACCGACATCTTCATGGACCGGTTGAGGGCGTCCTTGTCGAAGCCGGGGGCTTCGTGTGCCGCCCGGTTGATGACCACCGGGTCAATAGTGGGGCGACGACGACCACGGGTGACGGGGTCGCCATGTTGGACTGGGGGAGAGTGCCGTCCATGGAAGGGAGGAGGTGGGCCACCGGGAGAGGGAGAGCGGCCGGCCATGGGACGCGGCGGGCCGTACGAGTGCGGGTGGTCACGGTAGGGGGGGACGAGGTGAGAGGGCGCCTCCGGGATATGAGGGCCGGGGTGTTGAAGGGAATATCCGGCGGGGGGGAAGGGGGGAGGGGTGGGAGGTGATCAACCCGGATGGCGTGACGCGAGGGGTCGTGGTGCGCGTCGGCACGCGAGGGCTCGCGGGGCGCATCGTGACGGCGTTGTGCGACTGTGGGGTCGCCAACAGGAGCTGCAGGAGTAGCAGCAGCAAAGACTGTTTCTGCGTCCGGGGGTACGAAACCAGGGTGGGGATGGTCAAGTAGGTGGAGGGTGTGGCCGTCGTGGCTGTCCCGGTCGGGTTCGATGTGAGCATCGTGGCGGCGCTGAGCTACAGGGGGGTGCGGATTAGCACCCGCAGCAGCAACAACACCCTCGGCCGACTGCGAGTCGAGACGAGCTGTTAAGTGCGCCACTTGTGCAACGAGCAGTGCGAGAGTGTCCGGGGGGTGATCGACAGTGCTCTGCTGAGAGCTTGGGTCAAGGGAATCAACAGGTGAAACAAGCGGGGTTTTCTGCGCCATTTCGACAGAGGGCGAAAAAGAAAGAGCTGGATAAAAAGCAGGCAACGGTAAAAACCGCTAGCCGGACTCGTGCCTAACAGCGGTATGCAATGAGACGGCCTGATGCCCGCCGACCCCTCGGCCTGACGCCCCGGGGTGTCTCAGAGCACCTTCTCTGTATCCTCCACCCATTAAGCAGTCCCCCCGCGAGTTCAACATGCTACTTCGTCCGTGGCTCGTCGACCATGGATGGCAACAATGCGTCTCCGACCCGTGCATCTACATCTTTCGCACCGGCCACGTCTTCGCCATGATCGCCTTGTACGTCGATGACATTCCCGCGGCCCGCAATGACGCCACCTGGCTGCATCGTTCAAAGCCCAACTCGGAGCACGGTTCAAGATCAAGGACCTAGGCGATCTCTCCCAACTCCTCGGCATGCACATTACCCGCGATCGCTCCACGCGCAGGGACTGGATCCGGATCCTACGGCTCCGCGAATCCCCGAGACTACTCGGGTTCGGACTCGGTCTCGTGGGTCCGGACCCTAGAATCACAGGTAATCGCGGGTTCCGGACCCTAGAATCACAGGTAATCGCTGGATCCGAACCCTAGGTTCGGTAGGTAATCGCGGGATCCGAACCCTAGAATCACAGGTAATCGTTGGATCCGGTACCAGTTATTGTAAGTAATCGTAGGATCCGGTACCAGTTATTGTAAGTAATCGTTGGATCCGGTATTCATCGTACTTTAATGGATCCGCGGTAATCGCGAGTACCTCATCCTCGCAAAACGATGTGGAATCGCGATACCCAATCAGTACTCACGATTCCGAGTATCTCCCGATTCTGTGGTGGCCCGAAGTGACACGCTGTTTTTTTGGGAGGTATTTGGCAATGCAAATCTGCTGAGGTGTATGTCTAAGATTGGTTCAATAGCCCTTATTGTTGTCATTCCGCAGCCTTGAATCGATTGTAGCCCACCCAAGGGCCAGTTACACGGTGCGTACGCGCTTGAAATCCACCATAATCTGCCCGTCCACATCCAACTCCTATCATAGTTAGCAACAATGGCGGGGCAAGCGGGAAGTAGTAGACCGTCTAGATTAGGAAAGAGCTTGTCATCGACGGCTATCCAACGTACAGAAGAGGAGCTTGTTGGGAATTCGGAAAGGGTGTTCATGATACCTCATTCAAAATCTACTGTATGGGATCCAAGCATGAGCAGGCGCATAGAACTAGTAGAGATGTAAAAATTGAATTTGCAGTACAAATTTCCCCCAAAATGCGCAATTTGTATCAATTTGCATGAGTACTTCGAGTACTTGTTGGAATCGCGAACCCAACGAATCCAACGGAACCAAAAATTTAGAAGTACTCATGTACTCGGTTCCGTAACCGAAAACACAGGTACTCGCTGGATCCGAACCCTAGAATCACATGTAGTCGCTGGATCCGAACCCTAGAATCACAAGTAATCGCGGGATCCGGACCCTAGAATCACAGGTAATCGCGGGGTCCGAACCCTAGAATCACAGGTAATCGCGGGATCCGGATCCCTTTTTTAGAGGTACTCACTAGTTCCGGATCCTAAAAAATCAAGTACTCATGGATCCGAACCCAACAAAAAAACGGCGGATCCAGTCCCTGTCCACGCGCACCATCTCGCTGGACCAGTCCAAGTACTAGCGCGACATCCTCGCCAAGTACGGCATGTCCGACTCTAAGCCGTCGTCCCTTCCGATGGACCCGGGCTTCCTCGCCGGCCTTGCACACTTGAACTCGCCCTCTCTCAAAGGAGTGGCCAAGGACGTCTACCCTAGCCTCCTGGGCAGCCTCCAGTACGCCGCCGTTTGTACACGCCCCGATGTCTCCACGGCGTTGAGCATCCTCGGCTCTGCCCAAGCCTCGCCCACCGAGGCACACTTGCAGGCTCTGAAAAAGGTCCTCCGCTACCTCCATGGCACCATCGACATGCGCTTGACGTTGGGGGGGGGGGGGCCTGGACCACAGCCTCCAACTCACAGGCTTTGCCGACGCTGATTGGGCCAACGACAGCAGCACCCGCAAGTCTCGCTCCGGCTATCTCTTCACCCTCGGACGCGGGCCAGTCAGTTACAAGTCCAAACAACAGACTTGTGTGGCTCAATCCACGTGTGAAGCCGAGTACTACTCTTCGGCCGACGCCACCAAGGAGGGACTCCACCTCCGACAACTCCTGGGGGAAATCTTCAACTCCCCCATCACCGAAACCACCACCATATGGGAGGACAACCAAAGCGCCAATGCATACTCCCATAATGCCTTGGTCAGCGAGAAGACTAAGCACATCGGTCTGAAGTGGCACTTCCTCAAAGACCACGTGGAGCAGGGAACCATAAAGTTGAGGTACCTCCCCACTGACCAGATGGTGGCTGACATGCTCACCAAACCCCTCCCGGGACCTGCACTAGCAAGACACCGAAGTGCGATCCTTGGAGGAAAAGACCCAATGCAACGCTTCATCCCGTAGCTACCTTCAGGGGGAGTGTTGTAAGTAGTACCGTATACGTATTAGTTGCAGATAGCTAGTGTAAGCTACTCTAGATATGATTAGTACATGTCTAGATCGGACATACCGATAAATTGTTTGACTCGGTACAGAGCTGTCGCTAGGCTACAGCTCTCTCACTTCTGTTGTCCCGACACCACGCATGTAGGCTGGTTGTCGCCGTAACTGTTCCGTTTGCGGGACTGTGACTGTAACTACGTTTGCGTACGTTATCTTTCACACTAACTGTGTTTGCATGGTTCAATACCTCTTCCATTGCTTAAAGTCCGTGGTCGGGCCCATGATGGGGACCGACATCTTCATGGACCAGTTGAGGGCGTCCTTGTCGAAGCCGAGGGCTTCGTGTGCCGCTCGGCCGATGACAACCGGGTCAATGGTGGGGCGACGACCGCCACGGGTGGTGTGGCCACCACGCCGGGCTAGGGGAGAGTGCCGTCCATGGAAGGGAGGAGGTGGACCACCGGGAAAGGGAGAGCGGCCGGCCATGGTATGCGGCGGGCCGTACGGGTGCGGGTGGCCACGGGAGGGGGGGACGAGGTGGGGGCGCGCCTCCGGGAAGAGAGGTCCGGGGTTTTGAAGGACATATCCGGCAAGGGGGTATGGTGGGGGTGGTGGGAGGTGTTCCACCGGTAGCTCGTGACGCGAGGGCTCGCGGTGCGCATCGGAATGGCGTTGTGCGACAGTGGGGTCGCCAACATGAGCTGCAACGGTAGATGCAACGAAGGCCGTATGTGTGTCCGGATGGGCGTAGCCAAGCATGGGATGCTCAATCAGGGGGAAGGTGTGCACGTCGTGGCCGTCCCGAGAGGGTTCGAGCTCCGCATCGAGGCGGCGCTGAGCGACATGGGTGTTGAAATTAGCACCCGCAGCAGCAACAACAGCAGCGTCGGCCGACTGCGCGTCCAGGCGAGCGTCAAGGAGCGCCATTTGCTCAAGGACGAGCGCGAGAGTATCCGGGGTGCGTTCGAGAGTGCTCTGCCGAGAGCCGAGGTCAGGGGAAGCAAGAGGCGAAACATGCGGAGAGTCGGCAGAGCGAGTTTTCGGCGCCATTTCGACAGAGGGCGAAAAAGAAAGAGCAGAATAAAAAACATGCAGCGGTAAAAACCGCTAGCCGGGCTTGTGCCTAATAGTGGTTTCAGAGAGACGGCATGATGCCCGCCGACCCCTCGGCATGACGCCCCGGGGTGTCTCAAAGCACCTTTTATGTATCCTCCACCTAGTGTACGGCACAAATCGAGGCCAAGGCCAGGACAGGTGGGGATGCGCTGGCGGCTGAGTCGCTAAGATAATATTAAAATAAAAAGGTAAGCTAGGGCTGTCATGCAGACACGGTTAGTGTGGAAGATAACGTACGCAAACGTAGTTACAGTCACAGTCACGCAAACGGGACAATCACAGAGACAACCAGCCTACATGCGTGGTGTCGGGATAATAGAACTGTGAGAGCTGTAGCCTAGCGACAGTTGTGTACCGAGTCAAACATGTTATCGGTATGTCCGATCTAGACATGTACTAATCATATCTAGAGTAGCTTACACTAGCTATCTGCAACTAATACTTATAAGGTATTACTTACAACAATGCTAGCTATACTGCTTGTTTGTAAATGGCGTAATGTGTTTACGAACGGAAATTTGCATATTTCCCTTGTAAATTGAATGCCTTGTTGTAAAAAAGGGATTTTGCATGTGGGTGGCAAGAAACTGAAACTGAATTACAACAATTCGCAATACAATATGATTGATATCTTAGGTCCCGCTCTCTTAGGTTGTGCGAAGATAGCTTAAGTCGCGGCTTATGTCAGTCTCCCTAATCGATATAATCGTAGTTTACCGGGGCAAATTTTAAACGTAAACAATAACTAATGCCAATCCAAGCTAAGCGGTAAATCAATACAAGATCAAAATAGTATTGCAGATAAAATCGTCTAAATCATAACTAATACTGCCACTTTGGTCTATACACTATCCGCGGCTTGCTCGTTAACGCCATGGAGGGCTAACCAACCAATTCAACCATAAGCTATTGGCCATTGCCGGTGGCTACCCTAACATGTACGCTAACGGTCCAGGTTTTTGCATAAAAGTGGGGGAAGGGGGGGGGGGGGAGCGAATGCAACCCCTCCCCTTCGGTCCGCAGTCAATTGTCGGTCTGCCGGTATGCTTCTTCAGAGCTCCGCCCCATATCTGCGCCGCTCCTTCCAACGTGGCTACCAAGCAAGCGTAGGTCCATGGTCACATGAGGGACTTGTGGTGGCGGGAGGGGGTCGACACCCATAAATAATAGGAGGCGGCTAGTGCTCCTACCCCCGCGCTAGTTGTAACTGTCTTACTCCATAGCTTATTGGCCACTTTTATCTGGGTCCGACATCCTCGGGGATCACGTCCATGGGGGTGTTGGGGTTGGGTACGGACATTTATTTTGCTATCCAAAAATAAGCCTCCCTGCGTGACCGTTTCTGGCGGCGGTGGATCCCGAGGATCACTGCCGCTAGCCGTGCGTGCCGCTTCTCCGTCCGCGGTTGTCCTCATGTGCTCTTACCGTCAGGCTCCCCCCCCCCCCGGCCGGCTCGACTGCGTAGTGTGGGTAGATGGCTAGCGAGCGCCTTGTCCCCGCGAGCGCATTGTCCGCAGCCAACCCCAAGTCCCCAACGCCCCCCCTCCCGGCCCCCTCCGCGCGGATATGATGTGCCCACCTCGCCATCCAGTAGTCCATAGATACTCCACGGCCTCCTCACCGTGAGAGGATGTAATGATACATGGCCGCAAACCGAATATCGAACGAGCCGAGCGGGAGATCTTGGCGCTTGTGGGTACTTACATGTTTTTCCCCGTATCTCTAAGTTGAGCTTAATCGTGGACATGCGCCATGTTAACAGATGGATTGACGTCCCCAAGTTTGTATTTGAGGGCCTTCATAACTTAAAATACCTCCTATCTCAAGGAGATAATGCGATTTCTTATGATATAATTTCTGGGTTTAGTCACATAGAACTTCACCCCTCAGCCAGAAAATTCGTTGGATTTCGCTATCTGTAATGTTCTCCCCTTTGAAGTTTGGACTCCGCCGCGCACATTATGCGTTCGGAAAGATTCTCTCACTGCGGCGCCCGCCGGCGGCGCAGCGGCAGCGGCCCTAGAGGGGCGTGCGCTCGCATGCCCGTCGGCATCCCCTCACCTCCTAGTGGTGGGCGCTGGAAACCCCGCAACCGTGTTAGGCTTGGCACTGTAGGGGGTTAAGAGGGCCGACAACGCGAGGCGCGGGATCAACAACATTCGGGAAGCCATGGACATAGGGCTTCTGAATGAACAATTTCTGTGCAATACCGGCGCCAAGATCTCCCGCTCGGCCCGTCCGACAAGTTTTTTCGTGGTCAAATACTACTAGATACTGTCCTACTTTGGGGGGGTGGGGCCTGTACATCAAGAGCGCTTGGTGGCGAGGAGGGTACGGCCGGATTAACGGCGGGACGCGGGCGTTTGAGCCGGCGATGGCTAGCCGGGAAGCAACACCAGGGCCCTCGCTCGCCGTCGACCAGCCTTGTGCCACTCGAGCCTTCCCGGGGGCTGAGGCACGACACGACACATGCCGGTGGTCGGTCGCAAGCGGAGAAGTGGGTAGGTGAGGCGGCGGCGATCCTCAAGATCAGCCGCCGCTAGAAAGCCATGTACGGAGGTTTTTTCGGATACTAAAGATAATGTCCGTACCCGGCGTCGAGCCAATCGTGAAGGATCACCTAGGCGTGGCGCTCACTGGCAGACTCCTACGTCGCCATGCCACATCTCCCGGGGGGAGGAGTACGTTTGGGCGGTAAGGAGGATAGTCGCGCCGGGGGGAGAGACACGATTTGGCGACGACGACGGTCCGGATCCGCGCACCGGAAAACCCCGCACGGAGGGTATTGAACCATGCAAACACAGTTAGTGTGGAAGATAACGTACGCAAACGTAGTTACAGTCACAGTCCCGCAAACGGAACAGTTAAGGCGACAACCAGCCTACAGGCGTGGTGTCGGGACAACAGAAGTGTGAGAGCTGTAGCCTAGCGACAGCTCTGTACCGAGTCAAACAGTTTATCGGTATGTCCGATCTAGACATGTACTAATCATATCTAGAGTAGCTTACAGTAGCTATCTGCAACTAATACGTATGCGGTATTACTTACAACACTCCCCCTGAAGGTAGCTACGGGATGAAGCGTTGCATTGGGTCTTGTCCTCCAAGGATCGCACTTCGGTGTCGTGCTAGTGCAGGTCCTGGGAGGGGTTTGGTGAGCATGTCAGCCACCATCTGGTCAGTGGGGAGGTACCTCAACTTTATGGTCCCTTGCTCCACGTGGTCTTTGAGAAAGTGCCACTTCAGGCCGATGTGTTTAGTCTTCTCGCTGACCAAGGCATTCTGGGAGTATGCAATGGCGCTTTGGTTGTCCTCCCAGATGGTGGTGGTTTCGGTGATGGGGGAGTCGAAGATTTCCCCCAGGAGTTGTCGGAGGTGGAGTCCCTCCTTGGTGGCGTCAGCCGCAGAGTAGTACTCGGCTTCACACGTGGATTGAGCCACACAAGTCTGTTGTTTGGACTTGTAACTGATTGGCCCGCGTCCGAGGGTGAAGAGATAGCCCGAGCGAGACTTGCGGGTGCTGCTGTCGTTGGCCCAATCAGCGTCGGCAAAGCCTGTGAGTTGGAGACTGTGGTCCATGCCCCCCCCCAACGTCAGGCGCATGTTGATGGTGCCATGGAGGTAGCGGAGGACCTTTTTCAGAGCCTGCAAGTGTGCCTCGGTGGGCGAGGCTTGGGCAGAGCCGAGGATGCTCAATGCCGTGGAGACATCGGGGCGGGTACAAACGGCGGCGTACTGAAGGCTGCCCATGAGGCTTGGGTAGACGTCCTTGGCCACTCCTGTGAGAGAAGGCGAGTTCAAGTGTGTAAGGCCGGCGAGGAAGCCTGGGTCCATCGGAAGGGACGACGGCTTAGAGTCAGACATGCCGTACTTGGCGAGGATGTCGCGCAGGTACTTGGACTGGTCCAGCGAGATTGTGCGCGTGGAGCGATCGCGGGTAATGTGCATGCCGAGGAGTTGGGAGAGGTCGCCTAGGTCCTTGATTTTGAACCGTGTTCCGAGTTGGGCTTTGAACGATGCGAGCCAGGTGGCATCATTGCAGGCCGCGGGAATGTCATCGACGTACAGGGCGATCATGGCGAAGACGTGGCCGGCGCGGTAGATGTAGATGCACGGGTCAGAAACGCATTGATGCCATCCATGGTCGACGAGCCACGCACGAAGTAGCATGTTGAACTCGCGGGGGGACTGCTTAAGGCCGTAGAGGCAACGCTTGAGGTGACAAACCTTGGACGTTCCATCGGTGAAGCCGAGGGGCTGGCGGATGTACACATCCTCCCGGATGGGGGCGTAGAGAAACGCTGTGTCGATGTCCAGTTGGCAGAGTTCAAGGTCGCGGGCGGCTGCAATGGTTAGGAAGAGACGCAGGCTGGCCATGCGGATGACCGGGGAGAAGGTCTCCGTGTAGTCCAGCCCAGCGCGTTGACTGCACCCCTTGGCGACGAACCGCGCTTTGAAGCGGGAGACGTCGCCGGCTGTATCCGACTTGACTTTAAAGATCCACATGCTGTTAACGACCATGCGGCCGGGGGGGAGGTCCACAAGGTCCCACGTGCCGTTGCTGATGAGGGAGGAATACTCCTGTTGCATAGCGGCTTGCCATTGGGTGGCTTGGGCGCTGTCCAGTGCAGCTCGGTAGGATTTTGGTTCCACACACTCTCGGGCGGAGAGGAGGGCGATGGCAGTAGGGGACGTGCCGGCAGGTGTGTGTGGGGGACCAGTGACAAGGTCGGGGACGTGAGGGTGCTCAAAGATGTCCTCTTGAGCTTTTCCTTGTTCAGGATCACAACACGCCGTGACGAGTGTGGGTGGGTAGTCGGACAGGTGGGCAACCATATCGCCGTAGCGAATGGGGTGGGAGCGGAGCCGAGCATGGCGAGGTGTTGGCGGGGGGGGTAGGGGTGTGAGGGCGCCTCCGTGATATGGGGGCCGGGGTGGTGAAGGGCGTATCCGGCGTGGGGGAAGGGGGGAGGTGGTGGGAGGTGATCAACCCGGATGGCGTGACGCGAGGGGTCGTAGTGCGCCTCGGCACGCGCGGGCTCGCGGGGCGCATCGTGGCGGCGCTGTGCGACTGTGGGGTCGCTAACAGGGGCTGCAGCAGGAAAGAGTGTTTCTGCGTCCGGGGTTACGAAACCAGGCTGGGTATGGTCACTCAGGTGGAGGGTGTGACCGTCGTGGCTGTGCCGGACGGGTTCGAGTGGGGCATCGTGGCGGCGCTGAGCTACAGGGGGGTGCGGATTAGCACCCGCAGCAGCGACAGCACCCTCGGCCGACTGCGACTCGACACGAGCAGTTAAGCTCGCCACTTGCGCAACGAGCAGCGCGAGAGTATCGGGGGGTTGATCGAGGGTGCTCTGGTGAGAGCCTGACTCAGGGGAATCAGCAGGTGAAGCAGGCGGGTTTTTCTGCTCCATTTCGACAGAGGAAAAAGAAAGAAAGAGCTGAAGGAAAAAACAGGCAGCGGTAAAGACCGCTAGCCGGACTCGTGCCTAACAGCGGTATGCTAAGAGACGGCCTGATGCCCGCCGACCCCTCGGCCTGTAGCCCCGGGGTGTCTCAGAGCACCTTTTCTGTATCCTCCACCCAGTGTGGGGCACAAGTCGAGGCCAAGGCCAGGACAGGTGGAGCGCTGCGCGAGGTGGCTGATGCGCGAGGCTAGTATAAAAATAAAAAATAAAAGGTAAGCTACGGCTGGCGTGCGACCTGTGGATGCGTATTCACCCGACAGTGCACCCCCCCGTTCTCCAGCTTGGACCTGTGTGCACCCTGTCCACACACGACGAGTGCGTCGGTGTGGTTGGCTGGCTATCTCCGGCGGGTGGCTGGCTTAAGAGGGTGGTGGCGGGTTTTTAAAATCGCAGTTTATACTGGCGATACCGCCGACTACAGGTTGAAAGTACTAGGTGTCTATAGAAACTTGCCTTCTGCGGGAGAGCTGTCGATCGCAGCTCGCCGAACCAGGTTGTCGCGCGTGAGTGACGTGAGGCGGGGGCCCATAACCTATTGAACCATGCAAACACAGTTAGTGTGGAAGATAACGTACGCAAACGTAGTTACAGTCACAGTCCCGCAAACGGAACAGTTAAGGCGACAACCAGCCTACAGGCGTGGTGTCGGGACAACAGAAGTGTGAGAGCTGTAGCCTAGCGACAGCTCTGTACCGAGTCAAACAGTTTATCGGTATGTCCGATCTAGACATGTACTAATCATATCTAGAGTAGCTTACAGTAGCTATCTGCAACTAATACGTATGCGGTATTACTTACAACAGAGGGTTTTGATTAATTTCCGCGCACCCGCGGCCCGAAGGATCCGGGTAGGGTGACTTGCCCTTACCCTTTTTCGACACCCACTACCGCTGGACATACCTATACACATAGTGTGGGCCCATGTGAGCGCGGAGGCCCACACTCGAAACAAGGTTGCTCGGTGGACGTGCGATCACAGGGAGAAGGGTGGGGGCGCAAGTCGGACTACATGACAGGTACCCGGGTACCATACAAAGAAAATCCGGGGAAATCAGCACGAAAATTCCACACGCGGAGGCAGGAGCACAAGATATTCTTTCTGTCCGCGTGTCTTGGTCCCCCCGGCTGCCCTCGAGGTGACGGGGGACCTCGACAAGGAGGAACGTCGCGTCGGGAGGAGCGGCTACGACCTTGGCGCGGGGTCTACGGGATGCAACGGCGGGATCAATGAGCGACTACGTGAGGGGGGGGGTTGCCAGCCTTTCCCCTTTTGTCTTCGGCAGGACCGAAGTCACGCGGGAGCTAAATTAGACTAGCCCGTTGTCCCTCCCGAACGCCGATCGGCCTAGGCCGGCCGTCACCCCGGTTCGGTGGGAGCGGGCCGTGCATCGTGAAAGTCGAGCAGCATTTTAGTTTTGCATTTTTTGACAAGTGGATTTATTTCTAGATATCGTTTTGATTACAAAATTTTGTGTTATCACTTCTTAGGCGGGGGGCTTGTGGCAACTGTTGCGGTTGGTTACAGTTTCTATAAAACTCACGAGAAACGTCGGCACACATTGCAAATAGGTGTGTCGATAGATGTACCTGGTCGAAGAGTACCCGCTCTTAACTACGTTTTTAAGTGATGTATGGCAAGGTTACAAAGGGCCGATAGACATCAGCCGGTCTACTTTGTTGGTATTGTTGTAAACAACTACAATTTTAATTTCTCTCAGTACTAGTAGCCCGAAGGCGTCAGTCAAAAAATTAACTCTCACCGTACCCCAACGACTTCATGTTCTCGCGCCACCTAGAAACAAACGTCATCCGCATGGCCTCTCTGCTAAATTTTGACTTACGCAAAGCGGGTTTATGCGTTAATCTAATCCAACTTACAAAAGCACTACTAATCCAACTCGGCGCCCGCCGGCGGCGCAGCGGCGGCGGCCCCGGAGGGGGGTGCGCTCGCATGCCCGTCGGCATCCCCTCACCTCCCCGTGGTGGGCGCTGGAAACCCCGTAGCCGTGCCAGGCATGGCACGGTAGGGGGCTAAGAGGGCCGACAGCTCGATCCGTGGGATCAGCAGCTGTCGGGAAAGCCCTGTACAGAGGGCTTTTGAAAAAAATAATTTCTGTGCACTACCGGCGCCAAGATCTCCCGCTCGGCCCGTCCGATATGTTTTTTCGCGCACAGATACTCCTAGATACAGCCTTACTTTTAGGAGTGGGACCTGTACTACGGCAGCGTTTGATGGCGAGGAGGGTACGGCCGGATCAGCGGTGGGAGGCGGGTGTTGGAGCTGGTGGTGGCCAGCCGGGAAGCAGCGCCAGGAAAGGGCGCTCGCTAGCTATCGACCAGCCCTGTGCCGGTCGAACCTTACCGAGGGGTGAGGCAAGACATGGCACAGGACGGTGGCTAGTCGCAGACGGAGGAGCGGCTACAGGAGGCGGCGGCGATCCTCAGGATCAGCCGCCGCCGAAAAGCCCTGTACGGAGGGCTTTTTTCGGATACTAAAAATAATGTCCGTACCCGGCGTCGAGCAAGTTGGGGAGCAGCACCGGGGTAGGGCGCTCACTCGCGCGTCGCTACGTCGTCCAGCGTCATCTCCCGGGGGGAGGAGTCAGCTGGGACGGCAAGGAGGACAGTCGCGACGGGAGGAGCGACACGATCTGGCGGCGACGACCCTTTGGGTCGGCGCCGCCGGAAAACCCGGCACGGAGGGTTTTGTTTAATTCCGGGCGCCCGCGGCCCGCCGGATCCGGCTACGGTGACCTGCCCCCCCCCCCTCTTCGACACCCACTACCCCGACAGACCTTCATACTCCTAGGGGTCCTTGAGCGTGGGCCCGGGTGAGCGCGGAGGCCCCCGCTCAAGAAAAGGCTGCTCGGTGGACGCGCGATCGGAGGGGGGAGGGTACGGCCACAGGCCGGAAAACCGACAGGTACCCGGGTACCAGACAGAGAAAAAACCGGGGAAATGAGCGGGGAAAATTCAGGCGCGGAGGCAGGAGCGCCCATTTTTTCTATGTCTGTGCGTCTCGGTCCCCCCCACCTGTCCTCGAGGTGATGGGGGACCTCGACACGGAGGACCGCCGCGTCGGTGGACGCGGCAAGACCTTGGGGCGGGGTTTACGGGATGGAGCGGCGGGATCGACGAGCGACCGCGCGAGGAGGGGTTTTTTGCCAGCCTTTCCCCTCCTTCCTTCGGCAAGACCGAAGTCACGCGGGAGCTAGATTAGGCTAGCCCGTCGTCCCTCCCGAACGCCGACCGGCCTAGGCCGGTCGACACCCCGGTTCGGCGGGAGCGGGCCGTGCATCGTGAAGGTCGAGCAGCAGTTTAGTTTTGCATTTCTAGACAAGTGGATTTATTTTTAGATCTGTTTTTCTTGATTACAAAATTATTACGCTGTTACTGCTTAGGTGGGGGGACTGTGGCAATTACTGCGGTTGCTTACAATTATATAACTCCCGAGGAACGTCGAGACACACATTGCAGATAGGTGTGCCGATAAGAAATGTACCTGGTCGGAGAGACCCGGGCCCAACTTGCTAAATAAGTCCTGTATGGCGAAAGTAGAGTGGCCCGTGAGACAGCAGCCGGTCCAGTTTGCCGGGACATGTTGTAAACAATTTCAATTTCAATTTCAATTTCAATTTCATTTCAATAATCCAACTCGCGACATTCGCCACTTAGGTTTTATGGTTAACTCCGTAAAACGCACCTTCAAAGTACTTTGTGATCTTTGGGACATGTTTCAGTCCTACATCTCGAACTTGATTAATGCACGTAGAAGTCGCGTTCGCGCACGCTCACTAACCAGTTGCTTAGACGAGATGATATCGATGTAACTAGCAGTAGGCCCTACTACCCAACATGCTACGAGACATTTATATTGAGCCCTTAACTCACGGATGTATGGATGGTCATCGTGGGTAACCCTCTCTCTTGAATCGCTTTCGGAGATACGCCACGGGCAGTCATAAAGTCGCCTCTCCTCTACTTGAGTTAACTGGCCGACAGTTTGGAGGTTCTTTATTAATCAAGAAACTCACGCTAGCGACATTTGTTGTGGCAGCCTAATGGTCCGCGGAACTGGTGACTCCTCTATGCTAATGCTTATCTATCTACGGCCCCCACTCCGGCCGCATTAGAGGCGCCTCCACCGCCGCCAACGCTAATGTCCCTATCGAAAGGGGTGGCCAACATATGGGTTCCATCTCCCGTAGTTCCCAACTTTACTATATACAACTTCCTAGTTCCAATTTGCTATCCGTGTCGTTTACGACTATGCGAGACCTTGACAATCCCTAACTCATGTCCAACAATAGACAATGTTGCTACCGCGTCCGACCGCTCACATGCTCACAATGACGTTGGTCATGAGACCTCAACTATCCAGGTAGTATAGGGCGTATTTGACGCTTTGTTCCGTTGGAATAATTATGAATTATAAATGTGCACGTTAGTTATCGCTTTGATGTCTGTAATAAATAGTGTTTGCACACGACCTTTGGCTCTGCCGATCTTGCTAAACTCTCGGTAAGTATACCGTGAGCCTACCAAAGTAGCGAGTTGTTGTATTATGTCCTACACGATTGCATGGTGCAATGCATAGATAACGGGAAGTTTTCCGCATGTAGGGGAAGTAAGGAGTACGAACTCGTGCTATATTGCGCACGGGAACGGAGCGCCAGAAAATTCCGGCTTTCTAGGCGCATAGCACCATGCCTTCTTAAGGCTGCGACCTATGGGTTGGTCGTCATTCTCTCGAGTATCACTAACTAGCATCTTGCCCTCCGCCCCCTCCCCCCCCCCGCCTTGCTCAATGATTGGACTAATTCGAGGTTACTAACGCTTGGCAATTGGTCCCGATTTTCTTATAGATGCGATAGCGCGAGCAACAACGATACCCTTGTCTTGCAAGCTTGGCGAGGGATCAATGAACGTCCTCCCTTGGAGGTTGCATCATCCCGGCGGAACGCCGTACCATATTTACTCCCCGAAACTACAACCCCCTAAAAGCCCCCGGCGATCTAGGACGTGGAGCGTGGTGAGCACGTGCGGGGGTTGAAGAGAAAGGAGACAATGCTTCGAGTACGAGGTGTTTGGAGGATCAGTCGACCAATCATACTTCGAGTACTTATTTTGAAGTGGCCGGTAATGTAGTAGACCCTGAGACTATTCATAGAGTAGGACATTACCCACCTAGATTCCTTCCTTTTCGTTAACCAATGCCCGTGTTGTGACCACCTCCGTCAAGCAGCACACTATGAGCCTACCCAACTAGCGAGTTGTCGTATCATGTCTTGCCGGATTGCATGGTGCAGTGCACATAAAGCTCCATATTTACGGGGTGCAATGGTATGTATTGTTGTGAGAGGTGCGGAATTCATGCGTTTGAGTGGAATTTCCAAGGATAATTCCGTTGGAATTCTAACTCCTATAATTCCGTAATTGAATTCCTTGCTCAGGCCTCGGCACGCGGCGGTCATTCAAAGCATACCACGACGGCGGTTTCCTCGAGTCGATACGGTACGTAAGCGAAGAGACGCTGATTTTCTTGGCACAACGGCGGCGGATGAAATGTTTTAGGGTATAGTTCCATCCAGCTGTGGTCGCTACCAAAATTGATATATCTAGCAAGTTTTGGGGGATTTTAGGGTATTAGGGTTTGGCGCTTTGCAAAGGCGCGCGACGAGTAGAGGTACAGGTATAGGGTTGTATGATTTTAGGGTTTACCAGTTCTTTTACGACCTAATCCTTACACCACGAACGCACTTCCCGCTGGCAGAGCACTTCCTGACACCATTCAAGGTATACGGAGCCGCGATATCGCTAGCTGCACGGAGTGCTCTCATACGTTTCGACCTGCTCAAACTGTAGACGTCAATTCACAAAGGACAGCCCCGAAAATGTCCAAGACATGCGGTTTACAGAGGTTCTTTATTGTAGGCGACGTCCTGGCTGCTGGTAGTGTCGCGAGGCGGAGTGGGCCTAGGTTGGGCGGCGTTTTCAGTGCTGAAGGCAGCAGATATGACGCTAGAGGTCGTTGTAGAGCCTGGCTGGTAACTCCAGCTGTCCTACGTAGTGTCACAAGCAGCGCATGGGAGAAGGGCGGAGAGGCTTCTGCAGGTTCGACGGAGATCCGTGACGCGGTGTCGAATGGGGTGGGACACACCTTCTGTATCCCCGACGCCGCCACACGCAGTCCGCCGCCGTTGCCACAGACACGCCGTGCTCGAGTTTGTCGGCGTTGCAAGGGGACGCAGCTCGTGGCATGCTCTGACTGCAAAGGGAGTGGTTCACTCGGAAGGTAGGCATAACTCGCAGCTCGCG
The DNA here is from genome assembly GCA_026401115.1 of Tetraselmis chui. Lineage (NCBI taxonomy): Eukaryota > Viridiplantae > Chlorophyta > Chlorodendrophyceae > Chlorodendrales > Chlorodendraceae > Tetraselmis > Tetraselmis chui. The sequence goes on along the minus strand of JAPMLY010000448.1, from coordinate 60,250 downwards.
GTGTCAGGGGCATCCCTCTTTATTTGCGAAGTAAGAGGAGCAACTTATTCGCCCACTTTACTCCTTATCTGATCCTGCGAACAGGTCCTTATATTCCGTCCTTTCGTTCACCCCCGCGCTGACGACCGACTTGATATCACCAATGCCATACCATGTGCTATGATGTCTGCAGGGGGGGCTACCACAAACGGAATCAGATAAACCTGTCCAAGCTTACAGGTTGGTTCACTTCTGTTGCAGTAGTCCTGCGGCGCCATGGCGTCAGATGATCCGCGAAATCAAGTAATAATTTTGTATTGGCGTATCGCTAATTGACGAAACCGGATTAGCCACGGAGCGATGGTCGGATGGAATGAGGAGATTCAAAGTTATTAATATGCGCATGCTGAGCGACTGGTATGTTAATTTACACGAATATCCGCCTAAATCGACAATTGATGGGCGAATATTCGTCTGTCTGCGGCTGATCGCCTTAGGGTCTAAGTGGACGACGCCGGAACGGACCATGGGGTACAACTACTTCACAGTTGGGCAGAGGCGGAAGGAAGGGAAGGACCACTACGCATTACTTGTGGCCGCCGGCGACACTACCCAACAGATGTGGATAAACGTAAAGAATCTGAAGGATCGAGGCCGCTGGGCGGCGGGGTGGCTGCAACGGGAGGAGCTGCTGGCCGAGAAGGGTTGCCAGTGCCGTGCTTGCTCGGGGGAAGGCAAAGCACCGTGTCCGCTTTGCAAGCCACGGGGCGTCGAGGACGTGGAAGTGAAGTTGTGATTATACCTTGCGAGCCGAGGCGATGACAATGCTTAGTTCAGCGACAGTCTCGACGAATACAGCACAAGATTTAATCGCCCGTCTGTCCAAAACCAGACTCTGAATTTCTGATGTTCGGATTATGTATTCCAGTAATTAACTATCGGTATCGGCCGATCAGAAACAAATACGTCAGCAGTGCTACTCCTTACTTGCACTTTAAAATGATAGAGCGATTGCCTGAGCAGTGAAAAGGTAAAAGTTGTTTATCGTACCAGCAAATACCAGGTTTGATGTAGGCGTGGCGATCCGCATTCGAGGCTCACCGTCTTTTTCAAGAGCAGCAGCGAAAATAAAGGCGACAAGATCCCGCGATACACCGTCCGACTACAAATGGTCCTTCCCGCTACACGCGTGTGGCATCAAACGTGTAGCGAAGCTCGGATCGTGGTTGTTTGACAAACTGAACGATTCTTTGATGTATGCGGTCGCGCGGCAATGGATTTCTAAGACGAAACCCGCTTACACATATCCGATTACGGCTAAACAGCAGATTGCGGCTAACGCAGAGAGAATGCGCGAGAGCGTAACTGTTTGCAGTCTACCCTCGCCCCCCCCCCCCCCCCCCCCCCCCCCCCCCCCCCCCCCCCCCCTCATCGTCGGGTTATTCATACGAAATGTAGGTGGAGCGTCAGCCTTGGTAGTGTTGGACGACAAGTCGGGCAACGTCATTTGTGGCAATTCCCGAGTGTTTTTGTTCTCTTTTTTATTTTTGAAGAAATTCATTTACACTGCAGTCGTTATAATCTGAGATACATTGCCTTGCTGGTCACAAAAGATGCTCCCTGACACGAGATGATGTAGCGAGCCTCAAAACTACGACGGAAGCCGAAGACCAAAGCAGTTTTTTTCCTTCCGACTCCGTATTACTTCAAAGGCTACGAAACCAACATCTGGCCGTGAACGAAAAAGTGAAATAAATACCTACGACGATATTTATTATTTATGCTGGATACTACCCGTAAAAAAACCCCCAAATTACAACCCGTACTACATACCACGACAGACCTATCGCCCAGCATAATTGCAATGATGGTACGCTGATATACGATAATGAGGGCGCACCTCGTGCTGGATAGATAGATTGTTCCGGCCGCACCATCACGGGTCATCTGCGAGTCTACTGAGCACCTTCCGAACGTGCTTCACCAGCACGCGAAGGGAAGTTGAGAAGTTGCGCATCCGTTGGGCTAGGAGTGTATACCTTTTGGGGGGTCCTCCGTCAAGTCGCTGTTGCTGGGCGGCATGGCGCGCGGCCTGTCTTTGAAAGGCCTGGTACAGGTGGCGAGCGCGGGAAAGGCCGCCATCTCCCTCGCGGGCGCGCTCCTACCGGAGGACCCCACCTGGACCATCGCCATCGTGGGCGCCGGGCTCACCGTCGGCTATTTCCTCGTTCGAAGCAAGGAGGTAAACGCGGTGGAGCGCCAAGGTATGCCGTCTTGCCTAGCACGTATTATACTATCATTTCACGTATTATATGCCGACAGCTGTAAAGCGTAGCACCGCAATGGCATGACTCGGTGCTAACTGCTGAGAGCGCGCGTGCGTGAATGTGTCGGTAGAGACGATACAGGACATCGTACTCAGCTCGGCGGGCCACTTCTACCCACGCGACAAGCTCGCCGACTTCGTGCGCTTCTTCCTGGACCACCCTTACAGCGGGAAGAGCCTCCTCGTGGCGGGGCCAAAAGACTCAGGCACCACGCTGCTGGTGTGCAACCTGCTGGACAAGTGCGCCGCCGACCCGCCAACCAGCACTAATCAAACGCAAAAACGCACGCGTGGAGACATACACACAGACACAGACACACAGACACAGACACAGACACACACAATTATTTTCGCACATACACACAATTAATGTCACAGAGTCACACGCAAACATGCACGCACACACACACACACACACACAAAATTATTTTCGCACATACACACA
>JAPMLY010000448.1:47500-55000 GCA_026401115.1 Tetraselmis chui | reverse complement strand
GTGCCAACACATCGAAAAGTGACCACACTTGGATTTAACTTGCATTGACTACTGAAAATCGCACGGAATAAGCCGATACCCCTCCCCGCCTCCGTTTCCCCATATTGGCAGATCGCAGACCATTGTCTGCGGCTGCACGCCCACCTTCTGCTACGACATCCTTCAGTCAGTGCACTTTAAGGTGGGCTGCGCCTTTGCTACATGCGCTTTTTTTGTTGCAGCTCCTCAAATTTAGTTTTACCTTTTTTAAGCTTCAATTCAACAACTTATCCGTCTGAGAGTTTTGAAGACTTATCCGTCGGGCAGTTCTTCGCCATTGGCGATTGTTCCATCGAAGAAGGAATGGTTGTGTCACCCGCCACGGGTTCCCACAGCTAATTGAACCCTTCATCCCCCCCCCCACCCATCCCCCCTCCTTTCCATATATTACAGGACTACTTTGAGCTCTGCTATGTGGGCGACCTGAGTTACGACAACGCGCTCCAAATGTACCGCAGAATGGTGCAGAGTATGCTACCGCCCCATCTCCAAGCGTCGGCGCTCAAAGAAGTAACCCCCCCCCCCCCCCCCCCCCCCCTTCCACACATACACACATTCTCCCAGCCGGAACCTGCACTTGCATAGCTAGAGACGATCGAGCGTGCAAAGGCTACCGCTGGTTTCAGCATGGGCGCTTTCATCCCTGCCATGTTTTCGCTGGCCCCCCCGACTAGACGAAGCATAGCAAAACAATCCCGAAGCAGTGATGGACTACGCAAAAACAATCATAGACTTTGCTTGTGAATAACTGTAGCCAATCATTGAAACACTGTAGCCTAATCAAACTGAGTTGTTGCAGAGGAAGACGACGTAAAGTTTGGTGTAAAGCATGCACAGCCTAATCTCGAGCGTGCCGAAGGTATTAAGATACATTGGCAGGGCTTTTCGCAAATTCGCTCCTGAAATACGCGGCATGGCGCAGCGAAGTCGAGTGTCCTCCTGGGAAGTTAGGCTATACTTATACATGCAAGACTCGGGACTGCAGTACCGCGTGCACAGGGCTAGGAGAGTAGCTCCGAGTCACAGCTGGCGGAAGAAAAAGTTGACGGCACCCTACTCTGCGCGAGGCAAATGATAATTAAAATGGAAGGCAACAAAATTAAGACCGCGATAACAACCAAAGCAATAGTCAGGGAATGCCAAAGAAAAAGTCAGGGAACGCAAATTGAGTGATATGCCACTATAGGAAGATTTCGAAAAGAGTATGACGGGACACGGCGAAGGGGACGACACACGACGGTATTTTAGAATTTTATGGAATTTTACATGGAATGTGATGTGCAAACGAATAGGGCCGCCTTAAACTAGGGGTTGGTTCCTATTTTAGGTTTGGTTGTCTTCCGTGCAACCTCCGTGACATTACTTCCCCCCAAAAGAGACTCAACCCATTTTTTGATTCTGAAGACTGCGAAGGGAGTCAGACTAGGAATCCAGCGCAAATCTTTCCTCGAGCAAACTCAAAGCCAGGCTATCATTTAACAATGAGATATAACGCAACGCAGCATAGTAATGCACGAATGAGAAGAATTGGTGAGCAGTGACAATTCAATTAGTCCCCTTCTTTTACGATTGCGCCGTGGATGCCCCAGGACGCCTTTCGCGCGGTGCACCGGGTGGTGGGCGGCCGGGTGGGCGACCTCCGCGCCTACGTCCTCTACTGCGGCGCGACGGACGAGGTGGTACCGGCGGAGGGGCTGCCAAAGGTGGGCCGCCAGACGACGCGGCTGCTGCAGCTACTCGCGTGCGGGGCGGGCTGCGGCGGTGGAGGGGAGGAGGAGGAGGGGCTGCCGTGCGAAGTCGATGTTCGGGCGCCGCGGTGGAGCGCGAGGCAGGTGGGGGAACCCGTCATCCCACCCCCTGCAGAAGCAGGCATTTGTTTTAGATGATACAATGACATACACACGCACAGATTTTAACAAAGTAATTTAGGAGGATAACATGTATACCACATATCGTTGTAGGGTGGAATGGACAACCTCTCATTTTCCTTCGTTTTCTGTCGGCGTGACTCTAGTGCTGCATTATTTTGGGGGTTTAGGGTTGAGGGCAATCCTACACACCTAAACCTGAAATATTTTACATAATGAATGGTGTTTGTAATGATAATAGCAACAACTCGCAACAGCAGAATTGACAGAGGCTTGGTCAATAGTTGCGTGCATAACTGAACCAAACACATAAATTAGAATGTGCCCAAAGACGTCAATGTGTGTGAACTGTGAGATCGTTGAGTACCTACATTGATAGGAAGCAAGGCACCAAAGAAATATAAATATGTAAGCAAACAATTTGATCAAAACAAACAACCAAGCAAAGCGGTTTAAAAGAAACAAAGTGAATTCCCAAAACAGAGCAAACATACTAAGTACTCAACTACAAAGTGGACACTGAAAAAGCTAAGATATCTGGATAGTACTAAGTGTGATAATAAACAATATTTTCACACCCTTCTCCCTCAACACACACACACACACACACACACACACACACACACACACACACACACACACGCGCGCGGGCGCACGCACACCCCCTCACGCCCACACCTACCCCCAAACACACCCACCTACGCCCACACCCACACCCACCTCCCCTTCACCCTCCCACACACACATCAACACCAATACCCAAACACACCCACCTACACCCACACCCATACACACACCCATACCCGCACCCACCCACCACCCACCCACACCCACCCGCACCCACATCCACACCCATACCTACACATCTCCCCCCCCCCCCCCACGCACGCACACACACACAAACCGACTCGCGCACACATCCAATAACACACACATCCCCCCCGCCCCTCCAAAGCACACACACACACACACACACACACACACACACACACACATCCCCCCCCCCCCCACAAACAAATAAATTAAGTACGGGAATACAGTAGCCTAGGGTTTTCAAGGAAACTAGGCTTTTTAAAGCTTAACTCGCATCAATCGTTGAGAAGATGTGAGCGATGATGCTGACAAGAATGGAGAATGTGGATCGGATTTGCGTTGTAATTTCCAAGTTAGATACAACGCAATGACACGCATATTGTCTCTGCGTAAGGCCATTTTGATTCAATAACATACTGGACTAGGTCCTTCCCCCACAAACAATGCCTTTGCGATTTTAGTGCGCCTGACATTATTATCCTAACATTGAGCAATTTGGTTATTTCTCATTGACGAGGGCGAATTTGCAGCGATCAGCCACCTTGTCACCCTACTTAAACCCTAAACATCCTCCTCTACCATCAAATAATTTGACATGGGTTGACGCCCAGGTGGCCGCCGCGTTTTCGGCACTGCTGGACAGCGGCAACGAGGTCGGCTGCGTTCCGCTGCAGACGATGGCGGAGGCGGTGGGCGGCTGCCACGTCCTCCGCTCCCTCTTCGACCACGACGTCCTCCTCTACCGCCCGCAATCCGCGCTGCACGAGGATTGGGCGCCCAACCGGCTGGCGGAGTACGTGGCGCCGTACAGTCCGTTGGATCTCTTCTGCATTCGCAGCCACCTGCGCGCCAAAGTGGCGGCGCTGCTCCAGTCGGAGCCAAGTTGAGGATCGGAGCTGGAAAATAACTTCAATGGATTTTGTGGAGTAGTGAAAGGGGTTGACACAGTGGTAAAGGTTGCTCAGATAAATGTGGAGGGGTGGATAGTGAAATGAAATATATTAGAGGCATATATTTTAAACAAAAACAAAATATGCGAGTGGCACGTAGTTCTTTGCGCCCGTCGTTCTTTGTATTTTTGTAATCATGGACACACATAACCTATGTCTCTCACTCTATATTTTTGTAATCATTAAGGTAATCCATATGGAGGCCCATGGTCGTGATACTTACTTTTCACACACACACACACACACACACACACACATCACACACACACACACACACACGCACACGCACACACACACACACACACACACACACACACACACACACACACACACACACACACACACACACACACACACACACACACACACACACACACACACACACACACACACACACACACACACTTTCTTCTCTCTCATTATGTGTTTTTTGTAATTATGAGCAAATCGACTTGAACGGCTAATCAAGGCCTAAATCAGTACACGTACCTGTACTAATGGAATGTTACTTTCATACGAGTACTATCAAGTGTGTGTACCGCACCAAGGGGCTGCCAATAGGACTACATGGATCGGTATTAATGGAGCAGCAAAGTGATGTGCATAATTCATGACGTTGTGTAGTTTGGCGTTTGATGTCGTTGCCAAAATGATATGTCAACATCCTCTCGCAATGAGGGATGATCACTAATATATTGCTTACAAAAATATTATTCGTGCATTCATAGTACTGATGAAAGATCTATTTGTTTCAATATATCATCAAATTCGCACGATTGGACAAATTAAATGTGTTGAACATGAACAAACACCACACAGTTCTAATCATCAAGCATCGCCTTCTTTCAACAACATATCATTGGCAAACTAGAAGGGTTGATAGTATGCCTCAACAGTGTTGACAACAACATTGTTGTATCCTTTTTTAACTGCCGCGATCCGCATCATCTCCGTTTGGGGACTCAACACCCATCTATACACAAGCACGGCGCCGGACAATCATGGGGCTTATGTCTTCATGCACAACCATGCGCCTACCTACGTGCCAAAGACACGACCAGTGTCGGACCATGAGAGTGGGGGCGAACGGTTGGAGGGCAAGACGAGGCGAGGTTGCTTGCTTACTGGCGGGATTCAAAAAAAAACGTTCTTTGGCATTTGGCCCAATTTTGTGCATTTGCCGTAAGTAACAACCCTTCATGTTCAAAACGATATTGAAAGCAATATAAAAATAAACGACATAAGGATAACAAGATAACAACAAAGACGATGGAGAAAATATATGTGAACACAATTATGTACTGACGTAGTACGCCTCCTACATATCATCATTATTTACAAGAAAACGCCTTGATGCACGGGTTGATAAGGACCCAACGGGTGAGCGCGTGACATTTGGCGAGCCACGGGCAAAAACCCCACGTCTCACTCGGTCCGTGGTGGTCTGGTGGACGTTTGCGTAAATTTTTTGTCACACTCGGTGAAAAGTCTTGCGGAAATCATCTCCAAGGTCCTTAGTAGCGAGGTGGAGATTCATAAGCCTTTCATGACAACAAGTGCGTCCAAAAATTAATGCAAAATTCCAAGCGGTGACCTATTACCATGTGAGGCTGAGCTGAGAAATGCCATCGCATGCGCAAACACCGAGGTCGAGATTGCATGACTTGGAATTAAGCTGCAACGAAACATTGCATAGGAGAAAGGCACGAGTTGGGTTGACAATTGACTTCAAGTCTCATATGAAAATGAAAATGTTTTACAACTAATACCAGGTACAATATGGTTGTTAACCAAGGGCCTTCTTGCATATGCCATCTAGGACTTGGCATTATACAAAATTTAGGCCGGGGGGTCTCCTTGTCCATCCTCTCCGAAGCTGTGGTGGGGCTTTACTCCCCCTTGGGGGGATCTTGGTAAAGTAGGGTTCATGTATGGGATTGGTTGGGTGGGGAGGGTTGGAAGTGGTGATGGTGAAGTAGTTGTTGTCTATTAGTGGCGAAGGATTTGATGCGGTAGATGCGGAGTAGGTGGTGTAGCCATTGGACAGAATGCATATGTAGGTGGGAGATGACAAGTTTCACACAATCTTCTCTGCCTTATTAATTGTGCCCTTTGCCTCCACCTCCGCCGCGCCCCTTTTTCGTCTTCATCTTCATCTTCCCACTCTTCCCGCTGCCGCCAGCATTGGCACCGCCCTTTTGCACCCGCCCACCCGCTACCGCCACTCCCTTCTCTCCCACCAACTTCTTGCCGCCCGTCTTCTTCCCGACGCCGCTATTTTTCGGCAAGGGCAACATCACAATTCCATGTTCCACGGAGTCAGCCGCATCATACACCCAAACCGCACTCCCCACCTGCCTTAAAACATTTGGATGAATAATTGCGTGTAGCAATGACCGCCAGGTAGGGTTGCCCATCAACGACCACTACATCTTCGATTCGCCTCATTTTTTGTGCGACCAAAAATCTTCGATACTAATTGTGACACACTACGCTTTGACATTTAGAGCTTGGGGCGGGGCTAAAAATACCACATTCCCAAACGATGATTTAAAAGTTGCATATTTTCAACAATTGGTCGCGTTGTGTCGTTTTTAACACAACTAATACCGTTGCGGTTCGTAGGGTGAATGGACGATGGGTGTCAAACACAAACGGAAACCATTTTTATATCTGCAATTAATTATTTATTTACCGTCAGACATGTTTTTCAAGTATGGGTTTCTGGTTTCAAGGATGACCCTGGACCATAATAATTGTATGTCTCCAACGCAGACACTCAAAGAAGCACTTCAATTGAGACGCGCGTGTCGCAGACTTTTGTACGACTTAGTAGCAGTCCCAAAGCTGCTCTCACCTTGGCGGCTCCGCCGGGACCACCTCGAACGGCTCCTGCGGAGGCGAAGCATGCGCAACACATGGCGTCATTTAATATGTGAAGAATAAAGAGGGCATGTTCCCTTGTCTCCCGAGTCTATTAGGGTTTATAGGTCATCAACAATGCGCTTGAGAATTCAACTGAATATCGGTTAAGCATCACACATTATATGTTACCACACTTGTGGATTTACCATAGTTCGCAACTCTCCATGCAATTTAGGGTATAATTAGGGTTTATTGGGGCTTCAGAGAATTTTTCCAAAAACACCAGGGTTTCTAGGTTTGGGCGCTCACCTCCTTCGGCGCGGCGACACCATGTTCCGCGGTGGCGGCGGCTGCCTTCGACTGCACCCTCGCCGCGATACGTTTCTTCTTCTCCGCCTCGCGACCCTTATCTGCGTTCGCTTGCGCCATCGCCATCGACTTCAACTTCGACGGACTGGGGGAGGCCGCCAGGCAGGTTATGCGCGCCGTGGTGGTCGCCTCCGCGAGGGCGCACGCCGCTTTGCTGCGAAGAGGGGAGCAGCGCCAGTTGTCACAGGATTAGCAGCGGTGGCGCAATAATGGATTACCTCCGTAAGGGAATGAACCGTCGCAAGGAATCTGTCATATTATTTTTGTAATTAATTGATAGGGGATTTGACATTCGTACGATTATTCATCAATTATAATAAAACAATATTTCCGAAAATCCAGCAATACAGATTAAATTATGAATAACATAAGAGTAAATAAATATAGAAATAAATGAACCATTCATGTACGGGTACATGGCAAATTACTTGGCACTGTTTGTTAATAAAATGTTTATAGGCATCCTATCTTATTATTCTTCACCCCCGTAGTTCACTCTACTGTCCTCGCGTCTGTGATGCTTCCCGTCTTGTTCAAATATTAGTTTAATCTGGCTTGAGCACAATGTAGTGCTTCCTTTTGCCGTGATTTGGATT
>JAPMLY010000448.1:0-42500 GCA_026401115.1 Tetraselmis chui | reverse complement strand
GTCAGCGCCGCCGCTAGCGATAAAGTTGCCCACTGTTGTGAGGCACTTAACAGAGCCCTGTCGGAATATGCCACGTCGAGGGGGGTTTCTGAGTGAGGCGGTCGCTATCGTCACATTTATAAGACACGGCTGTTCGGGACTGTGTACGGGAGCGTGCAGTACAGTACGGGACAGGATGAGGAGCTGACCTGATGCGCTGCGTATGTGAAGCAGCGGTCCAGCGTCTGAGGGAAGCGCACGCAAAGCGAGCGAGAAGGGTACAGCGAAGGTTAACAAAAGTAGTAAGTTAGTTTCGGGAGAGCTTTGTCAGCGACTGGTGACGATGGGGTGAGGGTCGTGTGAGTGAGTGCTAAGATACGGGTACTGTCAAAGCGTAATAAGGCGGGCATTAGCAGCACCGGTTGGGAGTCTTCACCGCCTGAAGAAGGCAGCGCCCTGTAGCCAAAAAGGAAACGCTCGTAGCTTCCCGCGGTGATGGTGGCAGCCTCCATTGCGTGAAGAGTTACTAGCGCCCGGAAGACGGTGCAACTGATGTGACGTCAGTGAGTCGTCGACCTGGCGCCGCCGAGGTAACGGCCGCCGATAGATACGGAAGCGCACAGCAGCACAAGGGAAAAAAGTAGAGAGACGAGGGACTATACAGTTCCCAGGTTTGGTCTGGTCTAATCTATGTCTTGACGTGCCTAGAGAGCTCCGTCTTTGTAGCAGAAACGATCGAAGTGGGCGAGGATCGGTTTCTCTGTGGCGGCGCGTCGCTGATCTTTCGACGAGGATGCTGCCGCCGCGCCGTCACCGTTACCCGAAGTGGTACCCGCGTGAGCACTATTATGTATTGTAAGTAAGTATACTAAAAAGTCGCCATTGTGGCCGGCGTCTCTACTTGTAAGTAAAACGCAGCCTGCAGAGGGGTGCCGGTGCAGTTTGCCTACCTGCCAGTCACATGTCCCGGGGGCCGGCGCCAAAAAAAAAACTTGTAAAATATATAGATATTCTTCGCCAATATTTAGGTTCTTTTGTGTCAGCACTTGTGTCGAGAGTTGTGATGATGTGCAAATGATGTTAAAACTATAGCTGGTAAAAACTAAAATGGGGACGACGTAGTGAAGGTGGTGAGAATAATCATAGACATGGGATGGTGAAAGCAAGAATCTTGCCTTAGGTACTGTCACGGTTCCGTTAATGAGTCCATGCCGAGTGCCATCGAGACTTACTGCTCAGACAACCCAAACATGCAACCTAGGCGGATTGACGGTTCATGCAAATAAATTTCGAAATAAATTCTAAAACATTGAAATGCGCCGAAATCATTGAAAAGCGTTAATCGGATTCGGCACTAATAATGCGTAATAAGGATCATATTGCGCATCCACCGCGGACCTAACTCCGTTTTGATAACGAATTCTACCGAGGGCGCTTATTTATATGAGGTATTTATAGTGTATTTTAGGATTGTAGTAAGTGTCCTTTATTTAGCCAGTTACTACTATTGTGTATCCAATTGATAGCCATGTGTGTTGTTATCCAATCTCCATATACCCAAGTAAGTCTCAAACAACGTACTGCCACATGCTACCCGCACTAGACATGCAAGGAGGCGCGGTCAAAGGTGGTTCCGAAGCGCGATAAGCGAGTACTTGATTTCACACCCGGGACCAAATTGAAAACCGTCATTGTTCGTTTTGCTCGCTTATGGGAAGGAGGGGCTTGAGAAATTGTCCCAATATCGGTGCTCGTTGGAGGTAAAACAAGAGTGCCGATTTGATCTCAATTGCGTTTATAAGAGCACGAACGGATGGTGGCACGAACTTACATTTACATTTCTTTGCGCTAAATTCGCGCATTGTGAGTGAGGCAGAAGTGTGAGCGATTGTATGTCCGACGTCTAACCACTACCCCCCCCCCCTCCCCCCCAGAAAATTCCGGGCATGTTGTGTGTTGCGCACAAGCTAGTCGAGAATATGTGGCACATTCCCCTCTCCCTAAGTCACCAACTCACTGCCTCGCTCCATCGCGGATACATCATTGTGACGAGTACAACCCTGCAACAGTACATTGCAGGACATTGTACAGGTACTCGTTACTAATTCCAATTCGTGCTTTTCCATCGGACGGACGTACAACGCGGGTACGACGCTACTGCAATATTCATAAGGGTACTGATGCATACTATACGACCAGTACCTCCCGGTACGTACATGCACGCACAGTTAATCTAACTAGCAAGATGACGCGCCTAAGCGAGTTCTCCGATGCAGAAGGAGCCGCGTCGTGATTCTCAATGCTAGACGGGCCGCGTCTCTGGACAGATAACGACGGTTAGACCGCCCTAACGCCTGACACGTAAGCGAAGCAAGCATGCGTAAGCTATCTGGGCAGAAAGCTATTTAAGGCCACTGCAGTAGAGGGAGGTGACAGAACCATTTAACAATTCCTTTGTTCACTTACAACATATACTACTAAATTACAAGCAGTGAAACATCCTCTCAACATCATCTCTCGACAACATCATTTTGCCATCTTCCAACGACAGAACTAGACAGATTAGAATTGATTTGTGCTATCGTTTAGCTTGAGGAAGCTAACCGCCACATCATGCTATCTATCGTTCAATTGTAATATAAAACGAGAGATCACGTGCGCAATCTTAGACTTCACTCCTCACGAATAATGCGAAAATAAGCGAGTGTTGCATGACAAACGACATAAGTTGTCGAATTGTGATATTGAAGACCCAAAAAGTACTATTTAAACTAAAATGTAGTCATGAGCGCCACAAGCGGACATTGCACGCGCGCTCAAGCCAAAGTGCAGAGTGCCTACGACTGCGCTCCGCAAGTATCTCTTCCGTCCCGCGACTTGTTGGAGGGGACTTGTAGGCGCGGATGGTGCCGTATTGAACGCATACGGTAGAATTTGCGGACTTGTGTATGAAGGCGGAAGTTCAAGGCACCGGTAGGTGCGAGTGATGTATTTCAAAAGAAGCATCATGCGAATTGAAACCCGTGTGATGCAGTTTTTTCATGCATTACACATTTCAAATAGGCGAGGGCTTGTGGCATTTGTTGGGGTGGCGAAATCCATTGAGCATTCGACAATTCAACGCGGTGACCGTGGTGTTTGGCATACTTAAAATTGCGGCATAGGTTGATGCCATCCACGCGCACACCTCCATGAGATGATGAAACACACGCTATGTATGGCCATTTTAAAGCATTCAGAATTATAAATGTATTTAAATATGTCCCCCAACCCCGCCGCACGACATTATATCGCCTCAACCATAATAAGGTGAGCAGAATTCGAAGGGACGGGTGTTGAGTGGCAATGCTTCCGTGCGGCGTAAGTTTGCTAGAATATATACACTCCTCCACAAAAGCCTGGACATGCATTATGTTAAGCATAAGCTAGTCAATAACACGCTCCCCTCTCACCACGTCAAGCACGACGATACCCGAGTACCACCCAATTGTAGAAGAGCCGAGAAGCAAGCAGTAAGCCGCCATCCGGGGTGGTTAGACCTCAGCTTAAAGCGGGTGTTGTCGGTGGAGTTTGTCGAATTAAGCCCATAAACTCCCGGGAAATTGTCTGAACTACACACGTCATTCTGAGCGCCACGCTTGGGCATTGCTCAAGCGCTCATACCAAGTTGCATGCTTCTCTATGTTCCACAACACCGTATTTTTGGGGGCTTTTTGGAGGGGTTTGGAGGCGTGGGTGCCGTGTTCAATGCGCGAGGTTCGGTTTGCGGGGGTGTGAAAAGAGCACGGAAGTTCACGCCCCTGGCACGGGTGATTTTTTGGAAAGCAAGCCAGCAAAAACGCACATGACGCAGGTTTGGATAAACACTGCACGCTGTAAACATGCGAGGGCGATTGGCTTAGGGGAGGGCCGAGGTCCAACTTGGCCGTTAAGAACGCATCACGTTGACGGTGGTGTTTGGAATGCTTGGGTATGTGCTTGTGCCAACCACACCCGCCCCACGCGTCGGGAATTAGGCTCGGAGGTCAATAGGAATGAAGAATTGGTAAACATATATCGACAAACCCCGCTCAAATCGTCTCAGGAGGTGAGCCGACTTCGATGGGTGTTGCTTGGCACTGCGGCTCAGCTGTGCCGGAATAATTTGTAAATTGAAGTAATCCATAACAAATTGATTTGTGAGAGTCTGAACTCCGGAGTAAGTGCGTTCGACGCGCATTGAAAAGACGCGTCCATCGGTACCTGTTAAAAAACGTTTTGACCATATATGAGTAAGTTATGATCGCTTGAACATTGTGGCCGAAAGCGGCTTGCCCTTGGGTTGTGCGCATACCGGTGGTAAGTCTACATACGCGATTTCTTGCGTTTCCCCCACAGCGGCCTGCCCAATAACTCCTCCCTCCGTCGCTTATGCATTATATTTGCGCGACCGTCGCATCAACGTTCATATTGCGGCGTTGTGCGCCCGTTACTCTTTTCGTCTACCAAGCACGGCGACTGTTTAAAAGAGCGTGCCGCACGGGTGCGAGCGCGAAAACCCCAAGTACACATGCCCGGTAGTGCTCGAACTCGCCCCTCGCAGTTGCCGGTGCATTCCATTTTGCGCGCAAAAGCATTGCCTGGGATTTCAGGATATTTGTCAATAAAATCGACGCATGATTACATTTTCTACTTGCGAAGGTGCGAAATCTTGTCCGGACTTTTGTGGAGGAGTGTACATAAAAATCTAAAAGCAAAATCGTAGGAAAAAATGAATATAATGATTTTGCTGAATTTGCCGGGAAGTAGCTAGCGCTAATTCAGGTGCGTCCAACGGTACCTTATTCAAAAACATTTCAGCTCATGCGATAAGGATATGATGGGGAAAAGTATTTTGTCATTGCTTGCCCTTGAGTTGTAAGGACATCGGTGAAACGCTTATTTCACATAGGCAATTTCCTGTGCATCTCCCATAACAATCGGCCTCCACTGCTTTTTCTTATCAGAAATTCTAATACTATCTTCCGTAACAGTACAACGAGTACCGATAAATAATCGGCTGCTGTATCAGGGCGTATCCAATACTGCCATCTAGGTCTTTGGAATAGGGTTTTACGCAAGGGTCGCCTTGTCCATCCATCCCGCAGATTCTCGACTACGACGTACAGTAGTACTTCACAATTTCTTACAAGTAAAAGCAGTGGAGGCCACCAAGCAAAAAGAAGAAAAGAGAAAAAAGAAAAGAAAAGAGGAATCAGGATCACGGAATCCAAAGCACGGCAAAAGGAAAGCACTACATTGTGCACAAACCTAGCAGATTAAACCGAGGAAACTCCTAGGCCACGCCGAGAATTTAACACGTGGAGGCGACGAGCGGCGCCTCACACGCCGCTCGAGGAAGCACGGGGACGCTTGCGGCCTATGGCGCGGGTGAAGAGCGCCATGGCAGGAGAAGGCATCCCGGCCGAGGAAGAAGCGGCCTCCACGCCGTCCGCAGCGGCGGACAAACCGCGCAAGACGTTGTCCGCGTGAGCAACATGGACGGCGAGAGAGACCTTTCGACGCCAGGAGGCCAACAACTTGCCCACATGCACCCCTTTAGATGCGGCTGCCTGCTTGGCTAGCTCCGTCAAGAAAGCCGTGGCGTGGCCGCCGAGAGTACCAAATTCCGTGACATCAAAGGGAATGAAACGGATGTCGGGCCGACTCCTCACCCCCTCCGAGTACTTCTCGAACTTGGTCTTCTCAACACGGCGGAGAGCGACTTCGGGTGACGGGGTGCTAGAAACGCCGAACAAACCGGAAACCACGGCATCAAGGGCAAATTTTGAGCCTCGGATGCCGTGATAGTGCAAGACACCCACATCCGCTGGGAGACCGTCGTTACCGTTGGGGAGTTGAACTAACATCGTGGGATCTGTGAGAACCTCGACGCCAACCCCGAGTGCGCCACGAACCTCGGAGATAATTTCCGCAAGGGCCGTCACTAACCAAGAGTGAGCGGTGTGGACCGAAGCATCTCCGCCGCATCGAGCCAAATGGTCCGCGAAAGCAGTGGCCCACGCATCGTCCGACATGTCTACATCCGCCGACGAGAACGCGCCCCGCCTAGCTTGAACCGAGAGATGGCAAGAAGCACAAGCTGTGGGGGAGCGTAGAGTAGAGAGGATGCGGGATGAGGGTAGGCCGAAGATGCGACAGACCGCGACGCGGAAAACTGCGTCGTAGTGCTCAGGGAACTTGTCACGGAGCTCGCCCAAGCGACCGGAAGTGGAATCAGCATCAATTTATTTGCTAACATATAAGAAAGCGAAGTCTTGTCCAGACTTTTGTGGAGGAGTGTAATACATCATCCTTTGTTTTAAAATATCTCGATACAGGTACTGGTACCTGTACAGTGTACGGTAGAGGGGTACGGGTACTGGTACCCGTGCTGTACATAGCACTCCAGCACTGGGGTAGTCGTCCTGACTCGACAATCACCGCCACCACCGTCGCCGTCGGTCTGCGCAGGGCGGAAGGGCGAATAGCACGACACAGTTTAGGCCTGGTGGAGAGTGTATCTACAAACTGGGCTGATAGGCAAGAGCGATACCCCGCGCTAAGACGACATAGGACCGGGCGGGCTGCGGCCTGTCTGTTGTGGAGGGGCGGCGCTATGGGTGGCGGGTTGGGCTTCCTCAATAAAAAATCATGGCACACGGGGGGGATGCGGCAGCAGGAGGAGGTATGGAAACGGGAGCAGGAATTCGCGAAGGAGCAGCGCAAGCTCGAGGACCTGAGGAAGCAGATTCAGGATGAGCGAAAAAAGGAGGAGCTGGAGGAGGTGGCGGCTGCGGGTGGACACAAACAGTGCGTCGACTCGCCGTTGAGATTCCCGGCGAGGGGGTTATTTGAAACCCTTAAGCCCTTAAGCACTCCGACGTCTCGTCCTCGCTCGCTGACTCGCGCCGCGCCCGTTTCTTTTTTTTCATTTCAGGAGAGTGGAGCGGCTGGACTGGATGTACGCGGGGCTGATGAGCTCCAAGCAGGCTGGCGACGAGAAGGCGGAGGCGGCGATGAACAAGCCAGCCACTCTCGAGGCGGCGGAGGAAAATAGGGTTCGTGAGCTTTTTATTTCGTGCTTTCATTTTTTTTTTTGCAGAACCCAGAAGCACCAGCAGCACAAGTAGCATCATTGCTGGAGGAGCTAGCTTGAGGCTGAGGCTGAACGATGTTCCCTCTTTTTCCTGCGTCTGTACACTTTAGGTGGACAAGGTTGCCCACCTACCTTCCTTTTATCAGGATGACACTCCAAAGTCGACTCTGGAGCAGTGGCAGCGGCTGAACAATGACCCCCTTTTCGCAGTAAGTGGGCTTACTTTCTGATGCGCTAGCTGCTGGGTAGTCTTTTTGTGACTGCCTTCGTTGCTTGATTGATGTTTGAAGAAGAGGTGCTGACTTTGCTGAAATTATGTGTATTGTGACTCTTCGTTTCTCATTTTGAAGATCAAGAGGCAAGAGGCTGCGGCTCGGGCGCGAATCAAGTCTAATCCGGTCCAGATGATGCAGATTAAGCAGGAGCTGAGCGGGTTGAAGAAGATTGCGGAGGGCGGCGTGAAGAAGCACAAAAAGGAGAAAAAAGAAAAGAAGGAGAAAAAGGATAAGCGGGGCAGGGCAGAGAGGGAGGAAGTCGGGGACCCTGGGATGGGGCATGGGCATGGGCATGGTCACAGGGAGAGGGAGAGGCGGAGGAGTGCCAGCCGTAGCCGTAGCCCTCCTCGGCATCGTGACAGCCATCGGGAGAGACGGGATCCGCTCTCGCGCGGGGGAAGGGAAGAGGAGAAGGGGGAGGTAGAACGCCATTACCAAAGGAACGGCGAAGAGAGGGGTAGGGAGAGAGAGGCGGCTCGAGCGCACTTTGATGGCGCCTCTGCCCAAAGGCATGGCGGGTCATATGGCCTCGATGCGCAGCACGTGCCGGAGGATGTGCGGCGAGCGAGGAGCAGCGCGGGAGACGCAACAAGGAAGCGCCTGCAGGTGAACAGTCCTCATTTCCCGCTCCGCTGCTATCCTCTTCGACAGAAACAGTCACAAATGTGCGGGGGCATGCCCGCAGTAACACATGTACGCATGATAGGCAACCATCATTCATTATGCGCTCAGGAACACACACACACACACACAAACACACACACACACACACACACACACACACACACACACACACACACACACACACACACACGTAGATATGCCCTCAGGATATGCAAAGATACACTGCAATTCGCGCAGGAACACATGCACATATGCATTCATTTTGTCAGGGATGGCAGAATTAGACGCTTAGGTGTCCGTAGTTGCATCCAAACAGGGCATGCAATCCAGGGGGCGTATTGCAGATAGATGTTGACTGCGATGCCATTGGTTTATGTCGTAGCAAGCGGACCGGCGGCGGGAGGAGGAAGAGCGCGAGGCAGCGGCCAAGCGAGCTCGGCATCAGAAGCACCAGGCAGGGAAGCTGAGTGCAGATGAGAAGGCGCGCAGACTGAAGGAGATGATGTGTGCGTACCCCCCCCCCCCCCCCCCCCCCCCCCCCCCATCCCTTTCTCCCCCTTCACCCCGATTTGTTTCATCCGAATTATACCGGGAAGGGGGCCATCTACTGAAATCTAAATGTGCCACGTGTGTTGTGGCCCAGCCGATGCCAACACGCACGAAGACACGCGCAGGGAGAAGGTGTCAAAATACAGCAAGGAAGAGGCGGCGGAGGAGGAGCACACGCGAACTGCGGTATCCTCTTCTCTGCCGCACGCATAGACACACACACACACACACACACACACACACACACACACACACACACACACACACACACACACACACGTACACACACTCTCTAACACACACACACACACACACACACTCTCTCTCTCTAGCACACACACACACACACGCAAAAACACACACACACACAAACACAAACACGCGCGCGCGCGCTAACACGCTCACTCGCACACGGACATACGCACACTCACACACACACACACACACACACACACACACACACACACACACACACACACACACACAAGCGCCCGCGCGGGCACACGCACGTACGCACACAAACCTACATACACATACATACACGCGTGCGCGCGCGTACACTCACACACAAACGCACACATCACACACAGACACACAGACACACACACACACACACACACACACACACACACATGTGCACTTACCCGCTCTAATCTGCAGAGTACACTGTGGAGTCGATTGTGTCTTCATCGTGGTCGCTGAACTGGTTATCGATTGGGCTGGTGCCCGCAGGACCACACATCATTTGCGTCAAAGATGAATCGCGACGTTTACGGCGCTGACGCCTCTGGGGACGGCATTGCGGACCGTATCAGCCGCAGGGCGCATTTCAGGGAGAGTGGCGGGGGGGGTGGGGGCGGGTTCCGTCGCCATTAAAGCTTTGTCGCGGCTACAAGCAATCATGAGGAAGGGGTGGCAATTCACGCAGACCATTGTAAACAGAAGTGCTGAATTTACGATATCATTATGGTCAACAGTCAAGAATGGATGGGATTGAATTTGAATCTGCGATTGGGTGCATATGCATTTGACACGTCATGGCAGTTCTTTGGATTGGACGAGCTGAGCGTACTCAGGGATCGAGAAAAGGTGAGTGAGAGAGGAGTAAAACGTGTGTGTGTGTGTGTGTGTGTGTGTGTGTGTGTGTGTGTGTGTGTGTGTGTGTGTGTGTGTATGGGTGTTTGTGTGTTTGAAATGAGGGGCACAAATAGCAGCAGTAGCGAAGTGGAGCAAAATAACGCATTGAGTTATGAATGAATCCATCTAAAACAGATCACTTGAAAGGAATGGGCTGTGGAAAAAAATGCAAATCACTGGTTGGGCTCCGTTGCAAGGGAATTGGAATTCCTCACACTGCATGTTGTTGGTGGGGCCGGGCGTGGCTGGACGAGATGAGGAGACACTAGGGAAACAGTGAGGAGGTGCGAGTATTGCGCACAGTCGCACTACAATTAGTTTCTGCTACATGAAATAATGAAATCTTCCGGTTTAAGCTTACGTTTACTTAGCTGCAAGAATTTGAAAACCTGAGGGAGGGTTGTGGAGTGGGCAACTACAAATGGCAGTCCTACTATCCCAGCACGCAGTGGTGGTGGCTTTGGATTTGCGACCTCATAACTGGCAAGGCGCACATGGACGGAGCATGATTTGGCAGGTTGCGCGCTGCATGTGGAAAGCAGCGCAATACCTTCACATTCATCAACAGCATGTTGTGAAGTAGTGAGACGAGGGTTTCGAACGGTGGTGACAGTGCCATTGAGATAAGTGAACAATTACAAAATAATCGATATGCAATGCTGCCTTTTTGTTGGGGCTGCGTGAAATTGGGATTATGTACTGCTGATGGGAGAATGAGAGCGGGGTCAGGATGCTGTGAGCTCCATCAGCGCCTGCAGCTCAGCGTGCTTCGCCTGCACCTCTTCCACCTGCGCCTCGTGGTTGAGCTCCAGCCAGGCCAGCGCGTTCTGAATGCCATCCATCAGTATGGCCTGCTCGTCCTCGGACATCGCGGGCGTCTTCTGCGTTGCCACGAGCCCTTTCATAGAGTACGCGTACGTCTCGAGACTGTTCCGTGCCTCCACTGCGAGCCGGAACGCGGTGTCCTCCTCCTGAAAGCTCTGCGCGGTCGCGATCATCTCCTGAATCTGATCCTCGCTCAGTCGAGCGTCATCGCTATGGATGGTGATCTCCCCGCGCTGTCCGCTAGACTTGTTATTCGCCCAGACGGTCAGGATGCCGTTTACGTCGATGTCAAAGGTCACGGTGATCTTCGGCGTTCGCGCCGGAGCGGGGGCGATGCCAGTCATTTCGAAACAGCCTAGCTTGTGGTTATCTGCCGTCTTGGCACGTTCACCCTCGTATACCTGTATAAGAACCTCCGACTGGTTGTCGACTGCCGTGGAGAAAATCTTTTCAGCGCGCGTGGGAATAGTCGTGTTGCGAGTGATGAGGGTCGTCATGACGCCACCGGCGGTTTGCAGCCCCAGCGACAAGGGCGTCACGTCGAGTAGGACCAGGTCCTTTATGCGTTCGTCCATCTTGGCTTGGACAGGCTCATCTGTGGGGCAGAGTAGCGCCGCCTGCACAGCAGCCCCCATGGCTACCGCCTCGTCCGGGTTCACGCCGTGGCACAGGTCGCGGCCCCCAAAATAATCTGACAGGCATGCCTGTACTTTAGGGATCCGGGTCGATCCGCCCACGAGCACGACGTCATTGACGTGCTCGACTGTGATCCCCGCGTCGCTGAGTACCTGCCGCACCGGGATAAGCATGGACTGCAGTAGGTCGTCAATGAGGCCCTCAAAGGTTTCACGTGTGAGAGTCGTCGCAAGATCAATTCCGCTGTGAAGTGAATCCACTCCGACTTGCGTTTCCACGCTCAGACTGAGCGCGCGCTTTGCGCGCTCAGCGGCAGTTCGTAGGCGCCGCATGGCCCGAGGGTCAGCGCGCAGGAGGTCCTCATCGACTGAATTCTGTGCGACGAACACACGGACGAGGTGGTCGACGAGACGGCAGTCAAAATCTTCGCCGCCGAGGTGAGTGTCGCCCGCCGTCGCGCGCACCTCCAGGATGCCCTCCTCCATACCGAGAAGCGACACGTCAAAGGTGCCGCCGCCGAGGTCGAACACTAGCACCAGCCTCTCTGACGTTGTCACGGCATCCACGGAAGAACTGCCGGTAGAGCCCTCTTCAGAAGCCGGCGGGGCTTGGTCCGCATCGAGACGGTCGAGACCGTATGCAATAGCCGCGGCGGTGGGTTCGTTGATTATGCGTAGTACTTCCAGGCCAGCGATGGTACCCGCGTCCTTCGTGGCCTGCCGTTGGCTATCGGAAAAATAAGCGGGCACGGTAATGACCGCCTTCGAGACAGGTCGACCAAGATACTGCTCAGCGGTGGACTTTAGCCGGCCCAGGATCATGGAGCTTATCTCTTCGGGCGCAAACTCACACTCCACGCCCTTGTACTCTGCGCATATCATGGGTTTGTCTTTGTCGCTGACAACGCGGAAGGGCCACGACGCCAAGTCCGCCTGCACTGTTGGGTCGCTGAACTGGCGACCTATTAGCCGCTTCGCATCGAAAATTGTGTTGCGAGGGTTGAGAGCAGCCTGGGTGATTACATACAAGAGTGCGGCACCGTCAGCTTCAGGTCGTAAGGCCAAAGTTCCATCGTGTGGTGGTCATGAAATGGCGTGACGCCCTAAATAGGGATGTACAGCGAGGCTGGTGGTGTACGGGTGGGTTATAGAGGGGAAGGGAGAGAGGACGGACCTGGTTGTAGGCCTCCTCGCCCACGAGACGCTGCTCGTTGTTGAATGCGACGTAGCTTGGCATGGTACGCCGTCCCGCGGTATCGGGGATTATCTCGACCGCGCCGTTGCGCCAAACGCTGACGCAGCTGAAGGTGGTTCCCAAGTCTATTCCCACGGCGGAGGATGCGCCGCTCAGCTCGAGGCCGCCGTAGTTCCCACCATATTGAATTTCCATGTCCACGGCACGAGGGACCATATCCTTGAGACCATCCCCTGTTCCCTCCACAGCAGCCTCGCTACCCTCGGCGTCGTGCGCAGTGGGCTCGGTTGCTTGATCCATGAGCGCGTCGGGAACATCATCCTCCGCGGCCTCGCCCAGTCGCGTGTTCTGAAGAGCTGTCTGGACGTCAGACAAAGCTTCTCCATTTTCTTCCTGCATATTCTCGGTCGGAGACACGCCACGAGAGGACGCCATAGCGGCGGTGCGAGGAGAGCGCGTTGTCAAGGCACTGCGCGGGACGGGTTTCTACTCGGTGGCGGTGAGGAAGTAATCAGTAGCAAGACACTGTCTGTGGGCTGACGTCTTTCGTCAGGATGAAGTGGGCACGCGATGACCACAGCACAGCGGGGCCGAGGAGTTGTGATTGGATCAGCCACCGAATCACACACGCAATCATCACGATGAGCTACCAGAATCAACATTTCCCCCTACCTGTACTAGTCATTCTCCAAGCGAAAATTTTCTCCAAGCGAAAATAAATTGGTTACTGGAGTGGGGGGTACGTAAAGACGTAATTATTACCGTCCACAGTGAAAAACGTACCATACACAGCAGTACGTAGAGAGTAAAGTACTCCAACAAATTTCAGTACTTATGAAAATGTTACCTTCGCCGAGTGACACTTGTCAACAAATCTGAATGTCGCATTTTTAATGAATGGATATTTTTATCTGAGCTGACGTTCAGATTGCATGCGCGCACATGGCCAGGCTCCCATGCTTACTTGCCGGTCGTCACCACCCACACTGCTTCATACGGACAATCGTTCGCGGCTTACTTATCAAAAAAATCAACATGCCATACGCTCATTCACATAGCCGCCGCTTATTCCTGCGCCCCCCATTCATTTGATCTGCCAACACTGATGTCGAGCTAAGGCGAGTGTCAGCTGGTAAACAATGCACCATATGTCACGGACGCCTCCTAACATCTGTTGCAGCTGTGCTTGCACTTCAGATGCTGTTCTCGCGCGCGCACACACACACACACACACACACACACACACACACACACACACACACACACACACACACAATTAGTAAAGAGTGCCAAATAAACAGTCAACACAACAATCAGCAAAGTGCAATCGGCTACCCTTGGGCCTTACCATGAACCCCGGGTTATGGTCACACTCCCCAGCGATGGCCCAGTCCTCGCAGTCAAGCTCCTCATCCCGGCAGCCCGGGGAGCCAGCCAGCACGGGCTCCTCCTCGTGCTCCGCTTCCATCCCGTCCACCCCGAACGGCCGCACATGGATCCACTTGGTGGCTGACCACTTGGTGCCGCGCAGCACTGGACAGCCGGCGTGCAGGGAGTACTTGTCGCCGTCCTTCCCATTTGGCTGAAGGTTCCAGAACAGCAGCGCATCGCCCTGTGTGCGTGGCGAAAGCGAGTCACGAAAAGGGCTTGACGTGCTGGCAAGATTATGAAGACTGAGACATCACGCCTCCCCCCAAATACACACACACACACACACACACACACACACACACACACACACACACACACACACACACACACACACACACACACACACACACACACACACACACGCGCGCGCGCGCGCGCACGCACTCACACTCACGCACACAAGCGCGTACGCATGCACGCACGCAAACACACAAACGCACTTACATACTCACACACGCACACACACGCATACACACACGCACACACATACTCACACACGCGCGCGCACGCACGTACACCCACCCACACCCGCACACGCAAACACCCAAACACACACACACACACACACATAGACACACACATGCAGATGCACACGCACGCGGTCATTTGTAAAGCCGGATATCACAAATAATAACTGAAAACAAAAGATCACAAAAAATCTGACAACGTTTTTAGATTGCTGACTGAAAGTGAGTTAAGCTATGAAAGCTGTGATTACATTGCATTCAGTCATGCTCGTGCAATAACGAATATAACGAATATGGGTTCCAAAAACTGAACGAGAAGGTTGTAATAACTATCAAATCGAATCACATTATTGGTGAAGTCAAAGAAACTTTGTCATTTATTTGCGGGTAACTTCTCTCTTCGGGATTAACTATTTTCCACCATCGGCATACATGCCCCCATTTTCACCACACACGCACACGCACGTACACAAGCACACAGCTTTTCGAGACATTGGCTAGTCTACCTTTTTTGGTTTGACTGAGATGCCGTCCTCCCCACACGGGGAGTAAGGTCCATGCTTCTGCTTGGCCTCATTCACAAACGCCCCATGCGGAAACGCCGTCTCGCCGCCCTCCTCGACGTCTGTGGCGAGAAACAACCATTCAAGTAGGAATTGTACAGCGTCATGTGTGGATGAGGGGGGTCGAGACTGCGCCATGTTTTTAGAAGTCGAAGCAGCATGAGGATAGGGGCTAAAATTACGCATCAGCTACCTGAGAGGTACATCAGCACTGTGGCCACCCGATTGCCTGCCCCATCAGTGGATATGAGACCCTCGTGCTGCCCAGGCTCATCGAACCAGTCCCAGTGGGCGTCATACTTCTGCCCATTCTGGTACCTCAACACCTGCATTGCAGACGCATTACCAGACTAAAGAACTTCATAGACAATAAAGCATTGGCAATATAACACAATTGGATGAGCCAGACAAACACACACACATATATTCAACCAAACACATCCCATAGATTCACGCAAATACACACACATAGATCGCCAAGCAAACACATCCCAGAGATTGGCACAAATACACACACACACACACACACACACACACACACACACACGCGCGGCCGCGCACACACACACACACACATACATACACACACACACACACACACACACACACACACACACACACACACACACACACACACACACACACACACAGATCGCCATGCAACCACATATAGTCAAGCAAAAATATCAGAGATAAACACAAATACGTAAACACACACAAGCACAAGCACACACACACAGCAGTTGCAGCAACCTGAATGTCCTCCCCATTGCGTTCTGGAAGTTTAGTCCAAAGTGAAATCCGGCGCTCGATGTCTGAAATGACATCATCCTGTTTTCTCCTGAGACGATAAAATGGCGATAAGACGGGGGAGACTAAGGGGCAACTGCCTCGGTATCGACGCCGTCATGCTTCAGCGAAGCAGCAACAGGAGGGGGAAGGGGGGGGGGGGTCTCACTTCAGAAATGTGCCGTGGCTGGTGCGGATGTTATCCAGCACGCTGCCCCCCGACTTGGCGTCGACGACGGAGGACCTCGCCATTGTCGGTCTGCGCGAGTTTGAACGAAACACGGACAGAACGGCGCGTTGTATCAGACCCGAAGCCCACAGCACTGGTAGGGCGAGCAGCGAGGATTCTCACATCGTGATCCTCTGAGCGCGACATGCAAGTGGGGTTTGTCGGTGGGAGGGTTAACGCACTCGGCGAGGGCGACGACGTGGTCGCACTCGGCTTCGCTCAGGAAACCATGGTACACAAACGCGCGCGGCTCCCACGACAGCGTCTCGACCCTGTCAGCATAACCGAAAGATGCACGTTCTTTCGGAATCAGTCGCGAAGACCAGAGCCACCGAGCGATCACCGCTGAACGTCTGGAAGGTTTACGCGGCGTCGGTGGTAGTAGTGACGGAGCGGTTGTCATCTGGACTAAAGTGGCTGGTTTGACAAAACAGCCACTTTTGGGTCCGTATTTGGACAACGGAGAAAACCAGCAGGACGGGGCGAAGGAAGGGGATACGCACCATCGTGACGGCGCTCCCGCGGCCTGTGTTGCGTGCTCTAACACCAGCAGCGAGAACACCGTCGGTCAGCTAACACATCGGCACATACAGGCGAGCATGGATATGTGGCTTATACGACTTGGGAGTCGGAAACCCACAGGTGTGGTGGTACAGCTGGCACCCTTCACGGCCCGACAAAAATGACACTAATATAAATGAAAAAAAAACTCCCCGCTTTCGATCGTGTCTACCTGGGTGCAGGAGAGCACTAAGACATAGAATTAGTGAAAGCGGTCGTCGAAGGGTAGCCATTAACTCCATTATTGTTGCACCTCGCTCGTCGTGCCAGGAAGGGCGCACCGGAAGGGCAGTCGTCGGGTGTCGTTAGACTGCTCGTCGGTGAGTTCTACCGAGTGATGTCATGGATGCGGCCCGTCTCCCGTGCATGATGTACCCCCCCACCCCTGTCGCGGTGAAACAGACGGCAGAACCGTAGCAGTACACGGTAAATAAAAACATTCTTACAAAAAAAGCAGTGAAGGCCACCAAGCAAAAAGAAGAAAAGAGGGAAAAACCTAAGCCCGAGGACCAGGCACGCATGCCACCGCGTCAGCACTGCCCTCATGAAAAGCGTCGCGGAGATAGGAACCCAGAGTGCCATGAAAAGCAGCAGAAAGACGTTGCATGAATTCACGTCGCACATCCCCCAAAAAGCGCCGAAACGGAACATAGGTAGATCGACGAACAAAATGTTGCATACGGACATAACTCTCAAAACGCAAGGAGCGAGAGTCAGCGGCACCCATGCCATGGAAGCGACGAACAGCCACCAAAATCGCCAAGCGATCAACCAACTCAGCCAACTCAACCAACTCAGTACACGGTAAATCAAAGTGATTGGTTACACAAGAAGTGCTTGGCGATTCTTGAATGCAGACGCCAAACATGGACAATATCTATCCAACGACTACGGTCGCCGATAGTACTTGGGTACTATAAAAAGGGTATGCGTTGTCGACCGACGAATAGGGCACCCAACCATCCGCAAAATCCACTTTGCTTCAGGTATGTTGGCCGTGACATAGATATCTTACTATGCTAGCATATGTGAGCCGTTCGCACCCGCCCTCGAACAATGGCGGGCCGTTCCATCTAGCCATTTCGGCCGGTGATGGATGGAAAAACCGCTACTACTTTTTGCTCTCAACATCCACAAAGCACACCAGGCCAAACCAGCGCCCCAACGCATGTATGTGGATAGCCCTCAACCCAGACAATACCCCCACGGCGGTAGTTCCATTGGTTTCAAGCGCGTGCGCGGGCAATCGCCGGTGAAAGTAGGTACAGAACCTAGGTACTACGGCCGTCGAAAAACTATCGGCATGCTAGAACGCTGATGGAAATGCCTAGCGAGGGGCAAACCTTAGCAGTGACATGATGCATAACGTCGAAGTAGTACTTAAACCACTTTTCGGTATAATTTACACCTAGGCGACGTCGCTATTGGAAGCGGCTGCGTCGAATTAGGCGCATTAGGTTAAAGGCGCACGCCAACCTTGCTCCGCCATGCGATCCATCACGTGGCGAGCAAAGCAACCTCTGCCAA
The DNA here is from genome assembly GCA_026401115.1 of Tetraselmis chui. Taxonomy (NCBI): domain Eukaryota; kingdom Viridiplantae; phylum Chlorophyta; class Chlorodendrophyceae; order Chlorodendrales; family Chlorodendraceae; genus Tetraselmis; species Tetraselmis chui. The sequence continues at coordinate 24,597 of JAPMLY010000448.1, read as the reverse complement.
CAACACTAGAGCAGACAGAAACTCCACATAGGTTGCAAACGGAACCGCCATGAGCTTTGCAAGTGATACATATTTTTCTTGCCCCTCGCTTATAGTCTTTTCGTCGGTGTTGGGCGGGATGTTCTCATTGCCACATGCCCTTCCCTTCTTGCGCTTATTAAACCCGCCTTCTGTGGGGTTGCTAGAAGAAAAAAATCCTGGAAAGACACACTTCTCCTGTGTGCTATGAAGGGTTGTGCATGAAGCATTCGAGGTCCGGGATCCTCCGCTGGTGCGGCGAGATGATGACGGTTTGTAACTACCGCTGCCCTTGGCCATGAACGTGAGGCCGTATTGGATGAGTTGCTCGGAGAGCATAGCCTTCCACTCACAGCGCGAAATGCCATGGTCGTTAGTGAACTACCGGTATGCCATGTAGGCATTGGTCTCAACAATGGCCAAAGTGTAAAGGAAGATCTTCATCAATGGGCTTTTGGACTTCCAAGCATGTCCCACAATACCAGATCCGCACGCCAATTTGTTATGAATATCAATGGCGTTGAAGTGCCGGCGGTAGACACCATGCACTTCTCGCTGCACCACATCGTAGACATCACGGACTATTTTGCCAGCATGATACTTGCTCCGGACACGCTCCACATGAAGTAAGATTCTGGCGATCATACACGTCGCAACCACCAGCATGGCCTTCTTATCCATGCAGCCTGCGGCGGTCACTTTCACTTGGAGACCAATTACCTTCATATCGGTCTCCGTGAAAGTGTTTTGTGAATGCCGTGAAACTGAAACGCCCCGCGCATGCCGCCAATAGATCCGCCTTGGGGAAGCCAGCGCACCCTATCTTAATCGCCATTACGCAGTACATACCACGCTTGAATAGCTCAAGCGCATACTTCACTGAACCGAACCACGCATCGGCAATAATGACTCCCCCGGATTTAAATCACGGTTCCACTAGACGTAAGGTGCATGCACAAAAAGCACCAAAGTCACTGTCCCATTTCTTGTCCCGCATGGAGTCCTTGCACTCTGCCAACTCTATTCGGACAACAATGCCCACAATAGCACATGCACATGTTTTTAGCATCCATCCCAAGGGGTGCGGTTTGCGAGGTAAGAAGGTTAAATGGAGATCACCGCACAGTAACAACCACTCATTGTCTCGTCAGTAACACACAGTAGCACACAGTAACATTGTCTCGTCTATGGTAAGAATAGAGCCGGGAATGTAATTCGCGAACCACCACCCGTTAAGAACATCGATCCAGGAATTTACGGCCCAAGTGTATGGATCCGGGTTTTGGTGGCCGCCCCTCCAGAAACAAAAAGTACCTCTTCCACTGATTGAAGCGGGTCCGCGACATTACTTTACTGAAATTGTAACGGGTCTCGAGGGAGGAGATTGTCCCGTGACCATGCTCGTCCCAAAGCCGTTCAAGCGAGACGCCGGGAAATGTGGACATTGCAATAACGACGCCCAAGAAGACATACATTTCCGCCATGGTGAAGTCGGCGCCATGCGGGACGTCGTTGCCGTCCAGCGCCTCGTTAGTATAAAACAAACACTCCTCCATGTAGCTCGTGGGCAAAAAAGTGATGAAGTAGGTCAGCACGGTACATGCTCAAGCAATAGACCGAGTCCTAAGGCTCCCGCCTTTAATGGCCGGATTCATATCTTCAGCCCGGTTATATTTGATATCGGTTTCCGGCCGCCATGCGCCGGTAGTCGAGTCGTCCTGTGTGTCGACGCCGTAGTCCTCGGGCGTAGCATCCATCCTCGTCGTCAGGGTCAACGTCGTCCGAAAGAAGAGCCTCGGTGATCGTAGCCATGTTCCTACGGTCAGCGGATGTGACGATAGAGGCTTGGGTCGGATTTGGAGTGGTTTGTTCGTCTAGAGTTGTCATGTCTCTCGCCTTCATGCTGACTTTTTTTAAGTAGCGCGGTGTCACATTTTTGAAAATCAACTTGCGTCCACGCTCCCGCGTGTCCTATGACCACCCCCTCAACACTATCCCCCTCCACATGGTCGTGTGGGTTGGCACGACACCACGCGCGCAACGCTGTGCCCGTTAGAGACGCCACGGCCGCACGAACGCGTGTGCCATCTCGCAGAGGCATGGTGGCGAATGGGCCTGGGGTCGTTCGAACCTGTCGATGTTTGAAATTGTGTAGAAGACTAACGGCGTGCCGCCACAATCTGATCTTATAAGGGAGGCATGATCTGGTCCCAAGGAGTCCTCTCATAGACGGAAACGTACTATGGCCTGAAGGTGACGGGCTGGTGCTTAGACAACTATTTGCCCCGTAGTTGGATAGATATGCAAAGTATAAGGCCATCCATCCAATAGTCACAAAGAAGGAGAAAGCACGCACGAAATCCCATCCGCATATACAACCTCTCTGCATAGCATCGTTCCTCATATAAGACACGAAATTGCAAGGAAGCGTTGTTGACACTTGGCACACATTATTATTGCATATTGTAACTCACATATGCATGCGCACCCTGGCGGCGCATCGGCGCCGGCCCCGGAGGGAAATGCGCTCGCATGCCCGTCGACACTCATCCCTACCTCCTTGTGGCGGGCGTTGGAAACCTATAGCCGTGCAAGGCATGGCATGGTTGGGGGCTAGGTAGGGTTAATCTTGCAGCCGCGATCCGCACAATCAACATGTGTCGGGAAGCCTCGGTACGCGGAGGGCTTTTAATTCAACATATCATATGTACACTACCAGCGCCAAGATCTCCCGCTCGGCTAGTCCGATATGTTTTTCGCGATTGAATACTCTCATATACTCTCCCAAGAGGGAGGCCCGGGGGGGGGGGGGGGGGGGGGGGGGGGGGGGGGGTATTGTGAAATTTATTGGCGACCCTTGGCAACGTAAACCACAAGCAAGGGGTCGGAGGGTACTTGCTGTGGCGGTTAGCCTCTGAAAGCTAAACGCTAGCACAAATCTGTTCTAGTCTGTCTAGCTCTGTGTCGTTGAAAGATGTTTCACTGCTGTACTTGGGCAGTAGATGTTGTAAATGAACAAAGGAATTGTTAAAAGGTTCTGTCACCTCCCTCTACTGCACTGGGCTTAAATAGGTTTCAGCCCAGACTGGTTACGCCTGCAAGCTATGCTTACGTGTCAGGCGTTAGTGCTGTTCAACCGTCGTCATCTGCCTCGAGACGCGGCCTGCCTAGCATTGGGTTTCACGACGCGGCTCCTTCTGCATTGGAGAGCTCGTTCTGGCGCGTCATCTGGCTAGTTAGATTAATTATGCATATCTGTACGTACCGGGAGGTACTGGTCGTACTGTAGCATCAGCACCATTACAATATTGCAGTAGCGACGTACCCACGAGTATACGTCCGTCCTGTGGAAAAGCACGAATTGGAATTCGTAACGAGTACCTGTACAATGTCCTGCAATGTACTGTTGCAGGACTGTACTCGTCACACTCGTACCCTCCCCCTCTTGACAGATCAATGAGGTCGCCGCGAGGCAGACCTCCGTGGTTCTTGGCTCCTTTACTGAAGCAATTACTGGGACTCAGGAATGCGCGCTGGGTGAGCGTGCATAAAATCAATGTACGCCTGAGTCTTGGCGAACTTGCGCCATTGGGGCGTCTCCAAGAATTCTTGTAACGCAACTGTTCGATGCACCTCGTTCAATCGGTGCCAGACAGGTGGAATGTCGTCATCACTGAAATGCGTCATGAAGAGCAAATATTTGCCTCGTCGCCCAGGTAGCGACTTGATGCACACAGCAGAGATGTGTGAGATGTCAAACTCCTCGTCGTCTCCTTCAGGGACAGTCACCGGGACAGCTGGCCGTAGCAGAGCGGTAGAGCAGGGTCTTAAGTTGTTAACGTGGAACACAGGATGTAAGCGTACTGTCGCTGGAAGTTTTAATCTGTAACTGTGTTTCCCAATCTGCTCCTCCACTGAAAAAGGGCCAAGCTGTCTGTCTCTGAGTTTCCTGTTCGGCTGTCCTCGCAGAAAAAGATTTGCTGTGACGACTGACACCTTGTCTCCCTTAGCGAAGTGTGGCGCTGTAGACGGTTCTGTGCGCGCTTGCATCTCGTTCTTGTGTAGTTGTAACACTGAGCGTACCAAGCTGTGTACTTCCTGTAACAATCTCAACCGTTCTGTTGCGTCTTGCGAAAAAGGAATCGATGGTCGCATGCTGAAGAGCAGGTCAGGAGGCTCCTCAGGAGAAAAACCAAAGTTAGCCTCGAACGGCGTGTGCTCAATTCCAAGTGCACGCGAAGCGTTGTACGCAAACTCCACTTGCGGTAAAAGTGTCGACCAGTTGGAGCCATCATAGCAACAGAAGCAACGAAGAAGCTGCTGAAACGTGCTGTTCACGCGCTCTGTCAGTCCGTCTGTTTCTGGGTGTCGGCTGGTAGACATGTTTAGTCGCGTTCCAAGGCGTCTCCACAATGTCTGCCAGAAGGCGCTGACAAATTTCGGGTCGCGGTCACTGATCAGCACTCGGGGCAGTCCATGTAAACGGTAGACTCCCTGTAAAAACAAAGTTGCAGTTTCTTCGGCAGTAATCGACTCTGTGCATGGCAGAAAATGGGCCATTCGAGTTAGATGGTCTACTACAATCAGCACACTGTTAAAGCCGTTGCTCTCAGGCAAGTGTGTCAGGTAGTCAAGACCAACTGTGTGCCACGGTCTGGGTGGAACAGGTAACGGGTAAAGAGTCGCGGCCATCTGAGGTCGAATCTTCGCTCGTCGGCACACGACGCAGCGTTCACAAAAATCTTTCACATCTTGGCGGATTCGTTTCCACCAGAATCTGTCGAGTGCTTTAGCAAGAGTGCTAGCAACTCCTCTGTGACCGGCTGACGAACTTTCGTGCAGCTCTGCGATCAATCTCAGTCGGAGCTCAGAGTTCTGTGGAATACAGAGGCGATTGAGACGCCAAAAGTACCCGTCTCTGGCTTCTATCCGGCTGTCTCTTGTCCACTCACCATCGTCCCCATAAAACGAATCTCGTGAGAACCCCTCGCGAATGAGATCAGCGAACTCAGGGCTCAGCTGCAACGCGTCAACAGTCAGTGAATTTAACTGTGCGTCTTCAAACAGCAGCTGGGACTTCCGTCGTAATTCTCGATCTGACGGAACCTCGCCATCCCAAAATAAGGGTACTGTGGCCTGAGGTACGAAGTCTGGTCGCCGGCTTAACGGGTCAGCTTCGTTCAGAGCTCCCTTGCGATATGCAAGTGTCATCGAGCCCACAAACGGTTGCAAATCCCGCAGGTATCTTGCTTGCCGCTTGTTCAGCCTGTTGTTCGGTTGCCTGAGCAGGTGCCGCAGTGTGTCGTGGTCTGTTACGACAAGGAACTTAGAACAGCCTTCAAGATAGCACCTCCAATGCTTGACAGCTTCGCATACGGCCAAAGCTTCTAAGTCGTACGCAGAGTAAGTGTTACCACGCTCAGCTGGATTCAGCTTACGCGCCCAGTAAGAGACTGGTTGAAGACCGCCTCCTTGGTCTTGCAACAGGACTGCTGCAATCCCCACTGTTGAAGCATCTGTAGCTACGGTGAACGTCGCGTCCGAGCCGACCTCCGGAAGGATCAGGCATGGCGCGGAAATGAGCCGTAACTTGAGAGTCTCGAAGGCTTCCAAACAGGCAGGCGTCAGCGTAACCTTCTGTGGCTGGGACTTCCGCAGTAAGTCCGTCAATGGAGCCGTAAGGTCGCTAAAATGGTGTATGAATCTCGCATAGAAGTTGCAGAACTGTACGAAACTGCGAACCTCCTTCTGCGTCTTGGGCACTGGCCAGTCTGCAACGGCCTCGACTTTCTTTGTGGAAACCGAAATTTTTCCGGCTGACACAGTGTAGCCCAGATACTCCATTTCTTGCAATCCGAAGAAGCATTTCTTAAGGCGCAATTTCAGCCCTTCCTCCTTGAATCGCTGTAGCACTAGACGCAGGTGCTCCAGGTGCTCTTCCAGAGTTCGACTGTAGATACAGACGTCATCCAGGTAGACTGTCACGAACTTATGTAAAAAGTCGCGAAGTATGTCGTTCATCATCCTCTGAAATGTAGCTGGTGCATTACACAGGCCAAACGGCATGGCGACCCATTCCATTAAGCCATCAGGGGTCTGAAAAGCCGTCTTGTGAACGTCCTGATCACGCACTCGAACTTGCCAGAATCCAGAAGCGAGGTCGAGGTGTGTGTAAAAGTTCGCGTCCTTAAGTTCGTCCAGTGTGTCGTCCACACGCGGTAGCGGGTAAGCATCTTTACGCGTAACCTCGTTAAGACCGCGGTAGTCAATGCAAAGACGTAGCGAGCCATCAGCTTTTCGCACAAAAAGAATTGGCGAGCCGAATTCACTGTAGCTGGGGCGTATCAACCCAGCTTCCACTGCGTCTTTAAGCTGTCGATTAAGCTCAGCGCGCTCTGCGGGTGACAATCTGTTCAGACGTTGACGTCGCATCGGGCCAATTGTTTCAATGGGATGATCCCACTGTCGGCTTACAGGTGGAGAGTCGACAGGTCGCAGTAACTCCGGGAAGTCATCAAAGAGTAAAGACCGGAAGTTATCACGTTGTTCTGCTGTTAGTTCCTCTCCAGTGTGAAAGTCTGTCGTTTGTTCAGCGACTGACGTAAGTTCAATGACGTAAAAATCAGCATGACGTCCTCTGCTGCGGCGCGTCTTGCGCATGAGCTTCTGAACTTTCGTAGACGACAGGAGTAGACACTCAGGGCGTCGTTCCTCGAGTGTAGTCTCCACAGCTGTGCCGTCCATTAGTGTAAAAATTCTGGTTGTACCAAATTGTAAAGAGGCCTGTTCGTCATCAAGCCATGGTAAACCCAGGATTAAATCAGCTGTGCGTAAATCACGTAAGACATAAAAAGTCCGGTGAAACTCGTGTCGAGCCAGCTCAAAAGTGACGTCGCAGACTGTCGTAGAAGTCACTCGTTGTCCATTAGCGAGTCGAACTGGGGTTTTACTGGCAGACTTCCGAGTCTGTAAAGCAAAGCGTCGTACAAAGTCCTCTGACACAAAATCAAGTGTCGCAGCACAGTCCACTAATCCAGAAATGTGGTGTCCGCCATCAGGAGTTTTCACAGTCAGCTCAGTTCGAATTAACGGGCGAGCTTCCGTGAGGTCAGTCAGTAGGGCTGTAGCTGTCGAAGAAAATTGTCGCAGCGTAGCGATGGACTGTTCCGAGTCGTCTGTTGGTACAGGTACCGAGTCGGGTTGATCAGGTGCTGTAGGTTCTGGTGAGTCGTTAAACGCACAATCTGCGTCGACTAACCACAGCTGTACAGGCCAAGGGGCTGGAGCAACCACCTCCTGTTGCGCTGGATTCTCCAGTGACTGACGTGTAAAAAGCTGTGTCCTTGCTGGGAATTCTTGATAGAGTTTCCAGTGCTTAGTCACCTGAGTAAATTTCGCCCACTTCGGTAGTACAAATACAGCCATCGTAGATGTCGGAGATGTTCGACGACAATCCTCAAAATGCTGCGCAATCTGCTCAGCTAACTCCCAGGGTGGGTTGATGAACACCCTCTCTCCTGTTAAGTCTCTGTCTAGAATCGAGTCACTCGGCGAACAGTGAGGTAAGTCACCGTGCGAGTTAAGACCTTCATCATCAGCACATCCTTCCAACGTGAAGTTGAATCGTGCATGCAGAGGGTCAAAGACTGAGTCAACCAGTTTCCAATCAACTGAACGTCTGGTTACAGGTTTACGACTCTGTCTCTGCTTAGTCTGACGACGACGACCTGCTACTTGCGTTACAGGTGTCGCAACTGTAGTCGATGGAGATGCCGAAGGTTTATCGACGACCTCTGTCGCTAGCAGTGTCTCAGAATGAACAGTAGATGTAGCCGGCTGCTCCAGTTCATTTGTAGAACAGCCTTGCCACCATCATTGCTTCTTAGGTTGCATTGGTGCCTTGCCTTTGAACTCCGGGCATTGGAACAAACGGTGTCCCTTCTTGTGGCACTTGAAGCAAAGTCCTTCGTCCATGTGTCGCTTACGCTCCTCAGCTGTCATTGCATTTGCGATTGAATTAAAATCTTCGCGACCGGATGGTTGACCACGTCCACCATTGTTGCCACCACGACCACCATTGTTACCACCTCCACGTCCACGTCCGCGGCCTCGTCCTCGGCCACCCTTGTTACGTTTCCAGACGTTAGAGGCTTCCTCAAAAGGGTCTTCAAGGTTGCGCTTGCGAGAGGATTGGGTAGATGGTCCAGCAGCAGACCTTGCATTGCCTAATTCCGGCGAGTCTGTCACGACGTCATTCAGAAAGTTTTGTAGCTCCGCGAGCGTAATCTGGTAACCTAGTTGCGCTCGGTGTGATCTAGCCAGTCTCTGGAGGTCCACGTTTGCAAGACCAGTAATGAAGCGTACACACTGTACCTCCGCTGTCAGGTCTTGACGAGAACGGCGTAAGTAGTCGTTGTACTTCTTAGTAAAAAGCGCGTAACTCATCGTGTTGCTCTGTGTAAAACTTAGCAAAGCTTTAATTGCGTCATCCTGAATGTTCGGAAGAAACGTAGACTTGCGTATCTCCGCAACAAGCTCGTTGTACGTAGATGGAATTGGAGGATGATTTTTCCGGTTCAACCACCATCCACCAAGGAGTCCAGAAAACTGTGAAGTAACCCAGAACACTGCATCGTACGAGTCAGCTGCAATCCCAAGCATTACAAAACGCTGAGGCTGAGCTTCGAGCCAATCCTCCAGTACAGGTGGGTCTTGACCATTCTGGTACGGTGAAGTAATGGCAGCCTTACGCTGAGTCTCCGTAAGAGTCACTGATAGTCCTGCCAAGTTGTGGGTAGGCATCGGCATTCCCACTCGTAAATCTGTAGGTCCCACTCCAGTCAGTCGGTTGATGTGTCCAACAATCAGCAGCCAGACAGAACCAGAGTCGACCGTTGTAAACCGGGGGTACATGTGGAGCTGTCTCGGGATAGACGTGTCTTCATGCATGACTGGAACATGTTGTGTCATTGCTCGATAGAAAGATTCCCACTGAGTCACGTAACCAAAGTGAAGTAAATCACTCTTGTGCTTCTCAGCACGAAGTAACCCAGTCTGTGCAGGCGTAAGTGTCAGACCGTCAGTGTTGATGGTTTCCGGGACGACGTAAGTGCCATCCGGATTAACTGTCGACTGTTCCAAAACAACCTGCTCGACCTGAGCAGGTGTACGTAAGTTGCTCGTAGCAAACAGGACAGGAATAGACGCAGAGTACACGGAAACAAGCTGTCGTCCTTGAGGTAGCGTAACGTTCACAGGTTCACCACTCAACAGCGTCAAATCATCCGGTGTCAAAACAAGACCGGTCTCCTCGTGTAATTCGCGAATAGCAGCGTCGACAGGCTCTTCGTTGGGTAAGACAGAGCCAGCAGGGAACCAAGTTCTACCAGTACGAGGCTCACGCTGAAACACCAACTTCAAATCCGACCGTTTAGTTCCTCCAACGTGAATTACCAACACCACGTAATGACCAGGTCCAAGAGAAGCCATCTCAACTCAATCAAACAACGTCGAGCAGTTCAATAAGCGAACGAAAGCGTGCGTCGACCAAAGAGCTCCGAAACCAGTGTGGCGGTTAGCCTCTGAAAGCTAAACGCTAGCACAAATCTGTTCTAGTCTGTCTAGCTCTGTGTCGTAAGATTGCAATTGATGTTGTCGAGAGGTAATTGATGAAAGATGTTTCACTGCTGTACTTGGGCAGTAGATGTTGTAAATGAACAAAGGAATTGTTAAAAGGTTCTGTCACCTCCCTCTACTGCACTGGGCTTAAATAGGTTTCAGCCCAGACTGGTTACGCCTGCAAGCTATGCTTACGTGTCAGGCGTTAGTGCTGTTCAACCGTCGTCATCTGCCTCGAGACGCGGCCTGCCTAGCATTGGGTTTCACGACGCGGCTCCTTCTGCATTGGAGAGCTCGTTCTGGCGCGTCATCTGGCTAGTTAGATTAATTATGCATATCTGTACGTACCGGGAGGTACTGGTCGTACTGTAGCATCAGCACCATTACAATATTGCAGTAGCGACGTACCCACGAGTATACGTCCGTCCTGTGGAAAAGCACGAATTGGAATTCGTAACGAGTACCTGTACAACAAACGCCGCAGCAACGGTCACGGCGAACCAAAGAAAGGGGTGGGGTCACCGCATCCGTCATAGCGCCTAGCTTGGCTTCCCAATTTTAGTGGGCCCTTTTAACCATCCCCCGGAAGGCAGTTGCGATGTGTCAACGATTGGCAGCGAGGGCATCCCTCTACGTGACAGCTCTAGCCCCCCCCCCCCCCCCCCCCCCCCCCCCCCGCCGCCTCGTTGGGAACAAGGGCGACCAACCGGGCGACCGTCCTCACTGCCTTCACCGCCTCGTCGAGGCACATGCAACAAGTAGCAACGACACCGCCGGAAGTGTATTTACAAAGAAGCTACATCGGTACGCCCCCCCCCTTACGAGTTTTGAATTGATGGCTTCCTCTCAAAAGTTTACGCCGTGCTTTGCCGGATGCTCGTACGTGCTTGTTGGCCCATTCTGAAGTGTCGTATTTTATTTTTCGCGCGCTCCTCGTTTTAACTTGCTTGCTTCCACACACCATGGCGCTTGGCGACTCCTATCCATATGTAACACCGCATACATGCCCTCTAGCAAGAGCACCGAAGCAACTGTGGCAGATACACCGACTGCGAGTGCCCCTGCGACATGCTTGGGAAGTTGGGCAAATACGCCAGTTGGCGTTGTGCACGACTCCAAAGATGAGGTACATACTTTGTTGCACTCCGCTTTGTAGTTGATTACGCATAACCGCAAGTGAGTTGTATATGCATTACCTCTTGGAATGAAAGCAAGACTCACATATGTGCTCTTGCATATGTTTCAGATTTCCCTCGGAGATTGGGTGGCGGAGGAGATGCGCGACGGGAATTCGGACCGTCATATGGATGCATTGTTGACTTGTTGCGGTGATATATAATGCATATTTTCTTCATCAATTATACTTTTTACTCTGCTTCTTCTATCACCGTATTCACAATAAACTCGTCGCTCTCTTACCTCCATAAGCTATCGGCGAGCAGCGACGAAGTCGGCCAGCCGCAACGTGTCACGACAGGGCCACTGATAGCTGCGATGCATCAAGTCGGCGCCGCGGACCATGGTATGATGCTCGCCCGAAGCAACATCGCAACCAACAACATTACTCTCGCCAACCTCCTCCGTACGGCAGCAAGGCAGCTGCAAAACGACTCGAGTCATGATAGTCAAGCTCTAAACAGCTTGAGGGTTCCCATGAATCCCTAAGGTAAAAAACCGAATGTCTTTGCCATAATCATGTTGTCTTTGTGTGATATTGAATTTGTGTTGTATAATGAATTTTATGATTATTGAGTTTTGCTTCTTGTATTTTAAATTCGTAAAGGGAGACAAGGACACTATGAGGTATGGAATTTTTGGAGCGGAGTGATTTTAGCGGAGCGGATGCTAAATTTTATTGTAACATGATTTCAGCGGAGCGGATGCTAGAATGTAACAAATTATATCAGCGTTTTGTCTATCTTTTAATTTATGCACTTTGCAATATGCATGTTTGACTGTGAAAGCGGTTGTTGATATCTACACTGGCCATGTAGATTTCGAAAATCACTTTCACATGCAAACTATTACATTTTCGCATGGATTGAAATTTCCCGGTGGTGAAGCACAAGGCCCGAGGGTGGTGTGCCCCTTATTAAGCACACATTTCAACACACAAAATACGGGCACTGTGCGACGGAGGGTTTTGCCAAGTTGTATGATACAAAATTGGATTAAGTAAAATCATATTCCTCCGATTGTAATTGATTTTATTCCAATACATAGTGTCTCACTTTGTGTCACACCTATGCAGAGTGTCTCACAATGCATTCGAACTCGGAAATTCGACTAAGACTCGACTGAGTCGATCCTATTACCCATATTCATTCGCGAGTGTGGGCGGGAAGTTTAAATTCAAGTGGGTCTGTCTTTCAAAGTATCCACATAGACCGGGACACACCCGTAAGAAATTTCACTCGTCTCACCTTACGTTGAAAAAGGTCCCTCTTTACTTCACCTTTAATAAGTTTGGGATATTTCGGACGTGAAAAATATATTCGAAAGTATCGAGTCTCCCTAAAAAGCGTCGAATCCACGCCCTAGAATCGGTCCTCCACCCCACATAACCCTATCGTGACGGGGGACCTACGCCCGTTGGATAGCCGAGTCGGAAGGAGCGGCGCATCCCCAGAGCGGAACGACTAAGTAGACCACAGACGGCGACCTTGGCACTTAGCGTACATGTCAAGTTGACCACCGGCCATGTTGGACAACTAATCGGCCTTGGCTGGTCAGCCCTTCGTAGCGGTGGCGAGCATGTCGCTTATCGCGCAAGAAAAGTGTCGCTATTAGCTACATTTTAGTGGGACAATAGCTTTATATTTGCGCGCAATACTATTATGATCTTCTTAGTTAGCATGGACATCCAATAATTATTGTTTATAACTATTTGTGCCTGTGAATTTGAGTAGATGGACTAGGGAGACTGGTCTAAAAAGCCCCGGCGAATGCTACCCTACACCAATTGAGAGGGCATGCCCTAAGAAGGCAAACATATTGCGTAGCGTTTTTGCAATGGTCAGTTTGAACATATCCCCGCGCTACTACTAGAAATTTACGCGTCGCTATTTGTGGGCGCATGCGGGCGGCGGTCGGGCCGGCGCAACAAGTGCAACGACGCGTAGACGCCGCGGCATAACATTATTATGCAGAACCTTGCATGTCAAAACGGACTTGCAAATGGACGTCGAACACCCCCCCCCCCCCTCCCCCACGTCATGAATAATGATGAAACATTTGCCTCCTAAAATATATAGTTTAATTTGCATTGCCTTTAATCTAGCGCAATGGTTGAGGGAGAAGACAAGTGTATTATATTGTTTCTTCACATATTTGATACTATAATTACATTCATGAACTCGGCATCAATATTATTGACAATGTCGATGCTCTTCTTGCAATACCTGTTGTATTTGCTTGTTATCCATCTGCACGACAGGAAATTGTCACACTCTATGAATAGCCCAGAACTTTCCGAAATACCTAAGATATTTGGTATGAGTAGCTAATTCGACTTTCCATACATGCGCCTCGCCTCAAGCAAGCTCGACCATGCCTTTTTAATCTCGCCTCCGGTTCTTGGCGCCGGTTGCTTTTGAGCTCATCTGCCGATTTTCCCCGTTCCCACGGATGTGTATGTCTAATGCATCCGCATTGCTAACGGCCCCTTACCTCAGCTTTGTACATGCAGGATAACTCTAGCTGGGGGTGAGAAGCAACAAATTACTAGTAGAAAGGGCGCGATAAAGTGGTAAACTTGGTACTTGTTGTTGGTACTCATCTATTATTTAAGTGTAGTTTTGGAGAGGGGGCGGTTCGGGTAGCTCGGGCCTAGGATCGACGTTTGTTGGGGAGTTCGATCTCTCGTTAACCGCGAATCTCATTGGCTCGAAGCGATTCGAACTTGAATTTTGAGGGATGGACTGTGTCGTGCTCATCAAACTTGTGACGAAGTAAGTCAAAACGTATACACCAATCCAGGCTCAGCCGGATTATTTACTTCCAACAATTGTTTTCCCAGTCGACTCGAAACTTTGCAAGACATACCTAATTATTACCTTCCGCCCGGACATGCGAACTGTTAAAATAAGTTTAAATACATAAAACCAAGTCGAGTCTAATAAAACACAATGGATTTGCATCTTCGAACTTAAAATTCATCGGACACCCGTTGCATAATGTCCCGAATGAAAGGCAATCACATGCGGAAGATTGGAAGAACGCGGGTTTTTTCTTTCTACAAATATGTTTATCCCATAATATGCAACTTGGCAAAGGCCTCCGCCTTACCGTGCGCGCGTTCAGTGTGTTGTTTGGTAGGGGCGCATTGAGCTTCATCACTGGGATTGAATGTGTCTGAATCTAAAAAAATAGGAAGTGTCAATTGTGGAAAAGTGGCAATCCACGCGCTGTTAATTAAATTGATGCTCGGAATCTAGATGGCGAGTCAAGATTTATTGCAGACTCCTCGTCGGCTCTCAGGCAGCCGCTCCGATTTCAGTCCTCTACACGTCAGACAAACCATACACAAAAATAAGAATAGTTAAGTGAATTAAACAGCGACACACGACGGCAGCATTTCCGTCGGTGAAAACGAGAGCGGGCAATTTGTCTGTAACAAGTGGCCTCACCTCCCGAGTTTATAGACACCATCAAGGCACGAGTCAGAGTCAACTCCGTCGACCCCTTCAACTCGTCGTGCATCCGCCTTGCTCGGTCGAAAACTCGCTCACACGCGGCTCTCGTTGCCGGCTCCGCGAGGAACTGGCGGGCCATTTTGCTCAGTGTCGGAAACTGGACCCTGCGCTTGCTCCACCAAGCGAGAGGGTCGACGTCCTTGTTCGTCTCTTGTGGGACGTCTCTGTAGTCTTCCAACTCATCCCACGCATCAACCTCACCAGCACCAGCACAATCCGACGACAGGCTGCCGCACAAAATTGCGTGAACGCCTGAAGTGGCCGTGGTCATCAGGCGCTCTGTCGCATGCTTCTTCAAAGGAGGCCCCTCGTCCTCCCCCTTCTTGCCCGGAAGCTTCCAGTCCTTACTCCACTCACGACGAACAGCCGACCGGATTCTCCGCCTGAACTTTCCGACATGAAACAAGTGGTGCTCTGGAAACACAAAATCGAGAAGCTTGAAGCGGGGGTCCAAAAAGGTGGCGATGCCGACATCTTCCAAGTCGGAATCCTCAACATCAACGAAGAACCTCTTGACGATTGTGTCACGCAGCGCATCGCGTGCAGACGCGACACAAGTCTCCAGCTCACACGCCTCCATATCGACAACAGAGGTGTCGCCGCGCTCATCCTGGTATCGGACCGGCTGGGAAGAGTCCAGGACAGCTACCAGGTGCCCAAGGAATGGCAGCACAAGCGATACGGTCACGGACTTTTGCCCCTGCAGCTCCGCGACAATCTGCGCGACAGGCCAGAGCACACCCGTCATCTGTCGGATGACTTTCCATCCAGTCTCGTCGATCGCGTGGTCCCCGTACTTGGTGCCGTCCGGATTGCTCGCGCAGTCGTCAGGGAACTGTGGAAACATAGGGTGGTTTAGACACGTTTTTCTTTATGTTGGCACCACTTCGATAAAACGGGCGGAAAATAATGAGGGGTGGGAATTATAAGATGGATAGTCAGGCCAACGACTTACAATGCCGTCATACTTTCGAATCGCATCTGCGTTGTGCACGAACCATACTGCTTGAGGGAACTGTCCGAGCCACCTGGTTGATGCCTTGGTGTTCGGCATACTCAGCGGAAGGCCGAGGTCTTTCTGGATGTTGTACAAGGTCTGAGTCGCCAAGGCGCTCCGTGAGAAATGCGCGGTAATGCCGTTCATGCAGCGGACAACTTCCTTGACGCCCGCGTGAGTCAGAAATGCGTCAGCACACAGTTGCAGCCCATGGTCGACGCACGTAGCTCCCTCGAGGTCACCCCACGCGGCCTTGATGTCACTCCCATTGTCGCATTTCTATAACGAAGAGATAGACAATCAGAAATACACGCTCAAGCCCCAAAACCATGAAAACGACACATGATCGTGCCCGCGGGATCAATCAGAAGAACACTCAGCGACTATTTCACCCAAAGATCGCACCTTGCGGAAGATAGACGAAGCGACGGTGTCAACGCTTTCACCGGATGCAGCATCCCGCAAGTATCGACCGACGCCGAGCTCGGAGAGTCCGACCTTTGCGGCCGAGGCAACGCTGTCATCACCTCGAGTAACAAATCGGAACGGCCGTGAGCAAGAAAGAGTCTAAGAATGTTTCGAAGCACTGACCACAGTGATAAAGATCTCACCTGTGACATGGACACTACTGCCGAGTGGCTCGCAAAACAGTAGCCTGCTTTGAAGCTTGAAGTCCCTATCCACCCAATGCCCCATCACAATGAGCATACATACAGCATCCTCTCCGCAAACATCGCCGCTGATACAAATCAAGAGTTTCTCCTCCGTCAGCTCCTTGATCTCAGCCGCGAGCTGTTGCCCCGCCTGCGCGACAAAAAAGAAATCGACTACTACGTTCTGAAGGACGACGTGGAGGAATTAAGTAAAGGAAAGAAATAAAGGAACACGCGCATCAGACACAGACCTGCACGCCCAGCTCTGTGGTATATATCATGACGGTCTCACGCTGTGGACCCTCGTACAAGCCGCCAGAGATGGAGCGGATCCAGTCGCGCAGCTCAGAGTCTGTCTCCGCGATTCCAAAGGGGAGGCATCTCTTGGCTATCCACCTTGCTGCCTGGAGGTCGAGGGAAACCCAACACGTAAGCTAGGCCGAGATAAACTGTAAAGCTGAAGGTGAGTGGCTGGGTGGGCAGGGGCATACCTTGTGATCCAAAACGGTACTCGGTGAGTCCTGATCATCAAGCTCCCCAGCACACTCCAATTCATCGGTAAGCACGCCGTGCTTGAACCTGAGGTGCTTTACCAGGTTGCTGGTGGAATTGCAGTATGCGACGTCCTTCTCGCACAGAATACACTTTACCCAATAGCCTCTGCTACCCTCCACCTGGTACTCCTTCGTGAAATAATTCCATGCCTTGGAGGTTCGGCGTAGTTTATTACCCTTTAACAACGCAGCAGGAACTAGTCGTCCAGAAGTCGGGCGACTCGGGCCAGCACTTGCCTCGTCCTTCGATGCGTCTTCCTCTTGGTCGTCTCTCGTGATCTCTCGTTGCTGAGTGTCATGCTGTCGACGCTGCTCAGCCTGCCCAACCTTTCGCATTCAATAAATTACGTGGCAGAAAGTCAGGAAACTCGACACTTTGTGAGCACGATGAGTCCAGTAGATTTATGCTGCAGGCTCGGGTTGAGCGACTAGGGCAAGAGAAGAACGCCGAGAAGATATACCCGTAGTAGCGCTTGATTTAAAGAACAGCACGACCGTCTCAACTAATTAAAATCGACGGCCGTAGAACAAAGTCTTATACAAAACGTGCAAGACGACGGGTACTGCGCAATGACCAGCTGCGGAGGTGATCAGTTCGAAGTCACACCATCATGCAAAACACAAAACCGTGATTTTGCTCGGATGGTCTTAAAGCCTATTACTTGTGTCGTTCGCGTGCTGCCCGTACAAAAAAACCTCTCTTCTGTAGCACTGAAGCGTTAACACGAACTACATAATACGTCTGCTTGATGGCAGTTCGGCCGACGGAACTGGGATCGTGGGCCACGACTTGAGACTACAATGGGCACATCCGGCGGGTACACATCCTGCAGGTTTCACCTAAAGATCGATGTTATCATGATCGCGAAAGGTATGACCCTGATGTGAAACGGTTCGCTCGGACTGACGTGCAGACGTGGAGGACTACCTGTGAGGAACCTCCACGCAGTGCTACCTGACCTTCGGAGGTCCTGTGTATGGAATCGGAAGCCGGCGCAGGTCTATCTTCGCCTCTCACAACCCCCCTTTTGTTATGTTATTGGGGAAGCGGACGGCGGCCTCGTCGACATTAATATATACACCTCTATCCATGGCGAACGTTAGTGCTGGGAATTTACGACCTATACTAGATTCCTGCCTGCCCTTTGTCTTCGAAGCCAAGGCGTTTGGGCGTTGCTTGGGCCGGACTGCTCAGCAGTCAGCAGCGCGTCGATGTTCTGAAGATGCTATAATTTCACACTGATATAGAAGTCGCGCTACCCGGGTAGTATTAGTGTGGCCGAACCGGACTTTATTCTTGTTCGCGGCCGCCAGCATATGATTCCGACGTCAACCTTCACTTGACTTTAAATTTGTATTTATAAGGGAAGTAGGGCATACCTTGTGATCCAAAACGGTACTCGGTGAGTCGTGATCATCAAGCTCCCCAGCACACTCCAATTCATCGGTAAGCACGTCGTGCGTGAACCTGAGGTGCTTTATCAGGTTGCTGGTGGAATTGCAGTATGCGAGCTCCCTCTCGCACAGAACACACTTGACCAAATAGCCTCTGCTACCCTCCACCTGGTACTCCTTCGTGAAATAATTCCATGCCTTGGAGGTCCGGCGTTGTCCATGTGCACCCTTTAACAACGCAGCAGTAGGAACTAGTCGTCCAGAAGTCGGGCGACTCGGGCCAGCACTTGCCTCGTCCTGCGATGCGCCTTCCTCTTGGTCGTCTCTCGTGATCTCTCGTTGCTGAGTATCACGCTGTCGACACTGCTCAGCCTGCCCAACCTTTCGCATTCAATAAATTACGTGGCAGAAAGTCAGGAAACTCGACACTTTGTGAGCACGATGAGTCCAGTAGATTTATGCTGCAGACTCGGGTTGAGCGACTAGGGCAAGAGAAGAACGCCGGGAAGATACCCGTAGCGCTTGATTTTAAGAGCACCAAGACCGTCTCAATTAATTGAAATCTACGGCCGTCGGACAAAGTCTTACAAAACGTGCAAGACGAGGGGTACTGCGCAAAGACCAGCTGCGGAGATGATCACTTCGAAGTCACACCATCTTGCAAAACACCAAACCGTGATTTCGCTCGGATGGTCTTAAAGCCTATTACTTGCGTCATTCGCGTGCTGCCCGTACAAAAAAACCTCTCTTCTGTAGCACTGAAGCGTTAACACGAACTACATAATACGTCTGCTTGACGGCAGTTCGGCCGACGGAACTGGGATCGTGGGCCGCGACTTGAGACAACAACAGGCACATCCGGGTACACAGGTTTCACCTATCGATGTTATCATAAAGGTATGACCCTGATGTGAAACGGTTCGCTCGGACTGACGTGCAAACGTGGAGGACTACCTGTGAGGAACCTCCACGCAGTGCCTCCTGACCTTCGGAGGTCCTGTGTATGGAATCGGAAGCCGGCGCAGGTATGTCTTCTCCTTTCACAACTACCCCCACTCTGTTATGTTTGGGAAGCGGACGGCGGCCTCGTCGACAATAATATATACCTCTATCCATGGCGAACGTTAGTGCTGGGAATTTACGACCTAGACTAGATTCCTGCCTGCCCTTTGCCTTTGAAGCCAAGGCGGCTGGGCGTTGGGCCGGACTGCTCAGCACTCAGCAGCGCGTCGATGTTCTGAAGATGCTATAATGTCACACTGATAGCAGTCGCGCTACCCGGGTATTAGTGTGGCCGAACCGAACTTTATTCTTGTTCGCGGCCGCCAGCATTATCACCCCTTCAAACCCTTTCCAAACTTTTAGCCTGTGTACCGGTAAGGATCATACGGAAGGGTCGAGCGAGAAGGGTATGTCCCGACTCCAATTGACACATTATCGTTGAAATGAAATTGGCGTTTCATATTCAACGAGAAGGACCAGCCTGTACCTTATCTGTGCCAGCTGTGCTCGGCTTGAAATTTACCGATTCGCATCAGCAGTATTATCCGAGACGATTTATGTTATTTCATATCCGAAAATTTGTTTACAGAAAACAGCAGCGGAGACCACCAAGTATATTAAGAAGAAAAGAGGAAAACGAGTTTTGCTTACAAGAAGAACCAGAAGAACCGGATGAGCACAAGAAAAGAGGAAAAACAAAACTAAGTGGAGGAACAGTATTATTATTATTATTATTATAAGGCATGCCACAACATCAATACTGCCCTCTTGCAAAGCGTCACGGTGATAGGAACCCGAAGGACCATGAAGAGCAGCAGAAAGACGTTGCATGAATTCCCGCCGCACATCCCCCCAAAAACGCCGAAAAGGAACGGAAGTAGTGCGACGAACAAAATGTTTTATACGGACATCATTGTAAGAGCGCAAAGAAGAAGAGTCAGTATCACCCATGCCATAGAAGCGACGAATTGCCACTAAAATTACCAAGGGATCAACCAACTTATCTGTCATAGGCGCCAACCGGCCCCATAGATAGATAAGATGACGGTGTGGAGCCATGAAGCTTGACCAAACCACGTCCCCATATCGATATCGAGAAGCTCCCGACCGAATACGGCGGACCTCCAGCCACAAGTCCCGCCCCTTAGTAGTAGCCCCCGCTTCAAGTATGATATCCTTAACCACGTGAACAATCCGATCATGGAGTTGGATGACGTACCAAGAGCACGGGCACCGGAGGATGTGGTCCATGAGCGTAGCAGCTATGGAGCGCTCACCCGACATAAAGGTGCCCGATACCGTCGACGAAGATCCATACCCACGAGACTCTGAGGGAGCCTCATTGCACCGAGGGCACTTCCAAACATGAGAAGCGCACTCCGCACCGAGGCCAAGCACCCGGTGCGTTGCCACCGCCGTGTAACATTAGGATGGCACCTTGAAATTGGACTCGTGTGAGGCTAAAAAGAGGGCCAAAGCCCCGCGTCCCGTACACGAAATCACCCTCATACAGTCCGATGGGGAAGGTCTGCAAAACGCCAAGAGGTTAAAGGAGGCATGGACACGGAGAATCGTGAAATGCCCCATTGACTGCGGCCCCCGGAATCTCCCCAACGAGTGAGATCATAGGTAGTCGGAACTTGTAGGCAAGTCAATTGGGTAGCGGGCGCCACCGCATTGTTAACCGGAGATACCACCAACATGACATCGAGCCTAGCATAATCGGAAAGGTCTTTATTTAGTGTGTTAGTCAACACCACAAGATTCGATTCCGAAAACCCTATCATTCGACATGCGCAATTGGACCACCCACGGTAAAGTAGAAGTAGCAACATTCAATTGTTCCTGTCGGATAAGACCGTACATTGGACCGAGCGACTCGGACTCGTAATCAAGAATCAAGTTGGCGAGGTTCGTTGTGAATGAAGCATAGTGAGCATGTTTAACGTCGTGCTCGAGGGACGGTACATGATGCCCCCCAGACTCCGAGGGGAGGGAAAGCTGGCGGTTAGCACAATTCAGTTTATCAAGCGTTTGTACGTCTTGTGAAACGCCCAAGACTCGGAAAACTGCATTACGAACGGCCCTATTTGCGTAAGCAAGGTATGGTCGGCAGATGTCATGAGGGGGGGTGAAGAGCAAGAACTCGTAGCGGAGTACCGCACACGCGGTCATCAAGCGATAAGTTGCATGTGCGAAGTAGAATCCTACCGTCACTTAAGACAGTAAAACGATCCACAGTACTACTAAAGTACTACAAACACCACATAACACGGGGATGGGTCGGTAGCTCGAATGAGCAACGCCGATCGTCTTCGCTCTGGGCCTGGCCTCCCATTGAGCGCAAGACTGGTGAACAGGGCCGCTGAACAGCGCGCACCATTCACCTCTCCCCACACGAGCCTAGCTCTAACTGGTCAGTGGATCCGTAGCGACACCAGACGGTACACACTCAAAGGCGCAGCTTCCAGGGATTTGAATTTCACCCCCCCGACAGCTACCGCGCCATCCATTTCGAAAACCACATCGGTACCCGTTAAAGTACTACAGAACCTCTGCGATACACATCGCTTACAAAAATCCTGCTACCCGGCGGCCGGCGCACACCACCACGCCCCTCCGAGCGTCCGGACGTCCCCGTCCGCCGCCAACATCCACCAAACCCAGGTCCCATCACACCTGGTCGCGTGCAGCCAACACGCGCACTACACCTCTCACCTACCTCGACAAGCCACACCTCCTCAAACTACCCCCACCCCTCTCTCGACACACGGCTCGACGACTATGTCCTCATCGCTTAACCCCCCCCCCCACCTACAAGCAGGTGCTGCTGTGGGATCCCCCGCAACATGGCCGCTTCACGGACATCCACCATCCCAGAAACACACTCGCGGGTCACCCGCTGACCCCATTCCTATCCACCACCCAGCTTCCCCGCCCCCAACAGGTCCTAGGCACAGCCTCAGACCCTCTACCGCTCCATCGAGGCCTACAGACCCCCCTGGTACTTTCCGTCCCGCAGTCAACCGCGCAACTTGGAACGGCCGACGACCTCTCCACCAGAATGATCGACACACTCCTCCTCACAGGCCAGTACTCCACCAACCCCCCCCCACCTTGCCCGCTTTTGGCTTCACGGCATCTTCCTGCCCGACCAGTCACACCATGACCCGATCGCGTCCGCCTGCTCATCGGCCCGCCGATGGCTCCTAGAACGCGTCAACGGCCTCACCGACCTACCCAACCGAATCAAAAATATAATCGGACGGGAACTCGCCCACCAGACGAGCTGGTCTGCGAACCTCTCTCGCACACCACACCCCACTGCAACAAAAAGCAATGATGCCACCCCCCTCCCCGACGAACTCCGATCAGGCTTTCAAGAGATCGGCCTCGCTATCCCCACCTCCTGTATAACGGTCGGTCTCCTGTACCAGCTTACTTCACACCAGCGTGAATTCAGCTCAGTCGGTCCCGTACCTCCCTCCACGACCCTCTCCCCTTCGGTCCTGAACATTCTGCGACAGCAGAAAATTCGCTTCCTCCGAGATGCCACAGCTCCCGCAGTTTCAGGTCGTCGCGTGAAAATCCGCTCCCCCCTGTTCTCCGGTATCACCGGCCCAGAAATGATCGCTCTCCTCCAGGACCTCCTTACCTGTGACCTCGCCTCTGCACTCACCTCGACCGGTTCAGCCCCCTCGACTCACCCCCAATGCAGACTCGAGGACCTTCCGGAACAAGCTCAGTTCGTCCTCCAGTTTGCGGACGCCATCCAACCGCTGGACGCACCGACCCCGATCGAAGCCGACCCCTCCGCATTCTGGGTAAATATCCTACACCTCTCCGAGAACCCCATCCTTTCACAATCCGGACCTGTATCCATTCCCATCCTTCCATTTTCACCCCGTGAACACGTACCTCCTAATAATCACCTCAACACCATCACCATCACTCCCCCCCCCGTCTCCGGTCTTGTCCCCGGTCTATCATGGACTGACACCTGCCTCACCACAGTCCTCATACAATCCCGCCACTCCCTCTCCCTCCCCTGCATCAAACCCAACGGCACTATTCCCCCCTCCCATTGGCTTCACACCCTCCTCTCCCAGACTGCCAACGAACACCTCACCCACACCAACCCCACAAACACCCCCCCCACCCAACACCTCCCCCACCCCTCCCTACACACATCACTACGAAAATTCCCCGACGGCTCATACTTTCGGTCGCACCCCTCCAACTCCTCCAACATCAACACAAGCATCCAAATTTCCCTAAGCCCCGACATGTACTGCATCATCATCTCCACCAACGGCAATATCACCATCCCTCTGAACCACACATACACACACAGAGGCGCCCTCACCCACTCCACTTGCACCCTCAACATCACCCCCCACCACTACTCCGCCTTCGGGAAAGCCCGCCTCTCCGACCCCATCTTCACCACCCCCCCCTCCCCCCACCCCCTCACAATCACAAAAAGATACACCCTCCACCGCAACACCCCTGCCCTCCTCCTTCAATGGTTCCATCACCTCACAGATAACCACATCCCCAACCAATGGCACCTGGCACCCTCTACCTTCCTCCAGCAGGACACCGAGGACACCCCCCTCGACCTCTCCTCCCTCCCGGACATCCAACTCTCCAACACCCCGGCCATCTCATCCCCCACCACATGGCCTCCTCCCCAACCCTCAGCATCACACCCCACCTCCAACTCTTCCTACCACGCGCATCCCCCCCCACACCCTACGGCCCCCCCCTCGCTCCCACATCCCACCATCGCCCCTTCCCCTCTCCACACTATCACAGAAGACTCCTCCGAACCAATGGACTCCTCCACCTCACCACCCCGCCCTCCCCCCCACAACCAATCCCCCCCCCTCTTCCTCGCCCACCCAAACACCACTCCTACCCTAACCCCACCTCCTACCCTTCCCCAAAATCCTGCCTCCCACCCCCCTCCACCGCCCCCATCAGCAGCCTCCCCCCCCCGCACACGCCCCCCCACTGACCGCTCCCTTAAACCAGCCTCCCCCGCAGGGGTCACCAAACCCTCCAGACCCTCCCAAAAACACCGCTCCCCATCCCCCTCGGCTCGCGCCCCCCCGCACCCCTCCCTCCCAACCCACCCCGCCCCACCTTCTCCTCGCCCTCCTCTCGACCCCACCTTCATCCCTCCAGGAGCCACCCCCACTCCCTCGGCCGCCGCTGCCCACCCCCCCCCTCCACCCGTCTCCCCTGACTACGACGACCTCGACTTCGAAGGCTACGAAGACCTTCCTGAGGGCGACGCGGAGACCACTGACTCCCCACCGGCCAACACCGCCTCCCCCCGGACCAGCCACCCCCACAAGTCAACCCCGGCCGACCAGGCCGACTGTCATCATTAGGTCCCCTCAGGACATAACAGAGGTTAGACCCCACACCCCCCCCCCGGACTCCCAACCGAACACCCAGCCTCACACTGTAAACACCAATACTCGTTTCACACTACCGGCCCACCTTAACCCCCACACCTGTTGCACAACTCTGCGTGACTTTCTCATCGACTTAAACCTTGGTTCCGGCCTTCCCACCCCTATCGGCTACCTGGACACCACCGCTGCCCTTTCCTTCCAGTGGGGCCAATACCAGGACCTCTCTAACCTCTACTGCCT